>CM046297.1:27872671-28433993 GCA_025267735.1 Mactra quadrangularis | reverse complement strand
CCAGCAACAAAGGGGGACACATCCCCCTTTGGGACCCCCCTGAGACATCTTTTTTATAGGGGAGGCGCGCGAAAAAAAGGTAATTGTTTGGGACAACTTTTTTAAGTGAAATTAGGAAAAATAAATTTCAAGGCCTGTGTTGTCTATTTTAAAGGGTGGGGGATCCAGACATGTAAAAAATGAGGGATTGTTCAGTTTAGGGTTAATAAACAGTATTTAAAAAAGGCTTAGGCCATGCCAAATTGGAATTCTGTTAAGCGTCAACTCAAATTTGACAAACCTAGGTACCTATCTCAAAAAGAAATCACACTCATATATATATATATATATACATATATATATATATATATATATATATACACGTATGTTCAATGGTATAACATCCTCACAATATGAAACAATGGTCTGAATTTAATATAAAATAACGAGTGTTTTTTCACCTAAAATATATATTGTATTAATGACGTGGTTATGATAAATTGCTTACGATGAATAATGTCATTGCTGGACACAATTTTCTCTGAATTAAAATGTCATATCGAATCCTGGAACATTGGAATTATTTAAGAAAATTTTACCTACAATTTTGTTTTATTTTTTGATCGAGGACTCATACAGGGTGTCCAAAAAGAAAGTTTACAGTTACACCCTTTCGTCGTTTTATCAATTGTTATGTTATATTGATGAAAAATGTACCATTTTAAAGTGCATATGCTCAAGTTTTAATGCACATTACATCGACTCGCTAAACTGTTTGACATCGCCATATAATGACATCCGGTAAAAATTTGTTATTTTCAAGATGGCGCGTATGACGTAGTATCAGCGTGTTTTTATCATAAAACATTTTTACGAAAGTAAAAGTGTAACAGATGCGCAATGAAAGTTCAAAAATATGTATAAAGGCATAAGAATGAGTAGAATGATTATATTCAAAATTGTCTGGAAGTTTGAACAACTTGGAACTGTAAAAGATGCGCCAAAGTGTGGTCGTCCCTTGACCAGCAGAAGTGAGGAAAATGTCAGTGCGCTCCAAGACATGCTTCATCAAAGTCCAGAAAAATCTGTTCAACGCGTATCATCAGAGATGAATATTTCCAAAACATCTGTACATGATATTATAAACAAGAGCTGTCAGAGGAGACAGCATGCTCGACTTAGTAAGTGTTTGTCACAGGAGATGTGGTTGATGATAAGGAACATACATGTCTTACAATTTGAAAATATAACCTTAACAAATTCAAAGAAAAAAAAAAGAAAAAAATAGAAAACTATAAGTTCAAGGGGGATAACTCTGAAAAAATGTATAATGAGTTATGAATCTTGTCACATGAGATGTGGTTGATAATAAGGAACATATATCTAAAGTTTGAAGTCAATACCTGAAGAAATAAAACAGTTGCAGTAAAAACAAACATTTTTTAAAGAAAACTCCAATTTCAAGGGGAGATAATTCTGAAAAAATATATTTGGAGTTATGAACCTTGTCACATGAGATGTGGTTGATAATAAGGAACATATATTTAAAGTTTGAAATCAATACCTAAAGAAATAAAACAGTTGCAGTAAAAACAAACATTTTTTAAAGAAAACTCTAAGTTCAAGGGGAGATAATTCTGAAAAAAATGCATTCGGAGTTATGGACCATGTCACATGAGATGTGGTTGATAGAAAGGAACATATATTTAAAGTTTGAAGTTAATATCTTAAGAAATAACAAAGATATAGAAGAAAGTATTTTACTGCACAAAAACTTTAATCAGAAATGTGGACGCGGACGCCGGGGCGAGTAGGAGAGCTCTACATTACTTCGTAAAGTCGAGCTAAAAACTAAGAACTGTTTCCATATTAAATATAAATTATGCAAAGCTTATCAATAACTGATCAAGTGGATAGATTTGCATTTTGTAACTGAGTCACTGACGTTGTTGAAAATTACGCCGACACATTTCAAGATGTTTGGTTTATGGATGAGTTTACTTTTGTCCGGACATGTTTGCAAGAAAATTATGAAATTTTGGTCAGCTGCACAGCCCCATAATTTTGTAGACACTTGTGTTAAAGTTATTGACAATTTCATGGAGCGCGTGAGTGAAGTGAAGCGTCAAAAAGAACGACATGTGGAAAACGTTATTAATTACTAATTTGACGTCAACTACAAAAAATTGTAATTTTAGAAAATTGGCGTTTTCATGTAAAGTTTTAGACCAAATATATTACAAATGACAGGGATAAAACTTACACCTATTGTCTAAACATGTACAAGTTTGTGATAATCTGGCAGAGTATTAACATGTTATAAATTAGCATCAAAACTGTAAACTTTCTTTTTGGACACCCTGTACAACATATGCGCTTGTGGAAGCTTAACAAAATTCTTATTTATTTATAAGAGTTGACGCCGTATCAACTCATTTTAGGTCATTTCATGGCGTCCATTGCACCTAGCCTAGCTTTCCTGGACCCTTGTCTATAACCAGTACTCACCTACCCTTCCATAAGGCCGGAAACTTCTCCATATTATCTAATCAATGGAAGGAAATTGACATTATTGTCTAATTTTCATGGAAGCGTATAACCTCCCCTTTGGGATTCGAACCGGTACCCCCCTCAGGACACGAGATTCCGAATCCAGGCGCGCTACAAATTGCGCTATCGACCCGGGTTTTAACAAAATTCTGATATGGCATGGCCTTTTGCGAATCAATTCATATGGAAGATACAACAACAAGTCATGAGTTCACAGTGCAATGATCCTTTATTAACAGAAAAAATAAAATGTTAAAAACACTCACAGTTATCATACAAAATTTTGAACATTTGGAAAGAAAGCAAAAGTTCTACTCCTCAGTCATTTACATATATTTATTGTATGACATAACATAACATAATCGACAACCACAGTAATTTCTTCCGTTACCCTCCATACGTACCATGGGCAATTTCACTAGCAAAATCCTGTATGCATTAAGCATAGGAGACCAATCTTTTTCCAATGAATTCACATGTTACACTTAAATACTGGGATTTTCTTACTTAAATAGAAACCAACACACATATTTTCTCATTTTGAAGTGTCATAAAGATCTGACAATAAATAGCGGAGATATATGCTAAAATGAAAACTTTTAACACAATTGTTAACGACACCGGACACCCTCCTGTCAGCCTGTGTTCAACAAACTATAATCCAAAAATTTTTCATCGAAAAACCGGCTTAAAATCAAAGTGATAAAGAGAAATAGTTAACTTCTGATGCTAGATTGATTTTTAACAGATTAAGCTCAGAATACATGGCATAGCTCAAAAAGACCACAAAAAATGAAACAAATGCAAGGACTTATTGTCTTAGTGCGGTGCTTTTGCAACAGGACTTAAGACACTTAAGTGAGAATCATCATGAGCTCTTTTTTTTCAGAAAGTCAAGCTAACAAATACGTAGAGGATATTTGTTTATTTTGGTGTAAGATCGATTTTTATTTCACAAGTGAGCTAAGGATGCAATAATTTCACGAGTGACATAGCCACAAGTGAAAATATAATTTCCTTAGCTCACCAGTGAAATAAATAATCTTACACCGAAATTAACAATTTTTCTGTTTATTATATGCTTCAAACTGACTTTTATGATATGTCATCCTAACGGCGCATCCAAACAGTGAAAATAACAATTTTATTTTCATTGTTTCAAAACAGAGGAATATCGATTTTTATTTCACGGCTAAATCCCGGGGTTATACTGGAAAGCATATAATAATGATAAATATTCTGTGCATGAAGATTTATTGAAAGTTTCTTGGACATTCATTGTTTTCCAAGCTTACATACATTTACAAAACATGATTATATTACCATACAGATTCAGTTACTTTGAAGGTACACAATAAGCATTAAAGAACTTTATGATGATTTAACAAACAATTGCAAGGAAAGTTGATATTTAAGAGTCATTCAACAATTTCTTCTAATGAAAAAAACTTAAGAAAGTTATGATGATTTAACAAACAATTGCAAGGAAAGTTGATATTTAAAAGTCATTCAACAATTTCTTCTAATGAAAAAAACTTAAGAAAGTTATGATGATTTAACAAACAATTGCAAGGAAAGTTGATATTTAAGAGTCATTCAATAATTTCTTCTTATGAAATAAAACAACATTTTTACAACAACACACATAGGAGATGTTTAATCAACAAAAAATTAACACTAAACATTGATAGAGAAAATATATTGTCCAATCTAATTAACCTCTGTATTTATACATGTACATGTACTATACTGAAAGAACAATGCAAGCTATCATATTAAAAAATACTAAACATGAATTATGGGTCAACTTAAAGCCACACAAAGCCACCCTCTCTGAAAAGCCACTATAGTGATTTTCCTGAAAGTTGCTTTGTGGAGAAATTGGACTGTATACACAATGCCCACCAAAAGTTAAGTGATATTTTCACAGAATTTTACAAATGTGATGCATTCAAGAAACATATTTTTTTCCTCACTAATCATACTTAAAATTATTATAAATTCCAGCTTAAAATGAGCGTAATTGATCCTAGATAGTCTGTCAGCCTGATGTTCTATTTGGAGTAAATATGTAATTATGTAATTCAATAAAAATCCACAGTCCAAGCCGTAATCAAAACCACAACCTTTTTAGTTGTAAGGGGACACCACTATGTTGACATAAAAACTAGTTAGTCATAAAGACAACAGGTAACCAAGAGAGTATCATACCTCTGCTACCATAAGGACTTAAGGAGTAAATATAAGTTTTTTTTATTTAAAAAATTGTGAAGATAGATGGCCAAACCACCTTATGATTGGATAGGGTTGATTTTAACAGTACATTACCATACATGACCCATAAAATGAACTATAATGATTACTGGGTATATAAGGTTAATTTTAACAGTACAATACCATGCATGACCCATAAAATGAACTATAACTTATCAAACCATTCACATGAAACAACTCAGACATTTTCTACATCCTAACATAAATATAACATTTAAAATGAAATAAAATATATACTTGTCATTCATCGAGGAGAGAAAAGTTTACATCTATAGAAAAATATGACATATGAAAGTGAATGAAACCTATTAATATGTGATAAATACCCCTCATGGGTCTTTGTCAAGAAGTTTTAATCCAATCCGTACAATAGGGGCTGAGAAAATGAGCAGATAAGATTTTTCATCAAAGGGTCATAACTCTGCAAAAAAGACTGTAACCAAAATGGGATATGCACATGCTTGCTTGATACCTGGTCTATGTGTGAAGTTTGAATTAAATCAACACAATAGTAGCTGAGAAATTAAGTAAAAGGTACAGACCGACCAACCAACTGACCAACAAGCTGACTCCTATATATTCCCCAAACATAGTTTTGGGGGTATAAATGCAGGTCAATATTATGCATTGGGCATCAATAGCATTAATTAAAGATTCACAGCACAAACATGTTGGATATTCTTCGCCTATCCCACAATAATGCCCTTGTTCTATCTACAGTTAAATATAGAATTATGTTGTTTTTATATTGCATATACATGTACATGCATGAATAGTTGCTATGTATGCCATTAAAATTTATATTAAAAAATGCAAGCAATTTTTACATTATTTGCGAGTTGAAATAAAAGCAACTTGCAAAAATTTGCAAGTCCAAGTTTTTGTTGAATTCAAGCCCTGATAACACTATACCACATTTCATAAGAATCATTCCACAACAGACTTACAACAAAATGAAGATGAAAGTTAATGTTTACAAGATAGCACTTGATTGCTGGGAGATGTTTGTTTATACCACGAGTTACCATGGTAACAAACATAATAATTATATAAACAATAATACACTACAATATATTAACATCATTTATACTGATATATTCAAACTAATGGAACCATTTATAACTGGATATTGAGATGAGACTGTATCACTCATGGTAGCAGAAATACTTTAAAAACTTAACAGACATAATTTGAAACTCAAAATATTGGGTTTTTCCCACCCCACACTGACGAGGTGCAATGCTTGAAAAACCCTAACTTCCTCAATTCATTCTCTGTACACACAAAAAGACATAGATACCATATTTACAGTGCCCACCAAAAGTTAGGAGACATTTTCAATTTGTAAGCCTACTACATAAGTTCTATCAAAATCTTGATTACCATTTATTTTGAAATGCATTTTAGTTTTGCTTATTTTTTTGTTATGGTACTATTTTGTAGTTGAGACTACCAAAGTAGTTTAGAATCTATGTTATAGAAAAGAATTTAGTTTTGGAGGTTTTGGGATATGAGATGCTGAAGTTTATAAACGTGATGCATTCAAGAAATTTGATTTCATTTAATCACCAATCATATTAAATATATTAAAATTATGTTTCTACCGAAAAACATTCAATGCATTACAAAATCTTATTTAATTTTCTTTTTCTCCAAACTTTTGATGGGTGCTGTATGTCTCTGACACACACTAGTCATTGTCATGGTACATGTTTTTAGTAAAGCAGGGAACCCCAATAAATTTGAAACTCACATTCATGTATAATTGTGTTTGTTAAATATTTGGCCCTTCAACAGTCAAGGTCATTTGGTGTAGGCAGTTCACAGTATGGTACCAGGTATTACACTCCTTTTTAACAGTCTAGTCATTTAAGACTGTCAATTCACGTAACAATTTTGTATGTTTGATTTTTATCAACCTTCATGTGTTTACCCATATTTGTGTGTTTAGCATAGTTCAATTAGTATCATGTTTGTTTCTTCAATTTTGTTAATTGACTATTGAATGACTCTTAAATACCACATTCAAATAAAACAATATCTTAATCAAGAAATACCAAGGCAATGTATCAATGAGTCAGTTCAAAACAAGACTACATCCATCATTATTTACACAGAGTTAGACCAGTTTTACACTGACAAATCAATTTGTAACATACAAGACTAAATCAGATAAATGAGAACAAAACATGATTACAATAATTACATGTATTAAGCAACAGTAACTATAAGTGTACAATGATCATTAGTCTCATACAGGAATTTGTAGGCATGGCAACAATGGAAAAATACAAGCAATTGTAATGACTGAGTCGGTATTTTTTTACGTTTAGTACATAAAATCAAGGGTTGCCTTCAAGACTGTAGTAAGTGCATTGCATTAAAGAGCAAGTTACTACAGTCTTGCCGGCAGTTCTCGAAATGTAATTCAAATATTTGACTCAGTGTAGTATTCTTCAACAATACAAGTTTAGATCAACCATCCTCAGTAACCCAGGGTATTATTTGTCACTTATGAGAACTACTAGTTTCTGACAAAAGAATAACATACATGTCACGGGTTTATTGCAAAAAGTTGGTAACTCATTTTTTTCTTATATTAAGTTATGACTGTTTTCCACTAAACCTACAATGTGTAGAAGTAACTTAATGTAACGCTCAGTGCTTTGTGTCACATTATAAACCTTTTTTTCAGACATATCCGGGCAGTCAGACGTCTTTCTCACATGCCATACAGGTCTAGATCTTTGTATCCAAGGTTTGAACCTAGTACTAAGCACATACTCTCATCAGTGACTGACAACTGGCCAACTTGATGGCAGTAAGCAAAATACAATATTTAATGACAGAACTCAGTGAAGGTACAGCAATCAAAACCACGATGCCTGGATACCTAGTCAGAGGCCCTACTAACAGAGCATACCAAGTAGGTTTTCAGATGTAGAAAAAATAACAGTGATTTAGCCTCTATGGTAACTAGATCATCAATTTGTAATTCAATAATAGTCCCACCTATAAATTCCCAATATGAGACTATGGATCATTGTCAAACTAAAACATTATCATGAAAGTAGGTACTATGTTATTTCAACTAGAAAATAAAGAAAAAAGGAGAAAAAATAAATTTTAAATAATTAATGTGAAAATAAAGAAAAAATAAAGTAAATAAAAACAACAATAAAGTAAAGATTACAGCATATTTAACGGAGACGTTTTAACAACAGTAACGCTTATATTCACTATCAATGACTAAAAGCACACTAAAAGGAAAACAACAAAAAAACAACAAAAAATAGACAACAAAAACATTTATTATAGCCTGTCCATTATACAGTACATTAACTCAACTCTGTTTTAACACTTCTAATAATCTGACCCAATTTCAATACTTCTAATAATTTGACACTATTTTAACACTTCTAATAATTTGAACCTTTTTTAACACTTTTAATAATTTGACCCTATTTCAACACTTCTAATAATTTGAACCTTTTTTAACACTTTTAATAATTTGACCCTCTTTTAACACTTTTAATAACCTGGCCCTATTTTAACTTATAATAATCTGACACTATTTTAACACTTCTAATTATCTGACAGATATCTCTGCTATACCTCATAATAATAATAGTTCATAATCGGAACTTAAGTTTATGTTTTTTTCTAACCAAAAAAGGTTTGTTTGTACTGGATGCAATCATGCTGAATGAAGATATTTTACATATTATTGCTGAAAAGTATGCAACACATATTAAATCCTAATGTTCTGAGTACGCACTTTTTTATTTCCACTTTGACTAACACAAGTACATCTGGTACAAAAAAAACAACACTTTTTTCTGCTGGGAAAAATGCCATTCACTTGAGATCCGAATCAAAACTATTATCTATACCTTATGTTTATGATTATAATTGCATACATTCTTGTTATTCTAAGCCTTATTCTTATCACAGTTTATTCCAAGGGTCAAAATCAGTGATTTTCTCCCAAGGATGTGGGGGGCATATCTGAACAACAAATATATCATTTTGTACTCTTGCAAATACATGTATTTTGTATATGAACAAAATACTACTGACACATAAAAAACGTATTTTTTATATTTAGACTGTTTCAACAAATGTGGCTTCTTTATAACTTTTTTGCACATACTTTGAATAGTCTATAGACAGTTTGAACTGCACTGAATCCCTAAGCAGTATATAATCAAATACCTTAAGATAATATAACGATACTAAATAAGTACATTTTACATTGAAAATCTTTCATTAATCATTGACTGTTGATAGTATGGCCCCCTTACTGGATCTACTTTTTAGTGCAGTAAAATAACAGAAAATGCTGGTATAATCCTCAATAAAACACACAGGTATACAATTTCACAAAACTCCATTGCAGAGTTTCAGATCATATAATTGGTCATGATTGTTTGTGTACTTTAAATAGTAGACGAGTCCACTCTATAGGTAAATAAAAAGATGCATGTTTATCATTTAACTGATTAAAGAACTCTTCAACTTAACATGTTTATTATAAATATTGCATTTTGTACATTTAAAATAGTGTAATATGAAGATATGTCAAAAAAATCTTAAACTTATTAAACTATTAAGTTTTCATGAAGTTATGTCACTTCAAAAGCATGATAGAAATTCTACTGACGATCACAATTTCTAAAACCAACCAAGAGATAAATGCACAATCATTGGTAAAAGTTTCAACATTTTCAAAATCCTCAGATTTCTGCAACTTTTACATAGAAGGAGAACCCTTTCCCAGGCTTTT
This sequence comes from Mactra quadrangularis, assembly GCA_025267735.1. Taxonomy (NCBI): domain Eukaryota; kingdom Metazoa; phylum Mollusca; class Bivalvia; order Venerida; family Mactridae; genus Mactra; species Mactra quadrangularis. Next base: position 28,424,404 of record CM046297.1, on the reverse strand, counting down.
CATTCCTGGACTTAAGGACAAGTCCGGATAACTTTTCCATTTGCAATATAGAATAACATACAGGGAAATTAAGATAAAATCGAAGCCATATTTTACTATAGCAAAATAATATATTTTGACTCACAGGGAACTAGCACTAAACATCAAAAGCAAAGCTTATTTAATGTTAATATGTACCTTTATGTATACAAGCACTTTCTACATTGTCTAAACATTTCATAATTAGTAAACAAATGTAAATATACAGTCCAATTGTGACCTTTAAAAATGCACTGACATTAATTGTCAGAAATGCTCTAATTCATGGCCAGGAATGCTCAAAGTCATGCTCAGAGCCTAGCAGACCTCCAAAAATGAAACAGCACATAAATCAGAAACAAACTGTAGGATAGGTTAGTGGGCAAGGGGATTAAATATTCAAGCAAAAAATACACTTCTATGAAAAAAAAACACCCAAAATCATTTTATAGAAATTTAACATGTGCTCCCTCAATTTTTAATATAAGCAGTACGACATAAGAGTAATAATGTAAAAAAATCATTGCCTGATTATTCTAAACAAGTTACACAATTAGTGGATCATCTTGATTACAATATAGTGTGTAAATATTGACCCCGATCTGACCTTTCACATTTGCATCTAATAATTATCTACACATATCCTGACGAAAATCAGTACCACGCCTATTCTACACTTTGGCAGAGATTGTAAAATTATAGAAGTATGTTTGTGTGTTAAATTTTAGCTTATAATCCTCACGGTCACGGTGTAATCGAGCATTAATACTTCATTCGTATTCAATGTAATGAATATTCTTGCATAAAGGTCAGGTCGGGGTCAAACTTTACGCACGATACAGTGAAGTACCCTACTATGAAAATATATTGCAGTACACATTGAATAAAATGAATAACTCAAAGTTTCAGTGCAAAATTAGTCTAACTACATCTAAAGAATGTATGATGTAGGCTAGTTTTGCGCTGATCCATCAATATTGAAAAAAGTATTATAGTGAAAACACTCATCAATATGACTAAGTACATGTATAAAGCAATTCTAAAATGAAAAAAAACAAACAATATATAAATGAAGACTACACATAATCAAATACCTATCCACAACATTATTTTAAAATATTCACAAAGATTTATCTAGGGTGATTATAAAATACTTTATATACAAAATACGATATCTCTCCCATCTGTGCCATAATGGTGGCAACTCTCTCTGCCTCTCTCTCTCCCCTTGTCTCTCTCCCATTTTGTTATATTTGATGAATATTTTCTCTCCAGATTCTTAGTATTCTAAACTCCGCCCCATAATTATCATGTCATATTCTTAGTATTCTAAACTCCGCCCCATAATTATCATGTCATATTCTTAGTATTCTAAACTCCGCCCCTAATTTATCATGCCTTATTAATAGTATTCTAAACTCTGCCTCTAAATTATCATGCCTTATTCTTAGTATTCAAAACTCTGCCCCTAATTTATCATGCCTTATTCTTAGTATTCTAAACTCCGTCCCTAAATGATAATGCCTTATTCTTAGTATTCTAAACTCTGCCCCTAAATTACCATGCCTTATTCTTAATATACTATACTCTGCCCCTTAATTAAAATATCTATGCATATGATAAAATATAAGCCCCATCCCTTAATATCATACCTATATATACATATTATATAATCTAAGCTCATACTCTTAATTTCCATGCCTATATGCAACATCTAAGCTCTGACCTTTATTTAACTGAACAACATTCATAGCAAAAGCCTTCTAAAATAAATGAAATGGACATTACAATCATAAAATACCCTTTTCAATCAACCAATGGCACCATCTTGGCTAATCCTCTGTATCAGAACAACATAATCCAAGCCTTATGCTTTTTAAATTATACAAATCCTAAGCTCTGCCCATTTCCCAACTAACATAATCTAAGCACATCCCAATGTTGAATAAACACAATATAAGTTTTAATTCATTTTTCAATATCCAAAACATATCTAAAAAAATGTCCAATCAAAAACACATTTCATTTTGTAATCTTAACAACTCCTGAAACATTATATATATAAGAAATATATAAATCACGATCAGGCCCTGTCCCCAATTTTCAATCAGCCCTGCCCCCAATTTTAAACATTCCAGGAAGTCTTCTAAGAATGGTCAAGAAAATAATTCATAATATTTCTCTCTCTAAGTCACTTTCTCACATGAAAGACTTTCTCTTATCAAAAAAACATCATAATTACAACATTATTTATGTATAAACACATTTGCATCATTAAATATGCAACAATAAATCAAGGTAAATGTATGATAAAGTCAGTTGAACCAAACATCATGGTAAAGAAATAATGAATTTTGTCACAACTTTCATTAAATAAGGTCAGTGAAAGATTAAAACTCAATTCTAAATAGATATAGTTGACAAGTGTCGAACTGGCACACTATGCATACTCAGAACTTAATGTAGAAAAAAATTCAGACCTAAACACAACACTCACTTTGTAAATAATGTAAGTGTTTAATAACAATGTGTTGGTCATTTCATACAAGCCAGGAGTATAAACAAAATTGATACGATTTCAAATGAAAATTAACCAAGTGCCAGTTTATTTGGTATACTTCCAATATTTGGGTTTTCCCCTGCTCTTGACTTTATATGTACAGCCTGCCTACAAGCGTAAAAACCCATATATATGAGTTCTGAAATGGGCCTGTGTTTAACTTAAGTATATGGCTGTTTTTTAAGCAGGTAGGAAAGTTTAGCATTAAATCATCTTTTATCACAACATAGCGTCAACATCATCTTTATAGGTTACAATAAAAATAGCTTGATAGATAAATCATTCACAACAATTTTTAAATTTATTATCAAATAGTATACAACGGGTCAGATCAACTTGTACAAGCTAATATATATCAAACCATACACAGTGTATGAAAACTCCACATTACTCATTGGGCATTTTCCACAAGGCTAATGCTTTGTATCGCACCTAGCAATTTCCTACGGGATGGTCTGCTACGATCGAGAAAATTGAATCGCTAGCTAGCGATATGTAGCAAGTTTTTTTTTCTTGCTAGCGGTATAATTCGGAACCATTCTTTTTTTTCAAAATGACTGCCCCATGTGGGAGCATGTTTCTTTTTCAAGAATACTGATATATATTTTATTTAATGCATATATTTATTCAAAGTGGTTGAATAGAAAAATCAGGGTGATAATTTATTTGAATATTTTTCATTTGTTGCAATTCTGAACTTTTTGTTTGAGAAAGTTACCATCTTGGATTAGCTAGCTTGAAGCAAACTGTTCTGTAGACCTCTTACACTACAAAAATCGCTTTCAAAAAGTATTAGCTAGCAATCACCTTGTGGAATGTGCCCATTGTTAATGGAAATGTTATAAACAGGAAATATAATTACACATATAACTTAAGAAAGTGAATTTGATGCAAACAGAAAATATTTGAATGTCGTTATATCAAACACCAATAATAAACAAACAAGTGTACATTTTACAATAAACATAATATTAATGTTCGGGGAAAAAAACATAAAAAAAGTACGATAAAGTTTGTTGTTTCTATTGTTAATTTGTTGTTGTTTAATCATAATTGTTTACTAGTTGTTGTTTTTTGTTGTTGTTTGTCGCTTATTTATACCAGTCTTTATTTTTCATACTTAACAACTCTTGTATGACTTTCTCAATGTTATCATTATGTTTATTCAGAAGTTTTCTATTCAAACTTCTATCATAGAAACCCATCTCAAACAATCGTCCCATTGGTCCAACCTCTTGTGGTGGTCCAGTCCATTTTTCTTTAGGGGGTTCAGGTTTCGATTCCTTTGGAGGCACCCACTGGGCAGCAGGGGGGACAGGTTCAGATTCAGGGGCAGGCTTCCATGTTGATTTGGGAGGTTCATAAGTATTTTCTGATGGTTTCCAGTTCTCACTCTTAGGTTTCCATTCAGATTTTTTAGGTTTGAATTCTTCAGTTGGGGGCGTGTACTGTGTACTGGCTGGTTTCCACCCAGTAGGTGGAGTCTTCTGTCTGGCACCTTTAGAATGTTGTTGTTTTTCCTGTAATAGATTTGTTTGACATTTTGTAAGAAAACTATAAACAAATGATTTGAGATGTAAAGGTCAAGGTCATATAAAGGTGAAGGTCATGATGTTATTGGCATAAACTAAGTTGAGTGCTAAGAAACAATTTGGCAGTATTTGAAGTTAAAATGTAAATTAACATATTTATTTATCAAATTGTACATATTCATACAAAAATATATAATTGACAATAATATTGTTGATACAGTTAAACACTTAGAATAGAAATGATATGAAAAATGATTCCTACAAAGTTTTTCTCCATTAGTCCATTTGTAAGTAATTTGGCATATTCTGTGGTGATGAACTGTTTTGCTGTTGTTAGAAAGATCATTAATTGAAAAACTGATATAAAATAATGAAATGAATGGAGAAACGTGTTTGTGATATAAATAATCTTTTAAAACTCATCATGTTTTACTAAGGCTCTATATCGGTCAGAATGATCGATACGATATTCATATCGATACAAAATGATCGATACTCGATATATCATATGATATTTTATTAATAAATACATGTATATATTTTTATACAACTGTTGTTTTATCCAGTTATTTTAATTGTAGTAGCACTATATTACTAAATGCGCTGTCTTATTCATATTTTAAATGTTAAACTCTATGACTGCATTTTTTAAAGAGATATTGCATCCAGTTAGTCTAAGTGAGATTCGGGGAAAGGAAAAACATACTGTCTCAGAATTTAAGCTATTTATATGATCAACCAAGTTCTCTTGACATTTGGGATCTGTCCGACAAATTCGAGTGACTACTCGTTTCCCAGAATTGATCTGTATTTTATCTGATTGTTGATTTCAGGGCTACATGTAATTGAAAACGAAAGTACATATAAAGGATATTCTAACCGCAACAGTTACTTCCTTTAAATAAAAAAGAATACATGACGTAACTGGTGTAAGATTTTTGCGTAAAGGAATGTCGTATTATGAGATTGTTCGTTCACAGATTTGCCAATACTGAACCGGAAGCAGTAAAATGCTAATTTGGCGATACAAAATATCAACTGATTTGCTTGGCATGGATTTTATTTGTATGGACGTCATTGATCGATATTTTTTCGATACGGAAACGTTCGATCCGATATATCTATCGAACCAACAATACCGGTATTCGATATATATCGTATACCGGTGTAGAGCCCTATGTTTTACGCAGATTCTTAGAATGATTGTCATTCTGCACTAACATTGAAACTATGAAGGGAAAAGAAAAGACATAAGAGCTCAAGAAAACTGGAAAATAGTTATAGTTGTTTATAACGAGTGGACTTGGCTTCGTGCTTAATATAATAAATTAAGTAAAAAGTAAGTTAAAATAGAAACTGTACCTGTTTATCTTGCCATGTTTTAAATACAGCTTTAGCAGTAATATAGGCTTGACCTGCAGCATTCACAGCTGTAGTAACAAGTTGATTAGCAAACTCTGGAGCAAAATCTACAGTTCTGAAAACATTGATAGTATGACATTGTAGTTTAAAGAACAAAGAGAAACACCAATATATATTACATCTTATAATTATTATACATTTCCTATAAGAACAGGCATTGATGAGACATAGGTGGATCCAGGATTTCCAGTTATGGGGGGGATAGGGGGCGGAAAATGAACAAGCAGACTGAGGGTCTAGGAGCCGTATTCAAGGGCCCACTATGGGTCCTGGACAAAGACTTGATCATGGGGTTCAGGGTTGCTGCGGCCCCTAAAGCTCATTTCTAAGGGATTCAGGCACATTTACTGAACCTAAACTATCCTTTCCCAGGGTATACGATTAAAGCATGTAGATATATATCATATAATTTTTAAAGCCTTTGGATCATGTTAACATCTTACAAATAATTAGAAAGAATTGTCCTTGAACTATTGTACATTATGTCATTGTATTAGTGTATTTTCAGTCTTGTTATTAATTGCATACATAGCATGCAAAAAAAATTCTGACATTTATAGTTATATATTTTCCTATGAATATCATATTTTATGATAGAAAAAAAACTTTGCTACGGCAATTTTAGGGTGGGGCGTATGCAGGTCCATCCCCTTTGGATCCGCCTATGGATGAAATAACTAAATGTGATAATTGAATAACAAATTCTTCAGCATGAGTAATTAATAACAATATCAAAGTAAGAGCCTCAATTTTATGACCATACTTTCTTAAAATTTCATGAGTCAAATATCTTTCAACAGGTACTGTCGGTAAATCTTATAATTGCATAAAACTACTGATATAAATCTATCCCTCTATATATAAAAGAACAACAACTCCTACTTACTTTCCATTAGAGTGATGTCCCTTTTTTCCACTTGTATTTTTTACATAATGCACATTTTCTGGCATCTGAGCAGAGGCAGAGATGGGTTCTTTAACAATAGTATCATCATCTGTGTGCTCTGATTTTGTTTTATCTGAACTTTCAGTCTGATAATAGAAAACACAGAGATTGATAAGCAACAAGAAATGTAATGTGGAAACCACATTAAAGCAAGATTTAAAAACTTTAACACAAAAATTACAAAGGGAAATAATCCATAATTAAGCCAGGTAGAGTTGTGGTTACTTTCTAATTCTGTTCATGACATGGTATGTCATCATTGTATTAAGTTTAATAAAGATCTGACAATAAATAGCAGAGATATAATTATGCTAAATTGAAAACTTCAATGCAATTGTTAACAAAACCGGATGCCAACACCCACCCCACCCGCCGTCCTGAATTCATTGAAAAATCAGGCTAAAAAGTACTATCAGGATTATGAAATCGTCTCGAAGTGGGTACAGATTCTAATCCCAACCAGGGAGGTTATACCTTCCATTAAAATTTTGACAATAATGTCAGTTTTCCTCCATTAATAAGGTATAACGAGATGTTCCCAGCTTAGTAGAAGGAAAGGTGAGTACTGGTTATAGACAAGGGTCCAGGAAAGCTAGGTTAGGTGCACTGGACATCATAAAAGAACCTAAAATATTGTGTAAACACTTTGTTAAACCAGCATAAATTTATGAAATCATTTTCCAACTATCAAAGTGATAAATCAAAATTTTGAAAACTTAAAATATAGTGTTAGAATAATATAATTATAGGCACGACCTATTGATGAAAAAGACACGCAATTTAGAGAAGTAGTTAGTTGGTGGTAAGGGCCATATATTTAATAAGCAATTAAATCTCCATTTTGCCGATGTCTGCTTTATTTCCCTTCTTTGCTTGTTTTAGTCCTACAGTCATACGTTCCCACTATGCAACGATTGGTAAGCACAGGAACCAGAAGCATTCTGAGAGTGCAAATTTAGTTCGAAAAAATGAGGGTATGTTATCTCCCTTCTATATGAATTTGAGAAGGACCAAAGGGAGGTAACAAAAAAATGGAAGTGATCGAAAAATATCCAGTTTGGACAGTATACAGAAATTAATCCCCTAAACTCTCATGATACCTTAAAGTGGAAAAGATATTTGTCTTTTCCATATAATAATAAACAAAATATTTACATTGGATCCTGAGGCGGCTCCACAATCTTTCTGAGTAGGTACAATATTTTCAATCATATCACCAGTGGCGCCCTCTGTAGGTAAAATATTCTCAGTGACAGGGGAGCTAACTGCTCCTTGTTGATCAATAGCTGAACCAATCATTATAACAACGGAATCATTCTTTACTGTAAATAAATGTGGAAGTTATTTAAAAAAATAAAGTTTTTATGGATGGAGCTTAAGTTAAGAGTTGAAAGTGGTCTGTATTGAAACACATTGACAATAACTTGTTATGCACCAGCATGCAATTCGTAACCTGCACACCCCTTCACCAAAAAGTCCCGCACAGCGGGCACACTAGATGGTAAAATCCTTGATAAATGTAGAAATGGAGAAACATCCAAGCCAATGCCTGTTTCTCAGACAAAAGGTGACAATATTATTCCATAATTATGAGTGATCCATTTCTTTCAATTTTTCAGAGTTTTGTAAGAGATATATTTTACTCATTTATATAACACAACATGAGGCATTTTCATTAATTTGCATTACTAAGTCAGAAGGATAAGAAGCATAACTATGAAATGAAATTTAAAACGTAATTCAATTTATTCTACATAATTAAATAATAATTAAAATTAATTGGTAAAAAAGACTGTATTTTGAATGTTCCTTGCTTTTGAGTTACAGTGATTTTCATCATAAGATTTTTTGTAAAAAGCACCACATGTTATTAAGTTGACTGGCAGCCGTAATATTGCCTAAACTAAGTGTTGCTACGGACTGACCACAGTTATATAGCCTATACAAAGTGGAGCCATTAAGTAATATAAGTAGGAGTTAAACCTAACCAAAAAATAGAAAACTTACCATTACTATCAGCTGGTTCCCCGCCATTATCAACAACAATCTTACCATTACCATTAACATCGGAACCATCACCATCTTTGTTATCATCACCAACAACGTCAGGCACACTTGTAGCACAACTTTGTGATTCTAGTTGATTTACTACAACATTTACTGATGGTATACACTCAGCACTACTTGTATCATCTCTACCTACATCTCCCCAAGGTGTACCTTCATCCACCAGTGTCTTGGGCTCTACGATCATCTCTCTAGGTAGACTGTCTCGTGGTATTGAGTCTCTAGCTAGACTATCAACTTGTGTTGGACTTAGAGGTCTAGCTGGGATAGAGTTAGATGTTGTGAAGATTTCATCAACTGATACAGCTCTATGGCTTCCTAAAATATAAATCAGGCTTTCGGTTACCTCAACTTTGCAAAGTTAAACCAGGGTTTGACATGAATGTTTTTATCAGGGATCTCAAGAGATTCCCAAGTCAGTTACTCAGGGATTTCTTCTAAACATTAGGGATTCCTCAAATAAAAGACAAAAATTTGGATACAGATTTGCAGTCACTTATTGTAATAAACAATTCATGGTAATTTTAAGGGATCCATAAAGTTTCAAGACAATGTTAGTAGGGCTGTCACGATATACCGGTATATTGTAATACGCAGCTGCCACAATACGTACCGCGATACGAATTTAACATACTGGTGTTTGGCAATATTTTTTTATTTCATTGGAAAATTTTCCCCTACGTGAAATGAAAGTACCTAAACATCAGTTTTTCCATAGTTCATTCAATCTAAGCTTAAGTTACAAGAATTTTATCTGAATGGAGCGTATTCCATTGGTTACTCGAAACTTGTGCAAAACATGCTCTAATGAGATTGAATACTTCAGGACAGGAAGTTATGAAACAAGTATGGCGTTCAAGAGCTTGATTAATGTTAGCATAGAAACCCTGGTAAAACTGGACTATAACACCTGGATAATGGTAACTATTTTTATTTATACAAAGATAAGGCTCAAACTCACAGTCATCTAGCAGGGATGTATATATATATATAAATGTATATAATATGTTAAAAGTGTTTGTGAGCTTTATTTACTCCACATATTTAATCCACCTAATCTAGATCAGTTGGTAGACAATCCAATTTGCAAGCAGCAGGCCCTGTGATTTAAGCCTAGTATGATGTTCTCAATTTTTTCTCTTCCAATTATACTGCAGCTGCGAATGTCCCACTAGCCTTAGAACACTAGAGCTAGAGTAAGACAAAGGCCGGGTAGTAAAAAGAACTTGGACTCATTGCTTAACTTTTTTTAAATAAAGAAAGCAAGTACCAGGGCTGTTCATATAGTATAAGTAGCATGAGGTCTGGGTTGGAGCACCGCATTGGGCACACAAACTTCTTCCTCCTATTAAATTCAATGAGTACAATTATTATAAACTAGACGTTTCACTGAGTGTGATGATATACCCCATCAGGTAGCTATTTGTCAAGAAGCTTGAATCAAATCTGTACAATAGGTGCTGAGAAAATGATTTTTCATCAAAGGACCATAACTCTACAAAAAAAAATCAATGGACCATAACCGAAATGGAAAATGTGCATGCTTACTTCATACCCGGTCTATGTGTGAAGTTTGAATCAAATCCGCATGATACATGTAGTAGCTGAGAAATTGAGCAGACAAGTAATAGCAACAAACAGACAAACCCACCTAACAACCAACCATCAAGCTGATTCCTATAAACCCACAAAACCAAGTTTTAGGGGATTTACAAAATAAATCTATAAAAAAACTTACTACAACTGTCAATCCAACTATTATGATTATCGTCCATTGAGAATTGTTCGTCATCGTCAAGGTGATCAACAGAATTAGAATAACTAGATAAAGTCATATCTTTTAATGGTTTAGTTAGATCAAAACAATCTGGTAGAGGTACAATAATATAATCACTATCTGATACATCACTGTCATCATCATCATTGTCAGAATAACTACTGACTGAATCTAGATCTATATCTGAAATATAAGACATCATTATCATCAATATCATCACCACAATTATCATAATCTTTGTTGTAATCATCATTATTATCATCATTATAATTATTATCATCATAATCATTATCTCCATTATTGTCATCACCATTATCATCATAATGATCATCATCACCATTATTATTATTATCATAACCATAATCATCATCATTATCATCATTTATATTGATCATATCATCATCATAACCATTATCATCATAATCATCAACATCATAACCACTATCATCATCATTATCATCATTTATATTGATTATATCATCATCATAATCATTATCATCATAATTATTATCATTGTCATTATCATTATCATCATCACCACTTTCATCAATATAACTATTGTCATCATCATTATTACCCCAATTATTATATTGATCATCATCATCTTCGCCATTATTTATCACCATTCTCATCATCACTACCATCATCATCAGTTGTGATATCATGGGATGTAAAACATTGCATAATCATATAACCCATATAATTTATCTTCTGACTAGTACATATATACGCCTAGGTTAAAGGAATTGCAGGCTGTAAACACAAAACAAAACTACTAATCCTTACCAGGTTTAAGTTCTAAACTTTCCATTCTTTGTTTAACAAATGTACTATTATCATGTATATAATCGTCATGTTCAGGTACAGTAACAAGTTCTACACTACTACTGTTAGATATTGGTCTCATATCAAACTGTTCTACATCATCTGCATTGTCTTCTGGTTCAGGGTTAGGTGTCTTTAATGGTGTGACATCTGGGGAGAGAAAAATAGAAAATATTTTGCATTTTGTTTAAAATATCACAAAATTTAAGCCCATTTTTACAGTTCACTGTCTTTGGGCTCAGAGTTACATGTTTTTACATTCCGAACAACCTCGGCGATTATCTACGAAGATATACCTTAGAAATCAGACGTAGTAGGAATACAACCAGGTTATAAGGTCCAGCAACTGTCATTTTCATGTAAACATCTAATGATGACATTGTTACACGCTTTGTCACATCATTTCATTGGTACAATGTCGCTTGTTTCGTACTTCTGTGTAGTTCAGACTATATTTTACCACAGAAACCAAATTCCTAGATCTACTTTTTCACCTTATGATATCCTAGGTTTATCTGCTTAGAAGATCACCCAGGTAGTTTTGAAAGGTGTTTTTAATGGTGTTACATCTAGATAAAGAAATACAATGCATAGAAAATATTTTACATTGTGGTACAGTTCATTTTTTCTCATCTGTTAAAACACCAATAATTTCATGGTGACTCCTGTTCTCTGCTAACACTCGTGATATTGGGATATTGTGTATTCAATCACCGTGAAACTATTAAATCTTAAACAGTGGAGAAAAATGGATTATAACATGTCACAAATTTAAGCCTGGTTTTAAGTTATTTGAGAGATGAAATAACAAATCTTGTTACTATGTGAATTGTTAATGCTAATAAAAATTTGAAAATGAATGTGTGTGATTTGCCCTAAGCCATATATTCAAATTACAATTAGTGTTAAGTCAATCATCAACTTTATTATTGTTATTAGACATCATTCCTTTATACTTCGACTAGACATAAGCAGTGAGATCAATTGAGGCCACATGCTTGCTTTGCAAGAGAACTTGTGTGATGCTGATGCCAACAAAACTGGGTAAGATAACCCCACAAATTCTTTAAATGGTAGCACTAAAATCTTCAATATTTACCAAATGGAGTGTTGTTAGGAGTATTAGTATAAGATACAGCTTGTTTTGTCTCTCTGTTCTCTCCTTCTAAAGTAAGTCTGGCAACAGCTGAACTTAAATCTTCAGCAATATTTAAACTTGTGTCATTTTCCTACAAATAAAAACAATACAGAGTCAATTTTCAAATATATATTTATGCATATAGGCAACATATTATCAAACATCTTATAATATATCCATTAATGATAGAAGGATTTACAACTAAAATAAACTGTGTGACCATTAATAATACTTGCTATAATCCGACAGTATTAACCTGAGCTTGAACTACCTTATTATAATAATTACATGCTTCACTTACATTAAATCATGAGTCTCTGTATGCGTGTCTGCAATTGTACACGTGTTTATAACAACCTTTGTGACTATAAATTAATTTTGTAAACATGGCATATTATTGTACTTTTAATTTAACTCATTCGTTTATGGGGAAACATGTAAGTCCAGCAATATTGTGGCACAGCTTCAAAGTATTCATTGTTATGAAAACAAAATTTATAGTTCAATACATGTATTTTACTAAAAACTTCCGATAACATGCGATTTACAAACGAAGCCAAAATAGACAGTAAATACAAAGATTAATATATTCTTGCATAAAGGTCAAGCTCAGATTGTCGGACTATATAATATTATAATACTCCATGGGTTTAACATTTGGTATCATACTATGAAAAATCTATCTAAAAAATATCTACATGTATATAGATATTTTTAAGTCATTTTATCAACAATTACAACTGGATATTTTCTATGGTCAGCTCATGTTACCAGTCTTTCATGAGCTCTTTCATCAAATAAAACAAAAAGCGCCAATGTCACCAGCTGGGATTGAATCTTGACACTCTATCAGTGATCTATGTTAAAATGATTCAAAGTGAGGCAATACCACTGAAACACAGAGGCGGGCCAGCAGCGTGTTCAGTTACCTTGAACGTTCCAAAACATTCTGTAACAGAAGTGTCGGAACAACTCAACCCATAGACAACTCAACCCGAGACAACTCAATCTACAACTAACGGATTTAGTTGTTCCAACTTTGAGTTGGGTTATGCATGGGTTGAGTTGTCTTCGGGTTGAGTTCTTCTGTACCCGTAAATTTAGCTAACAGTAGTTACAGAACACTGGGCAGTTACCACACTTCTATTGCTTGTACTTACTTTTTGTTTATCTTTATCAACTTCAGCAATATCAAGAACATCATCACCATGTTTTGCATAGACAACAAATCCATCATCACTTCCTGTGTCCTTGACCTCTGAGTCAGCTCTTCCTGTGTCCTTGACCTCTGTGTCAGCACTTTCTGTGTCCCTGACATTTCCATCATTCCCAGAAGCCTCTACTGTGATTTCATTCCCATCATTCACTTGTACTTCCTGTGTAACATTGTCAGATTTCTCTAGAAGGTCAAGGTCACGTTTTATAACAACTTCACGGAGATGTTCCTCTGAGTCAGTTGATTTAAATGTTATCTCAACTTTATCCTTGGTTACATTCTCATCCTGCATGTAATAAAGTATAGTATAAAAGTAATGGCATTTTATAGCCTAATTTTATGCTAATGCACATTCGCAGACTTTACAGCTATTACCCCTTGTCAATGGGCTCCTGGTATATATCTATAATTTTCCCTAAGGAGTCTTTTACTCCATTTAGTGCAGCTGATAAATTGGCGCAATTGAAATATATCATCCTAGCAGGTACCCATTTATGCCTGGGTGGAGTATCACAATACCAGGTAAATTTCTTGCTCATGGAAATTAGCAGTGCCCTGTGTGGGGTTCGAACATGGGACCTCTCAATCCCTAATTATGCGTCCTACCACTGGATCACAGCTCCATTTAAGAGAGTAAAGTTTCTTAATTTTGAATATTTCAAAATTCACTATTAATTGCAAAATCAATTTTGTGAGCTTGTTGAATATAATACAAGCAAGTCTCTAGAAAAGTTTAAGATCAGGATTTAATCAGATTGATTTTTTCTCAAAGCCTCCACAATTGAAATATATAAGGCAAACAGTTCACTTATTCAACATTTCTGGAATGAACTATTGAGGTTTTAGGTCAGCAACTTGAACCCTTCAACCAACAATACCCTTTTAAAACTTTTTGGACCATTTAACAAGTCCCTTTTAAAACTTCTTGAACCATTGAAGTTTTGAGAAAAACTGATCATGCTAATAGCAAATGATTTTAATAAAATCAAAGTGTATTCATGTAGTATAGTTTTAATCACATGATGAAAATTAACAGCTTATTTAAATTTTCTCAGGAGATTTTTGTATGCCACATTGAGAAAAACCAAACAGTCATGTCAGTCCCAGCACTGTGAGGTATTTTTGGCTTCTACAATACAACCTTGTATAGCTCTTACAGTCTTACCTGCACTGATTTTTCCATCAATGATTCTTTTTCTTCATTTTCATTGTTTTGTGTCGATTCTACCACAACTTTAAGAGAATCAGCCTGTTCAGTGGTTGGTTCCAGTGTTTCTCTAGGTAATACAACAATAGTACACCAGACACGGGCACCAAAAGGCATTCCATTCTCATGTAACTTCCAGTGACTCTGATACTCACCTACATAGATACAAGAACATGAATGAAACTTTAAGAAATTTATTATCAGGAATGCAATACTTTCTATGGTTTTAACATAACTGAACACTCAGGTCCCTTAATACAAGAAAAGTAATAAGGATTAATTCAAAACCTTTTATGTTGTTCATGCCCCTTTTGGCAGACAGAAACAGTATATTATTTCTGTGAAGCCTTAAGTGACATACTTAACATAAGCAATTGCATACTGTCTTTCAACAAAAAATAATTTTAGCAAGTTCTTGGAAAAAATCTCACAATTTAAATCAATCAATATTGAGTTCACTTAATGGTTCTTCAGTAATAAGCAAGCATGATTAACATGATTAAGTTTATTGCTAAAAGAAAGAACTAAGTAGGTTTTAAATGTGACTCCAACCAACACAGGTCTGATTAATTTTTCACATAAATAAACCTAACACTGTAGCTGAGTTTGAACCTACAGCCCTCTGTTAATAGAATTAAAGTGATTTTAAAGTTGAAATCCAGAAAAAATAAGGACGAAGTAGACAGATCAATTTATAAATAAGTAAATAATTATATACCTGGTTGTGTAGGAGAGACAAAATCCACACTAACATTTCCTTCTTCACCAGGATTTAAACATGGTACATCTACCTCAGCACATGGTGTAGGTATATTACCCCATTGTAGTTTGAGCTATAACATAGAAAATATGATATATATATACATTGTATACAGAGAGAGAGAGAGGTCTAAAAGATTTTGGAGAAATGAAATACTGACTTAAAATAAGAAAAATTGATCTGGCAAACCACAAGTAATTTTACTATAATTAAAGCTTATTCACAATAAATAGTTTGAATTTTATGCTGGCACATTTCTAACACAAAAACACAATATACACAAGTCATATGATAATTTTTTACTCAGTTTTTAAATGCAGGTTTTGAAAGTCCACACAGCAGTCGCAAAAAAAACCAAGCACTGATAATGATAAACATAATTTTCAGTCAGTCTTTATACAATTGCACCTAAAACTTTACCAAGAAGTGTTATACTGACACACAACAGCCCACAAGCTCCAAATAATTAATAATCAATATCTCTAAATCAATTGTGATCCCTGCATCATTATAATTATACTGGGTTTTACACAGTGTCAACACAATTTTTAGGTTATTGGACCCTTGTCTATAGCCAGTACTCACCTACCCTTCTACAAGGTCGGAAACTTCTCCATATACTTATTAATGGAGGAAAATTGACAATATGGTCAAATTTTCATGGAAGGGTACAACCTTCGCGGAAATAAACCACAGTCATGTACATACCTTGGTAGAAGCTGACCATTGTCCATCACCAGTATTTTTCATCTTCCATGTTTTCAAGAATTTTGTTTCAGGTTGTAATTTTGTATTATCTGGGATTGTTAGATCAGTTATAAACTCTGACTTCATCATAACTCTGTAGAAAATACAAGAAAAAATATTTATCTTTACTATGGTAGACATATGTCATGGTACTTTAAAAAAGTAATTAAAAAGTAATTGCGTTTTACAGTCTAAGTTTCATGCTTACGCACGATCACCAACTTTACAGCAATTACCCTTGGTCATAAGGCTACTGGTATCTATCTATCAATGTCCCTGAGGAGTCTTTTAACTCAGCTTATTAGTGCAGCCAACAAATTGGCGCAACCGAATTATACCACCCTCACAGGTACCCATTACACCGGGTGGAGTGAAGCAATCACAGGTACATTTCTTGCTCAAGGAAATTATCAGTGCCCCTAGTGGGATTCGAACCCAGGACCTCTCGATCCCTAAGCGCGCGTCCTACCACTGGACTACTGCTCCTACTTTCCTGTTCACATTATGGGGAGAAGGATAACATGTAAGCAGCTGGATAGCTCTTGTGTTGTGAGGGGTTCTGGGATCAAATCCCACTAAGCTGTGCATGTATATTTTTCTCACCTGAGGCATATTTATGTGATTACAGTCATCGCCTTATTTCACTGGCCTAAAGGGCAGGACAAATGAAAATTGATTCAGACTAGTATAGATTATATATTTTTATAATTTGGCTCTTTATTTATGCAATTAGCTATCGGCAATTTATATTATCCATTAAATAAGGAACCATGATCAGTAGATTGCTTGAACCCCCAACCAAATGGGTTGAACCCTTGCCCCCCTCCAACTATATAAGGTTGTTGTTCTTGTTTTTTTACTGGGTTTAACACCCTGTCAACACAATTTTGGTCATTTTAATGCATCCAGCGCACATAACCTAGCTTTGCTGGACCCTTTCTATAACCAGTACTCACCTACCCTTCCACAAGGCCGGAAACTTCTCCATATTATTTAATCAATGGAGGAAAATCAACATTATTGTCAAATTTTCTTGGAAAGGTATAACCTCCCAGGGTAGGATTCGAACCCGTACCCTCTTCAGGGCACATGATTCCAAATCCTGGTGCGCTACCAACTGTGCTATCCACCCGGGTTACCATATAAAGGTTACAAAGACCCTAACTACCTTACTGACAGAGATCAGAACTTACTTATAGAAATCATATCTGACAGTATTATCATCATCAAGTATTTCAAGTCTTTCTCTCTTCATTGGTGATTCACTAAATCCTTCAATTCTTCTCTTTAATTTCTCTTCCTTTCTTTTTAACTTTTCTATCTTTTTCTCACTTTTTAATCTTTTCTTTTCTTCTTTCTGAGTCATCTTACCAATCATTTTACTAAAATGTACAAAAAATAAAAACTTGACCTATCACTGACTGTGATAAAATAACCCCAAGGGGGTGTTAGTCAAGAAATAAGTTGCTGAGAAATTAAGTGGACATAATTCAACATTAAAAAGCCATAAAGGCATACAGATCTCGGATCGTGCAAGTTTCCGAAATTTGCGTGTTTCGTGCGTGTATCATTCATACCGTGTGCGTGTATAATTCACCGTGTATTTCAATCGTGTAACGTGTAGACCGCTCATCGTGTAAATACACGGTAAAAATCGGTCCGAGATATTGTGATTTTGCGTTTTATTACCGTGTATCGTGTGCCCGAGATATTGACAAATACATACGTATAAATGTATTAAATACTTATGCATTGTCGACTAATCATCATCCATAAACAAAAAGAAAAACCGCGATTCATTAAGTTGAGATTAGAATAAATGTTGACTTTGTTTAAACCGGAAATTCCTGTTTAAATGCCGTACGTCGATAAACTGCGGCTCATTCCGGACCAATCTGCGGTCAATTAAATTGCGGCCCAACCGAAATGTTGTTACTAAATTAAAATAATCGTTATAATATTATCATATTTAAAATGTAAACACATGCTTTCATTTATCTTAATCATCAAACATTTTCTTTGTTTGTCAGTGGCTAAAGCATTTAGTAAACAAACTGTTATAATTGACATCTCACTTGGTCAAGAACTCGTTTATCACGACTCTATATGATTAAAAAAGTCATCATTGTTTTAATTCTTAAAGTAAATTAAATTATTTAGTTTTTACAGTTTATTCGTATTATTCCCTCATATTTGCGTATTTATATGTAAAACTTTTTATTTAAATATCGATTTTGTAGTCGGCATAAAATAGTAAGTTAACACGAGGTGTGTGTACTGTCTTAATACCGCGTCTTCACGCAAGCACTGCATGTAAACGTTAGTATCTAGTATACATACTACTAAAAAGGCGACCATTATACAATATGACATGCTTATATTTTTTTAATCACGCGTAGACTGTGTTTTGAAAAAATATACTAATTCAAAGTATTTTTCACCATGAATGGCTTGTAAATAAAAACAGAGAAAAACTTGAAACGTGTATTTCTTTTTCTATCGTGTGGGTTTCGCCGGCTATCGTGTGTGTGGTTTTAAATCTGAATATAGCCAACTTACAAAGAATGACATAAACAATTTTTGACAGTAATGTTATTCTTTATTATGCAGTTTGTATTTTTGTTATACATCAAGTACTTACATAATTTGTTTGATAAAAAAATATCAATCGTGTTCTTCTTTGTCTATCGTGTAATGACTGCTCGCCGATCGTGTACCTTTATTTCTACTAAAAATGTCGATATTCGATAAAATAATCTATACTATATGACTTGCTTATATTTTTACAATCAAACTAAGACTGTGTTTAACTTTTGAAACATATACACATACAATTATGACATCTTTTCTCAATGAATGATTTAAAGAAAACAAAGGAAAAAAACTTTAAACGTGTATTTTTATCAATCGTGTGAGTTGATCGGCTTTTCGTGGTTTTTAATTCGATTAAAACAAACTTACTAAGAATGACATTAAATTATTTTGACAGTAATAATATTCTTTATCATACAGTTAGTATTTTTGTTGTACACCGTGTACTAATTCAATTTTTATACAAAATATTATCAATCGTGTTCTTTTTTGTCTATCGTGTATTGACTTCCCGCCTATCGTGTACCTTAATTTCTACTTAAAATGTCGATATTCAATAAATTTATTGATACAATATTATATTTTACAATCAAGCTTAACTGTGTAATGAACCAATGTAACATATTTCAATTTTTATTTCTTTGTCTATCGTGTGATTTCGAAGTTGACAATCGTGTGCGTGAATTTAAATTCGATTTAAGCCAACTTGTAACATTTTGTTTTTAAGAATTTGAGCAGGTAAACTCGATTTTCAATAAATTTAACAAAACTTATATTGTTTAGTTACATATTTACGACGAAACAGAAGAATACTTTTTGTTGTCAATCTACATTTGAGACGCATTAATCGTTTAACGTGTCGTCGTTGAAACGTTTTTCTCTGTGCGAAAAAAGCCGAGGATTTCGAACAATCGTGTTAAACGTGTATCGAGACTCGGAATCGTGTATTTTACCGCAAATCAAGCTATCTATCGTGTTCGTGTATCGTGTAACGTGCAGTCTGTGTTCGTATAATGTGCGTGTATCGTCCGTACCGTGTGACAACTTGCACGTTCCGATATCTGTAACTTGGCAAAAAAATCAATGGACCGTAACCAAAATGGGATATGCAAATCTCTTTCTGATAGTGATATCTGGTATATGTGTAAAGTTTGAATCTAATCCGTAAAATAGGTGCTGAGAAATTGAGCGGACAAGAAAAAGCTACAGACTGACCGACCAATCAACCAACCGACAAGCTGACTCCTATGTACCCCCAATTTTTTTTGGGGGGGGAGGGGGGGGGGTATAATAATAAAAGATTTTTTCTCCAAAGAGAATTGTAGTAACACTAGGTATGTTTTCTAGCTCAGGAAAATTAGCAGAACCCATAGTGTGATTTAAACCTAGAACATATTGTGATGGTCATAAAAGTAGAACTTTATCCACACCTACAAATTTACAATGAATTAACTCAGATTCTACAAACCTTTCAAGTTTAACACATAATTCAGCCTGATCCTCTTCACCCTCATGTAGTAAAGGAACTAGCAACTTAGTTCCACATTTTCTCTGAGCTCCGTACAACAATGTTCTCAGTAAACGTTTCTGTACTCCATTGATTTCACCAGCACGTGGACATGGTCGTCTCAACTTCATAAATACATGATCTGGTGGATGTTTGTTGGGTTTGTCCTCACATGATTCACAGAAATCAAAATCTAAACAATTTCTGAAACACAAAAGTTATTTCATATGTGATTTTGGAACAGTCAAACAGTTGATCTGAGGTGGAGGGGTAGTGTTTTTAACTGTTTCCTGAGGAGACATACATAAGTGTTTTTGTTTGTTTATTGGGTTTAACGCCGTAGCAACACATTGTATAGGTCATATAACAGTAGTCAGTCAACCTACTCACTCTTCCTGGAAACTGCCCTACATAATTAAAAATCATTGGTAGGAGGGAGAATGGCGGTAGAAATAATCTCATGACTAAGCTCCAAAAAAGTATGCCCCACTGGGAATTGAACCCACCACCCCTAGATCAGTAGACTTGCGTGCTACCAACTGAGCTAGCCGAGCGGCTGACATACATAAGTAATTTTCCTAATAATTTTAAAGAAAATGAAAACTTGTTTCCTAGGGTTAGTGTAATACTAGTCTAACTACATGTAAATAAACAAGGAGGTAGACTAATTTTGCACTTAAACATTGATTTCAATTTTAATTTAAAGACTGATGCATTAATTGTCAAAATATTTATTTAGTTTCTCGAAATATCCGAGTTTTTTACCCCAACTAGGCCCATGAGGGTATGATAGGCTAAAGTAAATTATGTGTAAAAAATTATTGTCAAAAAGCTATAATTGCTTATAATTTCCTGACCCAAGAATAATTCTGTAACAAACTATTAAATTGTAAAATATTCAAATTCCCTTCGCTAATTATGCATTTTTCTATTTATCTTTGTAACTAACATACTGCTACATTACTTGTCAAAATATTTATTATTCTGGAATTGTACGGCTAATTTCAAATTGCGTGACATTGACGATGAAAACAGGTTACTAAACATAACGATTTTGTCATGAATATTATAATAAGAAAAGTTCACCTGTATGTGACCCTTGTAAGAAAACGACCAGATCTAAATAAGCGAGCAGGTGAGTGAAAAATTTTAGATCGGGTTTTATTTTAGATTGGTTATAACAATATGTATAAGAAAACTTCTATTACTTACCCACATTTATATCTAGCTCCAACAATAACACAACCACAACCATCACAATATACACCATCATGTACATATACAGCTGGAATATAGGATATATTATTAATGATTATATAGAATGAATATATAGAATGGATAGAGCACATATCGAGGGCTGAATGAAACACTATCGTAACTCTGTTTGAACTACACTGTATTCTAGTGGTAAACTGAAATTTAATTGGAAGATTTTACAAAAAAGTCCCTGTATTACAGTGTATCTTACATGGTAAAATAAATTTGCTACATGTAAAAATAAAAGCCACGTACAAGTGGATTGCATGGAAAGTGTTGATAGTTGGCATGTTTTTGTAAATGGAAATGGCCTGTCCTCTGGAAAGGTTACTGTACCATCTTATTTTCATATAGTAACAAAACTTGTAACAGTGACATTTAAACTTTACAAAAAACAAGGACTTACAGTGACCTTACAAGTAAAATTTTACATGAAAAAAACATTTTAAGTTGTACATGGCTGTTACTTTTATTTTGGCAGGTACTGTAAATAGGAGTCACAACATAGTGCTTCATTCAGCCAACAATGTACAGTATCTAGACTCTATACCATTTTTTTTACATTTTTTGTTACATAATGCATAAGACTGGCTCACTTATCTATCAATGAGGACACTACAAATTCTTTAGCGATTATTCTAAAACAGAAGGGTGACACCCTGTCCTCTTCTCCTCCCTGTCCCTTTTTCCTCCCTATGCAGAAAAAGATACATTGAAACACCACCCCTCTGATGTGCCCTTAGCCCCTTTTCTGCCCTTTTCTGAGTTCTAGAAGAATCTGACTAAATTCATGAAAAACATCACAATTTTGGAAGACAGGTTCTTAGTGTGAGGGATGAGCCAAAACTAAACTGAGTGGCCGCCCTAGTTGTCACCTGTTTATCCCTAGGGGGAGGGGGGTGGAGATATTAACCTTTTCCATCAATGTAAGGTAGAAGAGTTATTGTAGATAAGAATATCATAATTAAATTGGTCAGGCTTTTCGTCAATATTTTTCAATACATGGTATTAACAAAAGACTTTCAAGACGAATACACCCGAAAGTCGAAAAACTATAAAATTAGAGTATACATACGGTGTTCACTAAGTTGTGATTTAGATGAAGCAGCCGTGGTTGTTGTAGCTGTACCACTTTGTAATAATGTTGAACCTTGTAATGATTCTATAACGGCACCATCTAGACCTTTCAATACATGTTTCACTGTCTTTCTTGTTACATCACGTACTATCTCAGTTCTTAAATCTCTCTTTAACTACAAAATGTATATAACATAGTATCATAATTAGCTTAAAATAATCATAAATCTTATTCTGTCAGTGGTGCATACTTTAACCCTGCTGAATTAAATACATTGCATTTGTTTGATAACCCCCTGTACATGAATAGATATCTATTTTCATCTATAGTGAGTACAGAAGTACTATAGTAAGTATTTATGCACAAAGTTAATCAAACAAATGTCTAGTATTCAAATCAGCAGGGTTAATGAATGGGCCATTGACAGTTGAATAAAATATATCAATACATAAAGTATCCTTCAAAAGTTATTGGACAAGTGATATATTTAGAAAACTGATTATGCATACCCCGAGTATGAAATGTCTTTAATGGACACACAGGAATACATATGGTCAATCAATGAAAATTAACAGTTAAATAGTAGACTTGGAAAATCACTTTGTAATTTAGACAACAAAAACACTTCTTAGCCAATCAAAATATGTAGTGGTAGTGCAACATTTTGCAGCAGTAAATAACAATTCATCAATATTTTGGTCATATTACAGCAATTATCAACCAACTCACTGTCTCTGGATAGGCAAACATAGGTGAGCTAAAGATTTTAACTCTACATGTATACAAAGCCATACCCAGGGGCCTATATCATCAGCTGACTTACGATCAAAGTTAGCCCTTAATCCTCCAATATTGTATTGCTAAATAATTGTAAGATTTTTTACATTATGCTGCCAAGGTTATAGACCAACAATACCCCGATGTAAACAAAAAGGTTGTGGTAGAAAATATTTTCTAAAATTTTTAAGTATTAGGTTTTAGAACCATGGATAACTTACCTTTGTCATAAATGTAACAAAATCAGAATATTGTAATAAATGATCTGATTTATCAGATGTTTGATCATCACTACTTTGTTCCTTCTTTTCTGTAGGAAGTTCATCTAATGGCTGAAATATACAAACAAACAATAGAATCATTGTTACATTTATCATATATTTCATTAATTCCTATCAACCTTCTCATGTAAATTCATAAGAGGTATAATACAGCGGTTCGAGGGTTTAGGGTAAAACAGTCATAACTCAATATAAGAAAAGAGTGAGTTATGACTATTCTAAACCCGTGAATTGTACTAGCTTGCTTTTAAGTTAACTTTTATGGCAATGTGGAAGAGCAACTGCCAAGAAGGTGCATGGTTCAATCCCAGTTCAGGCCATGGATTTTACTATGTTACAATCAATATTCAATTTGTTTAAAGTATGTATCTCTTTACACATCGTCAATAAATTAACAAAATTTCTTTCCTTTTTTACAAAGAAACTTTCAGATATTAATGACAGGAGGTCAAAATCCTTTTGAAAGACTTATCAAATATGGACAAAACCCCCACACCCCTCTTTTATACAGAGGTTACAGTGATTTGAATGCACAGCCTTTATTACTAGACCAAAGACATAGGTTCAGGACAATGCAATAATAACAACCTAAACAAAACAGTGCAATATGATTGGGTAATGTTGACCATGTGACCAAAAAAAATATCAAATTCCGTTTGAAAGTATAACATATCAGCCTTTATGCAGATTCAATAGCAGCAAAAATTACAATAATTTTTCAATGAACATAGTCACACAAGGTATTCATTCCTTAAATGATGTATCGACAAAAAAATCTAATATTACCTCCCAATGTGATTTTGTTGGTTCTACAATAAGTTGTTGTTTAGAATCAGGTATGATAATAGTCAGTTTTTCATCAACATTAGTTTCCTCTACATCTTGCAATGAATCAACACATGTACCTAGAGAGTCTGGCTTACATACCTCATTGAGTATTTCTGAAAAAGCGTATATATCATGTACATAAATTAGAGTGTATACAGTCGTCCTCTTAACCCACTTGCTGAGCCCCTGGGCTGGTGATATCTCACACATACAAGTTTTTTCATATAAACGGAAGGTCCAAGACCCAAGCAGCAAATACAAATACATTGACATGTCAGTTCAATATAAATGACACATATTGCATATACAGTTTTCGCTTTAACACACTAGCCCAAGCCCTGGACTGATGAATATTATCTGGGGCTAGTGATAATTATTATTTCATATAGTCTGGCTAATTAATAAGATTGCTGCAATATTTGCAGTACTAATACTTGTTAAATCTTTACTAAGGAATCAAAAGCTTATCGCCACATTGATATCATTGTGACAGTGAAATTAATTAATTCTGTTAAACCAGGATGGCACAGCTGTGCTTGATGTTTTCATTTGATCAGTATTTTTACAGAAATAGACAAATGAATAGAATTACATGTTAACCAGAGCTCAAAATATTAGGTTTTCCTCTGACACTGGCAAGGTGCAAACAGAACTTTTACACATTATTGCTTAAAATCATATATTGTATATAACAAAATTAATATTATTGTTCTATGTATCCATAATTTGATTGTAACAGTCAGAGGTGGATCCAGGATTTTTTTCTAAGGGGGGGGGTCCGAACTTTTCTAGGGGGGTCCGAACCTCAAACCACATTATACACATTTTGCAGAAAAAATGCAACATATTGATAATAAAAACTACATAACCATTCAATCTATGTTAAGCACCAAGATGCTTCATGCTACTTAAAAATGACTTACAGGCTAGAAATACACTAATGGACAGGTACATTTCCCAATTCTAGGGGGGTCCGGATCCCCTGATCCCCCCCCCCTAGATCTGCCTATAACAGTACATGTTTGTTTGTACTGCAGGTAAAAACCCATACATAATGTATTTCAGATAACGTCAATTTTATCAAATTAAAATGAGATTTATCTGAATCAAGTCAAGGTTATCAGAATTTAGAACAGTAACAAAATAAAGAATGTAGTTAAATTTTATTCAGCTGTCAGTGACGCTTACATAAACCCTGCTGATTTAAATACTCAATGTTTGTTCTATAATCCTTGATTATAAGTACAAATATCGATTTCAACCAATTGTGAGCACAGAAAATGATATATATTTTCATGAATTGTAAGTACAAGTACTGTAGTATTTAAATCAGCAGGGTTAATGTATGCGCCACTGACCATACTGTGGGGAGTATTTAAATCAGCAGGGTTAATGTATGCGCCACTGACCATACTATAGGGAGAATTTAAATCAGCAGGGATAATGTATGCGCCACTGGCCATACTGTAGGGAGTATTTAAATCAGCAGGGTTAATGTATGCGCCACTGACAGTCGAATAAAATTCATTGATACTTACCATTCTGTTGTGGATGTTCAACATCAGGCATGGGTATAGCAACATTTTGATCTGGACAAATTTCTCTAAGATCAAGTGGTTCTGTAAGACCTATAGAAGAAGTTATGTAAAGTTATTTAAGGAACCTGTATGTTTGTATAGGGTCCTTGAGTTAATGTACTTGAAAATTGAATAATGTCTAAATATAAACTGTAACACTATGAAAAATCAATGGAATGAAACCACAATCATCTGAGTCATAAGATGACACTTTACCACATCACCTTAAAAACCAGCTTGGAAGCAAAACACTCTATTCTTTCCAAAATTGGTCCTCCAATTTACCAGTCTAAATATCAAATAGTCACAGATTTTAAATTTTTAATCTTGCTCATGAAACTAAGGCCAGTTGCATAGTGAAGTTGCTACTAAGCATTTTTGTGATAGCCAAAAAATAAGCAATTTTTTATAGGAGAATGTATTAAGCTAAGAAGAAAAAATGCAAAAATGCTAGTTTGTGCTTCATTGTAGCTAAATGTTATATAGGAAAATGCTATGTAGCACTAGCAGGCAATGAGAGTAACAAATAATACATGTTTTTTTACTTCAGATTATCTGATATATTTATATCATGTATTAATAGTTTGGTATTATGCAAACAAGACACATAAACTGTTGTATTACAGAGTTCATAAATAATTTCTAGCTTCCCAACATTATGTTATTGAGTCTATTGACAGCGATCATTTTTACCAATCAAAAAAACTTTCATATTTCAACATTATGGTATTGATAAGTGGTTATTTCTAACAATCAAATAAACTTTCTTATTCTACTAAAGTGTTATTTCTGAGCAACCAACATGTTTAACAATAGTGACAATCATGCTTAAGTATAATTATAGTCTATGGCTCAGATCAGAATGTTATAGAATCAAAGTTGTAAACTTTACCATCAGTTCTGTCTATTTCTTGAGGTCGAGGAATTTCATGTGGTGTAGGGACTACTTGTTCTTCAAGGTCATCAATATTGGACATTCTGAACACATTAGCTTGTGAACTCACTGGCAATACTTTTACCATTAGTTGATTTTCACCTTTCATAGCCATTCTAAATGCTTCAAATAATTCCTCTTGACTACTGATCGAAATCTGTAAAAGTTAAAGTTTATATTTTAGATGCAGTCTGCTTCCATATATACATGTTCAACCGACTTATCATGGATATAAGTTAAAATTCTTAGAATCCTGAAATTCCTAATTTTTCATGATTTCAGCAGATATTTTTATGAAGGAGAAGAACACTTTTTCTGTACCCAAATAACCTGAACCTGAGGAAAAATCCTGAAGACTTTTACCCATGACTTAACAATGGACCTTTCCATGACCTTACTTATTAGCATATTTAACAAAAGTTTACAGTTACATTTGTCCCACAAACAAGATGTTTACAAAAGAGCACATGCTTATATTTGTGGGTAAATGTATTGTTATTCAAATAAAAAGGTCGCGCTCGGAATGGTCCATTTTGTATGATAACCCCTTATCATAGAAATCTCCTTCAGACAGGTGATCCTTCACAGTACCTGTTTTTACATCAAGGTGGAGTGAAACACCTGAAGGTTAATTTCTTGCTCATGGAAACTAGCAGTGTCCCTAGTGGGGTTCACACATGCAACCACTTGACTGTTTACAAGTATTATAAAGAATGGAGTCTTTATTTGGATTGGAATCATGCGAAACAAGATATATTGACAAAATGTTTATTAATCAATTTTTGCATAAGCATTTGTAGGACTTTAGAGCTTTTACAGCAGGGTTGTCTAAAATTGTAATTCAAGTCTTATGAATGTCACTTGCATTAATTCTGATAACCAAAAATCCAGTCTCACATTCCAAAGGGAGGTAAATGAGACTAACCAATAATTTAAGTACAAACATACCTCATCATTTTCTGTATCTGTGTAACTTACAGCAACTCTTGGACTATCAAGTCTAGCAATAAACTGAAATAAAATCAAATAAATATGATACAATGTTTGCTGACTTATGCCAAATTTTAGCATTTGTCTTTCAGACATATCTCTGACAATGATTCAAAAAGTCGTTGCTTACAGTTATTCAAGCTGGACGAATAATTATGTGAAATAAATTTATAGTCAAGTGCAAATTATCAACAAACCTGACTATATAAAATAAGTAATTTCCATGATTAAAACAAATTTCAGTAGTCCAGGGCTTCAAGAAAGTACATATATGTTATAAGGTGATGACCTGTTTAAAGCCAATAAGCCATTTGCCCATTATGAATGCAAATGGCATAAAACTCGAGATTGAAGAGGTATACTATAGTGTAAGAAAGATCACTTGAACAGGTATAAATTGCATCAAAATTTACATATGTACTGGCACCAAAAACCACCATTTAAAGGGAATAAACCCATTGTTGACTCTTCGCGCCTGAGCAATTTCCTCCCTAAATTCTGGGCTAAAATAAAATTTAAGAAATTGACTATATATGCATGGCCTCAAATTTTATCTTGCCCCCCCCCTATTTTCAAGTCCATGGGCCCTATGTGCTCCCTCTCAGGCAATTCTAGATTGAACACAGGTGGTTCAGGTGATGCCCTGCTAAAAGCCAATTAAGACTGCTTAAAAAGCAGAGAATAACCAAGCTAAATACAAGGATTTATTTGTCATTTATTATTGAACCACCAGAAATGTTCAGATATCACAATGACTTATGTCATATCGTAGGTCAACGGTCTTAGTGACAGGATTACTTAAGATCTATATGACTTTAAACAAATCAACATAATACTAGCCTACTAGGTCAGTAGGTCATGTTGTAATGACATGAACAATAGTCAGGTGTTGTCAACACTCACGATTGGACAAAATGACATTGAAAAATCATTTTTTCTAAAAATAGACCAAAATAAAAAGACATCACAAATGACAGAAAATGTCGGAATAAAACAAACCGACGTAACCGGGATCGTCTTACTCGTCCCCGTCTAAGACAGACTTCAAGTTCAAAGTCGAAACGAAACTGACGAAATGAATTGAATGCGCAGTAGAATTGACAGGGCATTTTTATTTATATAAAGAACTCAAGATGATTATTTTCAGTCACACTAAAACAATTATAGAAAGAAATATAAATAAAGTCAGTGAAATTACATGACGTCCACTAAGTGACACAAAAACAGCTGATTTACCCAAATCAATTTTCGAGAAAATTAAGTCAGAAAAAAGTCTTACCATCGCTTCTAAATCACTCCATACAGTGTTATATGGAATCTCTAACATGTCGACGTACGTTTCGTCTCCATTATAACACACCGACATCAAAACGTGATCGCTCATTTTTGTTTAATCTATATATTTCGTCCTGCGTCGAAAATTTTTGTTTCTGTTTTACTTGTCAGCCATTTTCTGTTGATAATATAGTTGACCGAATCACAATGTATACAAAAGTCACGTGACAGAACAAAACGTAGTTCGCTTATGGGCCCGAAATATTTCACAAAATAAGATTTTAGTTTTACTGTTTTATAGAAATTAAACACGTTAAATGCTTAAATTAACTGTTACGATGTTTTTTAAAGTCTGAAATCTTAAATGTCGTTGGTTAAATATTTCCATACTGCGTATCGATACAAGAATTTGACCACGTGTATCTCGATGTAAATAAACATGACGTCATGATCAAAACTAAATGTCACGTTTATAAAATTAGTAATGATAATGTAGGCCTACCCGTATTTGTCACATGATGGGAACCCTGTCACCCGTTCCCTTTCGAAATATTTTTAGAATTTAACGATTGTAAACATGATTATATTGATCGTCTACTCTTATCTTAAGTGACTAGATCTATATTGAAAATTATTAGTTTTATTATTTTATTCTTGTGAACTAAATGAGAGACATTGGGGTAGTATCTACAAATTATACATAGCATATGTCTCCGATTAGATAATTTTATCTTTAAAAAATGTATTTTTTATTTTGAACTATCACCATCATCATAAAAAATACCAGCAACAAATTTCTAAACTATCATCAACTACAGCAACAACAATCCAATCAAAACTATCATCATCATTGTAGATGACAACAGCCACAAATTAACCATTTGAAATTATCATCATCATTATAAATAACAACACCAACAACCAATTAAAACTATCATCCTAATCATCATTATAATCAGCAACCGCAACAACCAGTTGAAATAATAAACATCATCATCATCATCATTATAAACAACATCAGCAACAACCAACCATTAACTATCATCATCATCATTATAAACAACATCAGCAACAACCAATCATAACTATCATCATTATCATTATTACAAACAACATCAGCAACAACCAATAATAACTATCATTATTATCATTATTATTGTAAACAACAACAGCAACAAACAATTAAAACTTTCATCATTAACATAATAATTATAATTTATGCAGACGACAACAGCAGCAACCAATCGAAACCATCATCTTCATTATAAATAACAACAGCAACAACGAAAGGCCAGTCAATATCTGAGCATACCGCAGAGCAGTGTCCTTGGACCAACTTCTATTTTAGTTTATATTAATGACTTACCTTAGTCTGGAGACAATACAATCCTAACTTAGTACTGATGACTCAAAACTTTAGATCCTGGTATGGTCAAAAATTTACATACTCATTGTGTAAATGAACCTGATATTCTGAGAACCTTCAATTAGTATTTGATGAAAAGTTGAAATTCAGGCAACATATTGCTTTGAAAGTGTTTTTCTTTACCAAACCAGGATTTTCATGTTACAAGGCAAGTGCTCTCGCAACAAGCTCCAAGCTATCTGGCTACTTGGATATCTCTATTCCCACAATGTTAACAGGTATAAGTACTGTGACATTCATAAAAGTGGTTTGATTTTCTATGGGGTCTGGGGGCATAATTCACCACAGAATTTTAAGAATGTAATGTACTATAGAGACAATAGCCTTGTTATTTTACACATACATGGGTCTGTTTTTTTCCATTCATTAAGTATAAATTATAACATAAAAAAAAAGACAAACATAATATTATAAATTCTATATTTTATTCATGTACAATGCACATTATGATCGTCGCATACTCATTTTAACAAGAGCTGTCAGAGGAGACAGCATGCTCGACTTAGTAAGTGTTTGTCACAGGAGATGTGGTTGGTGATAAGGAACATACATATTTTAAAATTTGAAAATATAACCTTAACAAATTCAAAGAAAAAAAAAGAAAAAAATAGAAAACTATAAGTTCAAGGGGGATAACTCTGAAAAAATGAATAAGGAGTTATGAATCTTGTCACATGAGATGTGGTTGATAATAAGGAACATATATATAAAGTTTGAAGTCAATACCTGAAGAAATAAAACAGTTGCAGTAAAACAAACATTTTTTAAAGAAAACTCTAATTTCAAGGGGAGATAATTTTGTAAAAATATATTTGGAGTTATGAACCTTGTCACATGAGATGTGGTTGATAATAAGGAACATATATTTAAAGTCAATACCTAAAGAAATAAAACAGTTGCAGTAAAAACAAATATTTATTAAAGAAAACTATAAGTTCAAGGGGGATAACTTTGAAAATAATGTATACAGAGTTATGAACCTTGTCACATGAGATGTGGTTGATAATAAGGAACATGTATTTAAAGTTTGAAATTAATACCTAAAGAAATAAAACAGTTGCAGTAAAAACAAACATTTTTTTAAAGAAAACTCTAAGTTCAAGGGGAGATAATTCTGAAAAAAATGCATTCAGAGTTATGGACCTTGTCACATGAGATGTGGTTGATAGTAAGGAACATATATTTAAAGTTTGAAGTTAATATCTTAAGAAATAACAAAGATATAGAAGAAAGTATTTTACTGCACAAAAACTTAAATCAGAAATGCGGACACCGACGCCGGGGCGAGTAGAAGAGCTCTACATAACTTTGTAAAGTCGAGCTAAAAAGTGATTATATTTATTATACATAGACATCTGCATTAATGCATCGACCCTATTTTTCATACAGCGTCCTTGGTTAATGTTACATTTAAAAAAAAACTAATGAAATAATTTAGGAAACTTTGTATCTTACAATTTTATCCAAATGTCAGTAGCGCAGACAATAGTTCTGCTGAAAAATGCGTTAGTGAATTTACCAGTCTAATTTATGTACGGTTATCACAAAACTTTTTAGTAAGGTCTGGAAAATTGCAGCAAACAGTCTTCATGCCAAATCAATTAAGTATCACATTTTCAGAGAGAACCAATGTATGGTGGCATATTTTTGCCACCAGGTAACCAAATAACGAACAAGTTAATAAAGTGGTTAACTAGTTAACATCTCAAGTAAGCAATATTTTGAGTATGCGTTAAACTAGTTAACATGTTAACTTAAACATATTTTGAATGAGTGATAACATATTTTCATATGTAATTATTTTACCACTTAGTTAACTAGTTAATCAAGTGGTTATCTAGTTACATAACTAGTTAGCAATGTTTTGAATAAGTGGATAGCAAGTTAATATGTTATCACTTAACCTAAAATTGCCAACATGTAAGTGGTTATCTAGTTCCATAACTAGGTCACCACTTAATTAACTTGTCAAATAAGTAATTATCTGGTGAAAAAGTATGCCACTATACTATTGTACATCTTTGCTTAGTTTATAATTTACATACGGTGATTCACATCAAGTTTATGAAAATGATGTAACAGACAATAATGTATTTCAATATATCTAAAATAATCTAGAGTTTAAACAAGCACCAGTAAATGTTTACAACTGTCATTCTTTTAGCAGAAATTTGAAAGACATACGTGGTGTGGCTACAGATAGTCTACACCCATTGAGGTTTAAATGTACTTTGTCTCTATGAATTGATATTCCTGTAGTTTAAACCCATCTTTCACAATTTTATAACGATTGTATTATAAAGGACAAAATTACGACGATTTTGTTTTCATACACAACACTATATCCAGCATGTAGTAAAATTGACAATTTGTGCAACGAGTTGTGCGTCTTAGTATTGAGATATGTTTACATCTTCTATGTATAGAATGTTTGTCTTGAGGTGTTGAAATTGTAGATTGTTGTAGTTCCTGATATATATTTTCACACTCTTTTTGTAATCAATAATTATGGCTGTGCTGTGTGGCGTCCACAAAAAGTCTCCCTGAACTTTCAATCAATGCTGCTACCTTTTCACACCTCAGGAAAAGATTTTCACATGCAAATTTCACAGCCATCCTGACTCGCCCTAACACTCTTTAGGGTGAATGGAAGTTAAGTTTCTTTTACTGTTGCAGTTTCTAGTATTTTTCCACATTTCTTTCCAAGAGAAACTCGATCAATCTCCATCTAGAAGCTGCGTATTCTTCTGTAAACGTAAAGAACAAGAGGTATCATTTTATACTGGGTTTAACACCGTGTCAACACAATTACGGTCATTTTACAGCGTCCAGCGTACCTAACCTAGTTTTTCTGGAAAAGCTGCCCGGCTAGCTCAGTTGGTAGCATGCAAGTCTACTGATCGAGTAGGGTTCGATTCCCAGGCGGGGCATACTTTCGTGGAGCTTGTCATGAAATTATTTCTATAGCCATTCTCTGTCCTACCAATGATTTTTAATTATGTAGGGCAGTTGTCAGTCACTGACGAAAGTATGCGCGAAGTAGTTGGGTAACAGCTAAATCCAGATATTTAGCCTTTCCAGGAGGAGTGAGTAAGTTGACTGACCGCCGTTATATGACATAAATACAATGTGTTGCTATGACGTTAAACCAAACAAACAAACAAAAAGCTTTTCTGGACCCTTGCCAATAACCAGAACTGACCTACCCTTCCACAAGGCCGGAAACTTCTCCATATTAATCTAATCAATGGAAGAAAAATGACATTATTGTCAAATTTTCATCGAAGGGTATAACCTACCTGGGTGGGATTCGAGCCCTGACCCCCTTCGGGACAGGAGATTCCAAATCCTGTTGCGCTACCAACTGTGCTATCGACCCGTGTTAAGAGGTATCAAGACCTGCTATTAAAGAACATGGTGAATCATATTCTTTTTAGGGTTAACGTAGTAGCAACACATTTTATAGATCATATTATGACAGTCAGTCAACCTTCTTAACATTTCTGAAAGGCTAAAACTCAGAATTTAGCTGTTAAAAAATTAGAGAAGTGTACTTCAGTTAGTTATTGACAACTGCCATCAATGATTTAGAATAAGTGGAAGGAAGGAGAATTGCCATAGAATATTTTTTCATGACCAAACTCCACCCAAGTATGACTTGCATAGTTTTAACAATTTTTGTAGAGGACAAAACTTTTCTGATTCAAAAGTAGCTTTTCCTGAAGTTTGAAAGTTTGACCCATGGGACAGAGCCAATTTTGACCCCGGGGGCATAATTTGTACAATCTTTGTAGAGGACAAACCTTTTCCAATTTTTTAATGGTTCACAATTCTCTATCAGTAGTTAATCTTGTTTGAGCAAGTAAATCTATCACAACAAACCATGTTGGCTTTTATACACATTTTTGTTGTCTTCTGCAAAAGATAAAATTTAATGTGAAATATGCAAAATAATAAAACAGTTACATTAGTTTCATAGTTCATTTATTAGATAAAACACAAAAATGTAAGCTAAACATTGATAAATGGTGCATACATTAGATGGTAATAGACCCGCTGTTGTAAATACTCACATACATATTTCAGTACCCACTTTTGATAACTGAGAATTTAAATCAGTGAGGTTAATGTATGGTTAAGCAGAAGAATGGACCATAAAAAATATTTGATAACAATAAATAACCTACTCATGTAGGTCCTGGCTGGGCACAAGATTCACAGCGTTTGGATTTGTAGTCAAAACAGTCTGGCTTGGTCATAGGCAGATCCAGCGGGGGGTCAGGACCCACCCTAGAATTTGGAAAATGTACCTGTCTATTAGTGTATTTCTTGCCTGTAGGTCATTTTTAAGTAGCATGAAGCAATTTTTCTCGGTGCTTAACATAGATTTAATGGTAATGTAGTTTTTATTATCAATATCTTGCATTTTTTCTGAAAAATGTGTATATAATATGGTTTGGACCCTCCCCCCCCCTAGAAAAGTTCGGACCCCCTCAGAAAAGTTTGGACCCCCCCCCCCCCCCCCTAGAAAAAAATCCTGGATCTGCCCCTGTTGGTTTAGTGAGTATTAGGAATAATTATGAGGATTGTTGTAGAAATGAACATGGATAGAGTAGAGCAATCATATGGGTTAGTGAGAAACTAGCTAACAATGTAAATAAAGTAGAATGTAGAATAGTTTTGTACTTAGCAAAATTGATATACTTTCAAAGACTTTGAACAGTTCCAATGTTTCACCCATTTTTTAATGCTACACTTATTAGGTTATTTAAGGTGAAGTTTTTTGTTAAGTTTTTGAGAACTCTAAAATTAGTGTTTTATTAAAAGTCTAGTAAAAGCCAGGGAGTTATAATATTTGATTTTCTTTAACAAGTTTTTGAATGATTTTAGAACTGTAGTGAATCAAGTAAATGGTTTGTGCAATCAAATAAAATAATTTACTTTAAGTGTAATACATCCAAATTGATCATGCATACACAATACATAGCCAAAAAGTAAATAATATTACATTTGAAAATACTTTATTTATTTCAATTATTTATTAGAGTTAACACCGTGTCAACACAATTTAGGTCATTTTATGGCATCCAGCACACCTAACCTATTTTCATTCGTCCCTCAAAAGAATCAAATACTAAAAATCATACTCAATTACTCAACTATTCTGATTTACATACTTCTTCCTACTACACACACTTGAATATTAGGTACAAATAAAAACCCACTGATTAAGTGGTTTCAAACTACATTGTAAGAAATAAGACACTCATAAACATTATGAAACTATTGCATTCTGGGAAAATCTGAAAGTATTGCATTCTGGGAGAATCTGAAAGAATTGCATTCTGATGTTAAATATGTATCTTGTTACAATATATCCGACAATAAATAAAGTTTGTATTGTATTGTATTGTATTGTATTGGAAGAATCTGAGACTGTTGCATTCTGGAAGAATCTGAAACTATTGCATTCTGGAAGAATCTGAAATAATTGCATTCAGGGAGAATCTAAGACTGCTGCATTCTGGGAGAATTTGAGACTATTGCATTCTGGGAGAATCTGAGACTATTGCATTCTGGGAGAAACTAAGGCAATAGCATTCTGGGAGCCATACAAACTACATTCTAACAGGATATAAACAATTTACTATCTTATTTAAGAAATTTTTATGTTAAGTTTATCTTCAAGAAACTGATGTTCCTGGACTGTATTTAAACTAATACAAACATTCTTTTCTGTAGAAGCTTGCAATTATATTACACTAGCTAGCAGGAAATAAATAGTCATGTAAGTGAGACAATATTACTCACACTTTTTCTCAGGTAACCAAAATAGTCTAAGTGCTGTTTAAAGTCTGCTTCCATATACATATTTAGCCAACTTTACAACTTTGTATGATAACCCCTGATCATTAAATTCAAGCAGGTAACACTCACAGAACCCATTTACACCTGGGTGGAGTAAAATGATTGAACATGTATGTAAATTTCTTGCCCAGGGAAATATGTAGTGCCCTATAGAGATTTCAAACCTGGGACTACGCTACCTCAAGTGTGTCCCACCATTGGACCACTGCTCCTATATCATATCATCTATTCATATTATACCCTATGAGCATGCCACCCTTTCGTTTTGCATTTTTATTACAAATTTGATGGACAAAGCTATACATACATGTAAAGTGAAATCAATAATGATCAATAAACTAAGTCTACAAAGAACACATGGTGACTAATGATACAAATCTAAGACAATATATCTACCAATTACCTAACTTACCAAATATCGTCCATCATTTGATGTCCTATGTAATGTATACTAAAACTTGCATGTACAATGTTGTGATAAACTCTAGTAGACAAGTTACTATAATAGACAACACCATAGGGGGCCGGCATGGTTCTTGATGGAATAAACACTTAGGTAACTTAGATTCAAACCCACAACCTCTAGAGTAGTAAGCAGACACTGTATGCCAATGCCATAAAAGCTAGCTTGAAGGCACGGGAGAACAAGTGCCATATTATACCTCTGCTGCAAACACACAATTCCAAGTGGGTTATTTACTTTGGACGCCAATTACAACCCGATTAAAATCCATGGTCTAAACAGAGACTCCAACCCACAACATCTCAAGTTGAAAGCAGACATTCTACAAAGTTGTCATATAAGCTAGCTTGAAGACAAGGGAGTACAAAAGCCATAATGTACTTCTGCTAGAGATACAAAGCTAAAACATAAAATATCTTCTCAGTAATTGCTAAGTTACAGTAAGTCTGCTCATGAGTAGCGGTTTTTTTTTACATCTTCTTATTTATTTATTTATTGGAGTTAACGTCGTGTCAACACAATTTTAGGTCATTTTATGGCGTCCAGCGCACCTAACCTAGCTTTCCTGGACCATTGTCTATAACCAGTATTCACCTACCCTTCCACAAGGCCGGAAACTTCTCCATATTATCTAATCAATGGAGGAAATCGACATTATAATCAAATTTTCATGGAAGGGTGTAACCTCCCCGGGTGGGATTCGAACCCGCACCCTCTCGGGCAGGAGTATCCAAATCCTGGTGCGCTACCAACTGCGCTATCGACCCAGGTTTTTTTAACTCTTCAAAGTTGTATATGTTCAGATTTGTAGCCAGATGTGCATCCTGAATATCGAAATTACCTCCAGGCAGGTAATCCCTTACAGTTCCCATTTAAACCTGGGTGGAGATGAACAATTGTAGGTTAATTTTTTACACAAGGAAATTAGCAGTGCCCCAAGTGGGATTTGAACCAGGGAACTCTCATTCTCTAACAAACGTCATTAAATTTAAACAAAACATACATTTACAAAAGTGTACAGGTAAATAAGAAAAACACTGCATTATCAATGTTTCTAATACATACAATACATGTATATACTCAAAATTAAAATACAATGTATTTTTCCTTTTTGTTCTAACTTAATCAACAAACAATATTTACAAAACCTATTTTAATGTTTTATTTTACAAAATAGCTACAAGTACAATTTTCATATAACAAACAGAATACACTAATATACGGTAATAACACACATTACAATAAAATCTACAAGAAAAATAGCTGCACTATACATACAAATATTCTGTTGATAAATTTCAAAACAATTGTTTAAAACAATAGAGAATTCAAAATCAAGCCATTAAGACAAACACACCAACACAAGGCCTGAACTAATGCATTTATCTCTCGTGGGTTGGGTTTAAAACTGTAGCTACACTTTCTAAAGTTCATATTACGGTGATCATGCAGTCAACCTACTCATTGTCACTTAAATAGGAAAAGATATCTGAACCCAAGCTTTCACCAAGCACGAAGTACCATAACCCATGACCCTATGTTTGTAGTCAGAACCACAAAGAACTGAGATACCGTAATAAAATAGGTCCAGGGGTGTGGAATTCCTTTCTTTTTCCACTTGTCCATGGACAAGTGAAATCTAAACATCAACTTGTTTGGGATTAAAATGCACTTGTCCTGAGGTTAAATTCTCAAAAAGAAATATAGTGAACTATGCTATAAAATGCATACCGGTATTATTAGTATATGAATATGGTTGAAACATTGAGACATTTACAGTATAAGGTGTTACTATGTTAGTACCTGTTACAGCTACAAATATTACTTGTCCACAGACAAGTGGGCTGGAAATATTTACTTGTCCACAGTCGGAAAAGTGGGGCATAGGAATTCCACACCCCTGAGGTCTTAGTTCCACTACATTTGTGACATAGGCGTGCTATCAAGGTATGAAAAATACATATTGAACAATGGATTCCATGCTGGGTTACTTTAGACTACAGTTACATGAAAATAGGTATAAAAATACAAATACAAGCTTGGTCCCTACACTATACTCTTCATATCATTTATTACAATAGCGATGAAACAAAACAAAAAACAAGATTAATAATGACTAAAATAGAGTGAACAGACTTAACTCACTGCATCAAAATAACTGATTTTACTCAAAAAACTTAGAAGTGTGCAAATATACCTAATTTACAGTATCAAAATATCTAACTTCACTCAATTAACTGAATTGTGTGCAAACAGACCTAATTTACTGAATCAAAATATCTAATTTCACTCAATAAACTTAATTGTGTGCAAACTGACCTAACTAGTAGTATCAAAATATCTAATTTCACTCAATAAACTTAATTGTGTGCAAACAGACCTAATTTACAGTATCAAAATATCTAATTTTACTCAATAAACTTAATTGTGTGAAAACAGACCTGACTTACAGAATCAAAATATCTAATTTCACTCAATAAACTTAATTGTGTGCAAACAGACCTGACTTACAGAATCAAAATATCTAATTTCACAGAATTATCAATGATATTACCAAATAAAACAGACCAATAGTTCATGCCAAAATTTTGACGATATTCAAGTTAAACTACTGACCATTCTCTTATTTATCTTACATCTGTGTTCAATTTATATATTGTAATATCATAACAAATTGAATCAAAAACATATCATTAAATATCATTTAAATACAACATACATATATCTAACTAAAACTGACCAGAACAATTATAATTCAAGAAAACTAATCATTAACATAATCATTAACAAAAAGATAAACCAGAACTCGACACTTAAGGTCTTCTGATTGGCCCCTGGCCACCTATATTTAGGTTAGGGCAACTTGTCACTGCTAGTAAACATTTGGATAGGACAAGTAAAATTTTTAGTTGCTAGTCCAATTGGGCAAGCTATAACATTCGTGTCGAGCCCTAGTATACACATACATGTACAGTTAAATTAAAATTCATCTGTCTGCAAAAAGAGAGTACTAAATGCTAAACAAGAGTAGATCATTATGCTATTGCTTTATGTAAAAACATATCTACCTAAAACTGTGCAATTATAAATCAATACAACTTGATCACTAACAAAATACATATACAAGTACATAAACAATTACATGTACACTCTCTTTGCAGCTCAGCGAATACTCTACCATAACTTTACAAAAGTAATCCAGAGTGAAACATTTGGCCGATGTGCAAGAGAGTAAGTAACAAAATGTATTACCAGTTACACATAAAAGTTGATCAACAATCAGAGTAAGAACCCTTACAAAACTTAACCTCATTCTGGCCATAGTCATTAAAATTCACTAGAACATACACTTTTTGTAAGAGGTTACAAAACTGTATGGGCAACAGTCTATGAAATTAGGATATGAAATTGATCGTCCCAACAGATCATTTCAAGAGCAAGCACTATATCTCATTTGCAGAATTTTGGTTGCCCAAAAGAATTTGTAGGTGGGCCGGACTAAAATATGGCTGTCCTGGCCGACAGGACACCCACTAATTTTGTAGACTGGTACAAGCAGTGAATAGTATAAAGCACTGATGAGAAAGTGTTTATTTAAAATGGGACAGATGTCGTGTATACCTTATAATTACAGAAATAGCCAGGGTTGAATGGAACAACGTTAGGTAAATTTCTTGCTGAAGGAAATTAGCAGCGTCCCTAGTAGTCCCTGTAGATCTAGACAGACCTATTTTTTACAGGATTTGTCCGTCGGTCCGCCATGTTTTGTGGTGACAGCTATGAAACATTATATACAGATGACTGGTACCTGTTTCTGTAAACATTTTGTTACATAACCTCATCATGTAAATTGAGGACAAAAATTATACACTATAATACTCAAATACTTCTACAGAAATACAAAACATTAATCCCTCATATATAAAGATACATAACAAAATTCTAAGATAATTTTTAAACAATACTCAAATCATCCAGGAACAATTTACTTCTACATGAGTTTTTACAATTATAAACTCTAAATAATAACTATATAATTTGTATCAGTAATTTACTAAAACACAATTGGTCATTGATGAATTTCCTTTCTTGAAAACCAATGCATAGGTGAAGTTGTTAATTTTCAAAATTATTCCTGAAGTTAAGCAGTTTGTATAAAGCAAAAGAACTCTTTTCTCGGATCCCAAGATTTAGAATTTTAGGACGAGTACTGCCTAAAAACTTTTATCCATGCCAATGGGGCAAAAGTCTGAAAATCCAGATTTTAAGGACAGGTCCTGAAAACTTTCACCCATGCCAATGGGTCAAAAGTCTAAAAATCCTAAATTTTAGGACAAGTACTGCCTGAAAACTTTCATCCATGCCAATGGGTCAAAATTCTGAAAATTCTGAATTTTAGGACAAGAACTGCCTGAAAACTTTCATCCATGCCAATGGGTCAAAAGTCTGACAATTCTGAATTTTAGGACAAGTACTGCCTAAAAACTTTCACCCATGCCAATGGGTCAAAATTCTGAAAATTCTGAATTTTAGGACAAGAACTGCCTGAAAACTTTCATCCATGCCAATGGGTCATAAGTCTGAAATTCTGAATTTTAGGACAAGTACTGAAAACTTTCATCCATGCCAATGGGTCATAAGTCTGAAAATTCTGAATTTTAGGACAAGTACTGCCTAAAAACTTTCACCCATACTAATGGGTAAAAACAACCCTTTCTCAGATTCCAAAATCCTATTTTTAGAACAAGTCTTGAAAACTTATACCCATGCCAATAGGTCAAAATCTGTAACAGAGAAGTCAACCTTTAGTCAATTTTCAATATCATGTCATTACATAGTAGTTATAAGTTTATAACTACAAAATGACTAAAACATCATCACATGACAATATTATACCACTACATATACATTATCACTACATATAAAAAATATCTACATTT
The DNA here is from genome assembly GCA_025267735.1 of Mactra quadrangularis. Classification (NCBI taxonomy): domain Eukaryota; kingdom Metazoa; phylum Mollusca; class Bivalvia; order Venerida; family Mactridae; genus Mactra; species Mactra quadrangularis. Next base: position 28,382,396 of record CM046297.1, on the reverse strand, counting down.
ACAAAATGACAATTCTTCAGTCTCTATCAAACAATATTCATGTACAAAGTCCTTCCAAGTCTCTATCAAATATTAACGTAAAAGCAGATTTTCCTTGCCATAACTACAATGTACATCATAACTTCACAAATTAACTCTCAACATTACACCCTGTTCTGTTAGTATAAAACTACCTGTCTCAACTGTTCTACTATCACCTGACTGTCACACACCTAAGTTAAAAAATATAAAATACAAGAATAGATGATACAACATAACAAAACTAAGAGTTAACAAGAGGGTTTTAAGGACCCTGCATGGCTCACATGAGAACTAGATTCTAAGGGCATCTGACACAAGATTATGTTACACTTTCATTTTAGCTGTATAAAAAACTGTGACCCAGAGATCACAATCTAAAAATGAAAGCTCTTGAGCTTTCAGTGTTCGAAAAAAAGATTTTAAATGCAAACTTGTGACCCCTGGGGCAGGCCAATTTTGACCCCAGGGCTTTATTTGAACAATCTTTGTAGAGGACCTTGAGGTGATGCAACATATTACATACCAAATATGAAAGCTGTAGGCTATTCAGTTTAACAGAAGACTTTTAAAATATCTGTTTTTAAAGCTATTGACGCCTAGGACGGGGTCAATATTGACCCCAGAGGCATAATATGCACAACCTATGTAGAGGACTTTAAGGTGATGCTACATACCAAATTTAATAACTGAAGGCCTTATGGTTTTTGATAAGAAGAAGTTTTAAGAAATAGTTGACACATGACACACAACGGACAAAGACTCATCACAATAGCTCACCCTGAGCACAAAGTGCTCATGTGAGCAAAAAACATGTTACAGAGATAGTATTAGCAAACATAACTCTTAAACCTAAACTACAATGATGAATAAACCACTGTCTATGATAAGAGATATATTGTAGTCAGTCCTAACATTTAATTTACAGTAGGTTCATAAGATGAAAACCCTTTTTTTATTTTCTGTTTTGAGATGAAAGTTGGCAGGTGAGGTATGTTTTTGAGGGAAAATAGCAACAAATATGATGTTTGGTAATGACTTTTTCTTCACTTTCAATACTTTAGATTAATCTAATAACAGATCATCATTTTCATAGTACTAGTACTTGTTTGTTAGTATTCATTTATTTATTTAGCTCAACACCATGTCAACACAACAGTCTTTTTATGATGACCAGTCCGCTACATACAGTTTATCATAAAGCTTCGACTACGGTCAAACACATCTAACCTAGCTTTTCTGGACTCTTGTCTACAACCAGTACTCACCTACCCTTCCACAAGACAGGCAACTTCTCCACGTATAATATTAATGGAGGAAATTTGACATTATTGTCTAATTTTTATTTAAGGGTTCAACTAACTGGGTGGTATTCGAAACAGTATATCCTTTGGGAAGGTAGATTTGAAATCCTAGTGCGCTACTCACTGTGTTGCAGACCCTAGTGTGTGCAAAAAATGTATTTCCTCTAGTGCTGTTACATTACGCCAGAAGTGTATCGCGATATACTGCAATACGGTGACATTGTATCGCAATACGTACCACAATATATTGTGGGCTTTTAGATTTGTTGTGCCTTCGCTGAATTTAACAGAAACATTGCAAATCTTACATGCAGCCAAGTATATACAGTCACTTAGGACTGTGACGTGCCACAATCGGTTAAATTCTTGTAACTTAAGGTAAGATGGAAAGAACAATGGAAAAACTGACGTTTCGCTACTTATATTTTGCAATGGGGAAAAATTTTCCAATGAAATAAAATATATCGTTAAATACCGGTACATTAAAATCGTACCGCTGTATGTATTGCCGCAGCTGCGTATTGCAATATACTGGTTTACCAGTATAACGTGACAGCCCTAATTTCCTCTGTAAGTTAATGCCAACAATTTAACATTAGGAGCCCATAAGTCAGTCTCTAACCTACAAACTTTGAATACTGATAGTTAAAGCCACTGTAGTCAGACATTTTAATGACTCATTCACGGAGATGGGCCCAACAATTTTAGTTAGTATATTATATACATGTAATATGAATGTGGTATAACTTACCCCCTGGTCAGGTTATTCATCTTTGATTTCCTGTAAATAAAAAATAAAAATATTGTTTAGAATAAATCACCACACAATGGTTTACATCTTGGCAAAGTCAAAGAAAATAAATAAGGTAGTGTAATGCAGTACTGCAAAACTCAACAGTCTGTTACTTGACAGTAGGTTCTATAAAGATCCATTGTGATATTGTGATAGTGTGTATTCAATCAGTGAAACTATTCAAACTCAGACAGTTGAGAAAAATATGGACTATACTGGATGCAAATTCTGCACTAACAATGAATGTTATAACATCTCAAGTAATGATACAGTTTCAATGTTTTGGCATGAAATAATAAATTGCCAGGGTACAAATATTGATAAATTTGTTATAGAATCAAAAATGTTGTACTGAAAACCTTAAGCTTACTAAATATTTTGGACTTTAACTTTATACTCACTGTCTACTTTAACTCCTGTGTACCCAGACATATACGAAGCAGATGACGGAGTGTTTCCTCCAGGACTTGCTGAAGTAGATTGACTCTGTTGTGATGTCCCATATCCTGGTTGAGTTGAACTCATCATGGAATTAAGTTGACCTTGAATTTGACCTCTATTTGTCCCAGAAGCCATTTGACCTTGTAGCTGACCTTGAGCCATTTGGTTGGCAAGTTGACTATGAGATGCACTACCTGTTTGACCTAGTTGGGCTGACGTCTGATTTCCACTTTGACCTTGATTCATCTGACCCTGAATTTGAGCTTGACCTTGAGCTGTTTGACCTTGCATTTGTCCTTGACCCATTTGACCTTGCATTTGTCCCTGACCCATCTGACCCTGCATTTGTCCTTGACCAATCTGACCTTGCATTTGTCCTTGACCGATTTGACCTTGCATTTGTCCTTGACCTATCTGACCTTGCATTTGACCCTGTCCCATCTGCCCTTGACCCATTTGACCTTGTCCCATCTGCCCTTGACCCATTTGGTTTCCCATGCCCATTTGGTTTCCCATACCCATTTGGTTCATCATAGCCATTTGATTCATCATTGCCATTTGATTGGCCAACATTGGATTCATCATTCCCATCATTCCCATATTACCCATCATTCCCATTGGATTTCCCATCATTTGACCTTGACCCATTTGATTTTGATTATCCGACTGAGAAGTCCCTGTTTGTCCAGCATATGTAGTAACTGCTTTGGAATCAGTACTTCCAGTAGCTCCTGAAGTTGTCTGCTGATTCCCACCCATTTGACCCATGCCCATAGCACCCATTCCATAATTCCCCATTCCCATGCCCATCCCCATATTTCCCATTCCCATGTTACCCATTCCCATCCCCATATTGCCCATACCCATATTGCCTCCCATATTTCCCATACCAGCACCCATATTATTCCCCATGTTTCCCATTCCTGCACCCATATTACCCATGTTTCCAGCCATATTCCCCATCCCCATATTTCCCATTCCCATCCCCATATTTCCCATTCCCATGTTTCCTCCCATTCCCATATTTCCCATACCATTTCCCATATTTCCCATGTTACCACCCATATTTCCCATCATGCCACTACCCATATTTCCCATCATGCCACCTCCCATATTCCCACCCATATTTCCCATCATCCCACCTCCCATATTATTCCCCATTCCACCTCCCATGTTTCCCATTCCCCCTCCTCCTCCCATGTTGCCCATTCCAGAGTTGCCATATCCACTATTATTCATACCAGATTTATTGTTCATGTTTCCTGAAATAGAATATTTAGACTAGAATCAGTTAAAATTTTAACAATCCCAATGTTGTTCACAGAACTGGTCTTAGTGTCACAAACTGATATTAGATACAAAATCAATGAAAGACTTGAAAGAGTTTATGTTCCATGGTTGGGATTGGCCATTACTAATTTATTAAACAATCACAGTAATACATGTTAAATATATAAGCAGTCTTTGAATAGTCATTTTCCACGATTCTAGAAATTTCAGCTAGAACATTTTGCGTTTTTCCTGATGGGGCTGCTCCAACACCGAGACGAAGATTCCTGCATTAGCTCTTCCATATTCAAAGAAGAACATGGCTGCAGGACGATCTCTGTACCCGACTTGAAAAAGTCTGTTATCCGTTTAAGTGGCATAATCCAAAACAGTATTTATCTTATTTCAAAACTAGACTGCATTTGAAATTTTTACTCAATACAAAACACATGTTGACTTTGCCCGGATATTGCTCAATAGCTCATATCCCTATGCCTGATGAATGACTTCATTTTAGAGACTGGGTTACTTCCTCAAGATCTAGGGTATTTCTGTAAGTAAAAGGCAGTGAACCAGACTAGAATCCACTATGCTACAATTGCGTCATTCGGGAATTTCCCAGGTAGACCATAGAGATCAAATGGATTTTTCGGAACAGATTTTTAAGCCTATATACACATATTTCCAAGAGGATTTTTTTCTTCTGAAAAAAGTGCAGAGCAGTTGTTGACATGTTTACATCTGGTTTATGATCAAGATCGATGGACACTTGATGTATTTGTAAGGGCCTGGTAAAGGTCAAACTCCCCGCAGCAGTTACTTTCTCTTATATCAGCACAGTAACAGTTCAAGTAACATAGCGTGACGTCAGAGCATGCCCAGTAAACAGTCAAAACTATAGACCGGTCAATAGTTCGCAAACATGGATAGTTTTTAGAATTTCAGAAAACAGTTAAAAATATCAAACTACATTTATACAAGGAATCATGTAATAATATTAGTTATTACACTTACTATTATTCATTCCCATATTTGATGAACCTCTATCTCTATCTGGAATTCAAACCAAGATAATGTTAAAGAGTACAAAAATTTAAGTTCTGTCAACAGTCATGAAGAAGGCGAGTTGTTTCCTAAACTTTTTTCATATTGTATATACAGCCACCCAGCTAGCTCAGTTGGTGTAGCACGCAAGTCTATTGATCGAGGGGTCGTGGGTTCGAATCCCCCCATGTGGGGCCTACTTTCGTGGAGTTTGGTCATGAAATTATTTCTATGGCCACTCTCCCTCCTACCAATGATTCTTAGTTATGTAGGGCAGCTGTCAGTCACAGACAAAAGTAGGCACTTAGTACAAGACAGGGTAAATTTTTTTTGGAAAATATTACCGTTTGAAATGCAAATTTGGGGTGGAAAAGAGCAAAAATTGCATTTTTTGCCCTTTTTGCTCTGCCCCAGCATTGCCATGGTAACTGGGATCAGGGCTCAACTTGGTTTTTCTGAAAGACATTTACCAAGGGTATAACTTGGCCAAGTTGCATATAAATATCTGTATGATAACAAGCAAATTCGTTGAATTTATACACCCCGCCCAGTACTTGTTTTTACTAACACAACAACTGGAGACATAAGGCTTTATTAATAAATATATCTATCATGGCAAATCCATAAAACCATAACAGGGACCATACATAACTCCATGTTAAATAAAATTATCAGGACACGCCAATGAGATGCAAATTTCTTTTCTGTATTGATGGTTTCCATAAAATCTTGTTGAAATCAATCCAGCTGTTGCAAAGAAATAGCAATATTTCTCTATATGAACACTGCACAAGGGCAATAACTACGTGCTGAAAGGTCTGACCGGAACAAGGCGACGATATGCGCGTCTCCTCCAGATATTGATGATTCCCATAAAATTTCGTTGAATTCCAGCCATTAGTTGCAGAGAAAAAGCGCGGAAACAATTTTTCCTCTATATGCATACTGCATAACTAATCAAGGGCCAAAACTCTGAGTTAAAGTGTCTGACAGGAACAAGGCAACGATATGCCCATCTCCTCTTGGTATTGAAGATTCCCATAAAGTTTCGTTGAATTCCAGCCCGTAGTTGCAGAGAAACGATTTTTTTACTCCATATGCATACTGCATAACTAATCAAGGGCCATAACTCTGAGTTAAAGTGTCTGACTAGAACAAGCTGACGATATGCGCATCTCCTCTTGGTATTGAAGGTTCCCATAAAGTTTCGTTGAATTCCAGCCCGTAGTTGCAGAGAAGTAGCGCGGAAACGATTTTTACTCCATATGCATACTGCATAACTAATCAAGGGCCATAACTCTGAGTTGAAGTGTCTGACTAGAACAAGCTGACGATATGCGCATCTCCTCTTGGTATTGAAGATTCCCATAAAGTTTCGCTGAATTCCAGCCCGTAGTTGCAGAGAAGTAGTGCGGAAACGACTTTTACTCTATATGCATACTACATAACTAATCAAGGGCCATAACTCTGAGTTAAAGGGTCTGACCGTAACAAGCTGACGATATGCGCATCTCCTCTTGATATTGTTGATTCCCATAAAGTTTCGTTGAATTCCAGCCAGTAGTTGCAGAGAACTACTCCGGAAAGAATTCGGACGGACGGATGGACGGACGGACAACTCCAAAACTTAATCCCCCTCCCGATTCCATCGGCGGGGGATAATAAGTAATGAAATTAGAGCATCTTGTAGTAGCCCTAGCGCGTAATGGTGAAAAAATGGCTACTTTTCAGGCATGTCGCAACCAGTAAAAGGTAAAACAGTGTTGAGAAGTGACTTCCTTACCAAACTGACAACAAATATCTGCCAGCTGTAAATATGGTAATTTAAATGTTTAAAACTTTTTGAAATTTTTTTTACCAGCATCCAAGTAAAGCAATGTAGTGCATGCTTATATGATCAGGAAATGAAACCTAACAGTTATTTTTCTAATCCAGAGTTAGATAACTAACTTACTTTTACGTGAGTTTATAGACTCAGCTTTCTTTACTTCTACTAATTGTCCATCTATATCTAGATGCTTCTTTACTGAAAATATAGTTTTAATGCATTTGCATTATTACATTGTTATTTCAGGGTTTTTTTATAGAGTGCTTTTGGTTGTGGGGAATCTGATTAGATGGCCACTATCGGTAGGTGCCCACTATTCAAACTCAAAGGTGCCAGTTAGCAGAGGTTTGACTATATTTTATTATAACAAGTATCCTAGTGTATGTAGTTCCGACTCACCTGAGAAACTATCACTGCATACCATAACAAAATAAAGCCATAACTAATAAATGACCTTAACAATAAATTTGTTATTCATTTGTCCATCGTTTACAACTTTTTTAATGACAGAAAGCTATCGTAGAAAAAAATAATTGTCAAGTGGAGATTTCCAATATGGTGGATATGAGAGTATAGAGAAAAAACATATTTGAAATCAACATTTTCAAAGTTATACAATGTGAGTAATATGAAAAAAAACATGATTTTTAACTTTAAGTTTTTCACAATAAAAAGTATAAAAAGAGTCCCTCAAAATTCCTGACTCTCCACATTTTTGCTGTAATGTTTACTAACAGTAACGCATGTCACACAAAAGCATAAAGATGGAAATCGAGGTAAAAACAATATGGTGTTCAAATTAGAATGCCTAGAATTTAAGTAAAAGGGGATATATTGTAGGATCAATGGCCCAGTGGTAGGACCCGCACTAAGGGATCGAGAGGTCTTAGGTTCGATCCCCACTAGGGACACTGCTAATTTCCTTGAGCAAAAAATTTACCTATAATTGTTCCACACCACCCATGTGTAAAAGGGTACAGTGATGGATACATGTAGCCTGTCTGAAAGTGATTTCAATGCTCAGAAGTTATCTGGAGTTATCCTCCCAGCCAGCCCACTAACATATAATAGACCTCAGCCTTTGGCTTCGGTACACTATATGTTACAGGGCTGACTGATCGGTCACTATTAAACCAGGAGGCCCTCAGTGGTGTGTACTATTTCTTATGTATTACAGCTTTAAACATACGCTATACCGTATATTCCCTATTAAAACTCCCCGGGGGCATTACATTTACCGTAAGGGAGCGTTAATATAAGTACAAAATAATTATGGTGAAATTACTACATTAAATATGATAAAGTAAATTTACCCAAAGTGACCTTTACAGCCATGACAAAATCAATATCTAAAACTAAGGCAACTACTGAGTATCTAATCTTTAACCTACAGCTAGGAATAATAAGGAATATTGCAGGTTAAGCGCAAAGCAGTCATAACCCAATATTAGAAAAGAGTGACTTACGACTGTTTTGCACTAAACCCACAATACATGTATACCATATTTGAATTTCTAATAATATCTATAGAGCTTAAATGTAAACAAGAAATGTAATGTGGAAACCACATTAAAGCCGGATTTTAATGGATTTTAACTTTAACGCAAAATTTACAAAGGAAAATAATCCATAATAAAGCCAGGTAGAGTTGGGGTTACTTTCTAATTCTGTTCATAACATGGTATGTTAGAATTGTAAAATGCAATTGTTAACCTCACCGGATGCCCGACCGCCCGCCCGTGTTTCGCCAAACTATTTGTCGAATTTTTTCGTTGAAAAATCGGGCTTAAAAGAGTGACTTACGACTGTTTTGTGCTAAACCCACGATATACTGTACTTGAATTCCTAACGATATCTATAGACCTTTAATGTGAAAAAATATTACTAATAACATACAAACAGCTTTATCCACCGAGTCAGTGTCTTCAAATGTTATAAAAGCAAATCCACGATGACGTCCAGTGACTTTGTCCATCATTAACTCCACATGTTTCACTGTACCAAACTGTTTAAATCTTTCCTCCAATGTTTCAGATGTAGTAGATTGACTAATTCCACCAGCAAATAATTTAAAGACAGATTCTTTGACTTCTTCTGATTTGTTATTTCCAGACTATAAAAAATAATCAATGCAAAAACAGGTTATGGACCATTGTCCTCTCAGACAGGTCTGTGCGATACTATGCTAAGGATTGTGGGTAAACACGTTTATTTACCTGAAACCATGATATGGCAATGCTTACATTCTAATAATTTCTCCACTCAACTGTATTGAACAAATTAAATTTGTTGTTTGTGCCTATTCAATATATTATTGCTATCCAATACAGAATACACATTACGTGAAACTTTTCAAAGGCTATTTTTACCTCCATGCATTGTGTTTACATCTGTCATTCTTTACACAGACATTTGAAAACAAAGTAGAATAAACCGTGTAGCTAAAAGCCATCATTTATTTCACAATTAAAAAAACAAGTATTAAAACAAAATTTCAACAGTTTTGTGTTCAAATGCAGCACTTTATCCTCTCTAGATCCAACCTACTACTAAGCCTGTACTCCAGCCAGTGTTTAAGCCAGTAAGGTTGCATATATTCAAGATTACTGGTTATAGACAAGGGTCCAAAAGTTAGGGGTGTAACAATACGGTAAAAACCGTATTGCAATATATTGCAATACACGAAACCCGTATTGCAATATATTGCAATACATATTGTTCTTTGCGCATACATGCATAGCATGAATTAATGCACGTGCATCGTCTTAATTTAATCAACATTGTATATTCAAATGATCTACACATATTATGCAAATGTTTGAATTCGTTAGAAAAAAGGTTTTGAATGGACTTTCAAGGATAATTATTCTCTGACTTTACGAAAAATATTTCAAGTTTCTGAACACATTTAACATTTATACTAACTTTAAATTTCAGGCTCTGATTAAAACAATCAGTATGGAAAATAACCACAAAAACCGGTTCAGAGAAAAACGAACAGGTTAAAAACCGCCAGAAGTTGTATTGCAATATTAACCGGTATATCCGTTAACCGTTACACCCCTACCAAGTGTTGAAATGGCGTTAAATCCAGTGTATAAAAAAGATAAGATTATAAGACTTACTGTTCTAGGCATGGCCCGTTTAGTTTCTACTTGTCTACCATCAATAATGTGAGGTCTAGACGCTTGACAATCATCTAACATTTTAGATTCTGTAAAAGTTACAAACCCAAACCCTCGCGATCTGTGAAAAGACAAAAAATTATTTTGAAAATAATTGAAATACGCTCTGTGTTTAAACTCATTGTAAAGTTTGGATGGAAGTTTACCCACTAGGTTTAGAAGTCCCAGGATAAGAGTTGTTCATATTTGGCTAGCTTGTCTACTAATTTTCAGGTTGTTTGGTCATGAAATAATTTCTATGGCTATTCAGCCACAGATTCTTAATCATGTAGGGCAGTTGTCGGTCACTGACGGGAATATAGGCCTAGTAACTGGTTACGTGTTAACAGCTAAATCCAGAGATTTAGCCTTTCTAGTATTAGTGAGTAGGTTGACTGACAGCCCTTATAAGACCTATACATTGTGTTTCTACAGCGTTTAATCCAACCAAAAAAACAAACCCAAAAAACAAATTCTTGTCACCATACCTTCCTGTCTGAGGTTCCTTCATAACAATGCAATCTTCCACATCACCAAACTGTTCAAAGTATCTTTTTAATTCATCATCCATGGTGTCATAACTTAATCCTCCAATGAACAACTTTCTGAACTTCTGTGACTCCTCCCCTTGATCACTGTCTCTTCTTCTTCTTTTATTTCTATAGTGATCTTCATCCTCTCCATATGAACGTTTAGAATTGTATTGCTTCAATATAGAAACAAACATTATTTTAGTGATTTTTCTAAAGCAGAATAGCAGGGCGTCGCGCCCTGCCCTTTTTTAGCCCCGCCCTGCTGCCCTAAAAGTCCCGCCCTGCGAGTGTCAAAGCGCCCTGTTGCCCTTTAATTTCCTTCAAAAATATTTTCATAATTGTCAATCATCGGTAAATTCACACGTCAATTGTATAATCTTTATCAATCAGTAATTAAATGACACGCCTACTGTGAAAGGGCAGTGTCAAAAATCAATAAGGTGGTTGTTAGGGTATGCCTGTAACACGCTTGACAACGTCAATATACATATATACAGTCAGGTACCTATACGCGTCAAGGATTAAATTGACACTGATGACCAAACCATGCTGAGCAATTAGCAGGGTTTTTTGTTATTTTTAGTGGACGAATGTGATGTAAATTGCAATTTACTTGGGCATATTATGATATACAAAACAATTGTCCCCCGCAGGATTTGTAAAAAATACAGAAACGAGAATTTGCTATCCGTTACATTTTTGGGGGTGCAGAACGATTTGATACTGACGATGTTTTGTATCGATCGTTTTTCACTTGTCAAACAAGTCATATTAGTTTTTTCTTGTACAAAGTAGCTCAAGAACAGTTTTCACTATAATTATTTACATAAATATTTACATTTGATGCTTTCTTTAGCTGAATAAACAATTTTATAGAAAATCGTATATTAGCAAATCGTTTTGCACCCCAATATTTTGCAGAAAAACAAAAAGGTTAAGTGCAAATTGAATGACTTAAGCAATGGCTTCCTCTATTTCTTAGAGAATAATGCACTCCCTAATTTATTAGAGGATTATGTGCAGGTGCTGACAAATCTAAAGTTTAATTACATTAGATGCTTTCTTTATCAGATTAAACGATTTAATAGAAAAATCGTATATTAGCAAATCGTTTTGCACCCCAATATTTTGTAGAAAAAAACCAAACACAAAATAAAAAGCAAATTTATTGATTTCAGCAATAGCTCCTTCTTCTTCTAAGAGAATACTGCACTCCCTCATTACTTAGAGGATTATGTGCTGGTGCTTGCAATTAAAATTTGGGTAAAAACAAAAAAAACAATAGATTCAGTAATCACTTATTAACAGTGATAAACTAGATATATATACACGAGTCAACTGTCGCTTGGTGTACAGCAGCTGACAACTTGTTCCACTGAATTATTGTGCTTGGAAAGGAAGAATATTTGGACATGCTTATATGTTAAAATGAATGGAGATGGCTGCTGAACATTGTCTTGTCTTGTTTTTTATGTGTTGGGTATGAATAAGGCAGGGCCAGGGTGTATACCAATAAGATTATAGACAATTTTATAGAATATTATTAGTCTGGTTCTTGTTCTTCTACAGTGGTTTCTATAGGTGGCCACTTAAAGTTAGAGATCATGGCAGAGACGGAGCTTGTATAGTGAAAACGATTTGTTTCAAATCTAGCCACCCTTTTTGGACTTTTAAATAGCTAAAGATTAAACACAAAAGCATGTTTTACAACTATGCTAAGTAAATTTGTCCACGAGTACATGATTATAGAAAAGCATGTAAGAACTTGTTGAGCATGCAGCTACAATGAATATATAAATAATATACTAAAAACATCAGTTCACTTAATGTTATTGACTACATATATACTTCAGAATTTTAAAAGTCGCGCGGCGCGCGGCGCCCTGCCCTTTTTTGGTCCCACCCTGCCCTTTTTGGAGTTCTAGAATATTCACTAATTATTTTAAATTAAGTGAAGGGAATGACAGACAGTTTGTCTGTTCATATTTTAAGATTAATTTCCCCCCATTTTGGTAATGCTGTCTGCAGGTCAATAGTCCATAGTAACAAAGAAAATATGAATAAAACTTAAAGCTGTCAAAGAACAAGATGTTTCATGTTTTCTTTGTTTACTTGAGAGTTCAGTTATGGTTGGACAATATTTCAGGAGGAATCAAAAGCAAAGTGCCTTTAACTAGATACGGTAAAGACAAATAACTTTTCCACTTTAAGGTATCGTGTGAGTTTGGGCTGATGAACTTCTGTATTCTGTCCAAACTGAAGCAATCTGTTAAGACCCTACATAACAGAAAAATGTCCAAATGATAAAAAAGTTACGTAGGGTCTTATATTTAGGACTAATCTACATTCAGACGTCAAGCTGTCAGAAAGTTGACAATTCTTTAATGGTGCACAAGATAAAAAGTACAAAGAGAAAAATAAAGAAAAGGAAAGAAAGTAGAACAGTCAAGATATGAAAAGCATATTAGAGAAATTAAGTAAGATTCACACAGTTATTTTTACCCCATCATTTAGAAATCTATGTCTCAGGATATGGAACTCCTGTAACTTTAGACTATGAGACTAGAAGCTCAACTCTATCCACTCAGTGAGTCACTGCTTACTGAAGTTATTATTTCATATGCAGTGGCTCGAGTTACAGTATCGAAAGAAAGGGGATGAATGGAGGCTCATGTTCACATTGCAGAGCCGGTAGTGCGTACATACAAATATGTTGTTTGCATCATACTTCGATTACTGAATACATTAAAACTCAACGAAACATTCTCAACAATTTAATTTAACATCGTATTTACTACGAAACAACGACTTATAACTAGTAAATTGTGAAAAACAATAAGTATCTATTGAAAATTACCTCTGTGTCAGCCATCTTTGTTTTCCGAAATATTGGTTTTTAGCAATTACCGACTTTTGACTAAAACACGAAATACAGCAGAAATTAGCGAAATGATGATTAAACACTATTTTATAACGACTATCATGCAAATTTAGTTATTGATAGTAAAAAAAATATAATAAACTACACAAATAGCAATACAGATTTTGAAAATATTTTATTTAGAAGGAAATAATACCGAAGTCCTACAAATTAACAAACGAATTTTGATTTCCGACTCAAAATAAAGATTCGTCTATTCTTTTCAATTTCGTAAGCAAAGTGGACAACGAAATGGAGTTTTAACTTTAAAAATTGTTAAATAATAATAATAATACAGATTAAAACAAATCCACTGATTTAAATACTCACCTAAGTACTGCTGTAACCACTATCCATGAACTATTTAATATTCATCCTCATATAATTGTATACTGGGATTATCAAACAAATATCGAGTATTTAAATCACCGGGATATCACCAGTAGTATGCACCACTGGCACATCAATAAAATATAACAAGAAGTTGTCTGACTTGATAGAATCATTCAAAATCTACAGATATTACAATTGTTTTAGGACTTTTTCAGCCTATCTCACGGGGCCGAATATGGGCCCCATTCCCAATGCCAAATAATGACAATTTTTCCCAATTTCAAGAAAAAAAATCCCAATCTTGTTAAATAATTCCCTTTGAATAGGATGTCTTTTGCCTTTAAAAAAGAAACCACAAGATTTCATGTAAAAATGATAAATTTTAATACATGAGATTTTGCATTGAATGCCTTACTGAACTGACAGAACAAACTCTTTAAGAGCACTGCAACACTTTAAGAGACACCAAAGCAAAGCATATAAAGATTTAATGCAGAAAAATTAATAATGAAACTACCAAATTGGGTTGATTTGTCGATATTTTTTGCCCAAATCACACTATTTACAGCCTTAAAAATTTCCAATTTGGGCAGGGGCCTTTTTCCCAAAACCCCTTGACAAAGCCCTGTGTTTGCATGAAAACAAATCTCAGAAAACGTTTATGCAAAGCCAGTAGCTTACAACGCATTCAACCTTAATTTTGATGTGCTGGTTTTTAAATACTATTTGAATGAACTCACAATCAGGTATTAATAATTCTATTAGATAATTATAACTGAGTCCTAGTATCTTTTCAATTATTATTCAGAACTCTCATGATACGAGACTCTTCATTTATCAATGATTTTGTAACTATAAAAATAGAAGTTAATAAAGTATAGATCTTGATATTATATATTTTCCTTGTTACATTTATTTATGATAGTATATTTTTTTTACCTCTGTCAACATATCAAAAGTAGCTTCCAATTTTGTGATAGCAAGTAAGAATAAGCAGCAGAATTTATCTCAAATATTTAATGTTATTATATACACTGCCCTCTGTTGTGATGCATTAAAAATATCCTATTTCTATTAGCATGTACCGTACTTTTGGAGGTCGGTTTTTGATTGAGAGTGGCATTAGGGATTGTACGAGTATACCTTAAATATTATTATATATGACAATTAATGATTGTACGGTTTTCCATGTCAAAGGGAGATAATAACTCACTCCCACTGAAAGTTTTTCACTCATTATTATGCAACAGAATGCTGTTATATAAATCTAATCCATGCAAAAGAACTAGCATGAAGTATTGTATACCATTATGTTGTTAAAAAGGAGTAATAAATACATTTGTAATTAAAAAATATATACACTGCCCTCTGAAAGTTCCTTCACAGTACAAAGAATTGAATTGCTACAAATGCCAAGTTATAAACTGCATTTAATTATTGTATCATTGTTTTTTCTAATTCATTATTCATGCCACGGAAACAAAATTTCTATGAGTAAATTTCATTTTCGAATTGCAGCAAAAGTTATCAACCAGCTTCAAGGTGTACCTCAATGAACCAACATCAATTTTGAGATATTTTATAATTTCACATCGAAGAAATGTGTACTGATCTCAAAAGCAAAATTTAAATACCCTTTATTTGCTTTTGCAACTTTTTTATTACTCCATTGTGTACAATGTAAATTGTAAATGTGTATAAGAACTTTTAAAGGGTAGTACATTGTACATAGTGTTAATGATTATATATGTAAAAATGTAACGAATTTATACGGCAAAATCAATATTACAAACACTTTTTATGGAACAAGATGCTCAAATGCAGTGTAAAATTAAACTTAAACATAAGTACTGTAACATTAAGTACTGTTTTCTTTTCCTTAAAATAAATCTGAATAAATTAGCCCCCCCCCCCCCAATCTGAAAATGCTTCCTACGTGCCTGATACTAACGTATTGAGAATCCTACTAGACTCTGGGAACGAGAATGAATGAATGTATGCGGCAATATATTGTGCGCAAATACTTAAAAGTATATTTCAAATAAATTATTATCGCTGACCTGATTGGTGAAAATATCAAAACCTGTGTTGTCGCAAAAAAGGGGATTGACTAACATTGTATACTAATGTATTTGTGATCCACTGTGATATCCGCTTATTATTGTGAAAGGCACTAATTTGAATGGCAAAACTATATGATTTTAGCTTACTGAGAGTACACTATACATTGACATAAACGTACACTAATTCAAGGAAAATTTAAAGTCATGAGAACTTAATTGTCGCCACATTACGACCACTTTTTTTATAAAGACCGTCTATTATGATGATTCTTATAGTAGAATATAACTGCAGAACATCTCTATGAGAAGATTATTTCTTTTATCGTTTTGTACTTGTTTTATTGCGAATTGTTCGGATTTTTTTATCCATTACTTTTTATTAGAAATGTTTATAAATTCTGTAACATGTCTTTAGATAAATAACGATGTTCCTGTAATGTTTGGATTCTATTTAGGAATCTCTAGAATCTCTTTAGATAGGTGTATCGTTCAAATTATCTTTAAACGTGTTTATTTCTATAATTATGAATTAGAGAATTGAATTATTATCAATCACAATTTCAGGTCCAACGATATAGAATAATTCCGGGTGCGTGATGAAATAGGCTACACGCGGAATTTCGAATCTAGTATCCCGAAGGTGCTTTAGGTCAAGCCTCATACAGACTGGTTATACCCCTTCATAAAAAATCGACGATAATGTCGTTGTCTAAATCAATAAGGTATATCGAGAAGTTATCGGCTTTGTGGAAGGATATGTGAGTTCTGGATTTAGACAAAGGTCAAGTAAATCCAGGTTAGGAGAGCTGGTCTCCTTAAAATGACCATAATTTATGTTGACACATCGTTAAACCCAATAAACGAAAGATAGAATACAAAACAAAACACATGTGTACCGTAAAAGTACATATATTAGTAACTTTATTTTTGTATAAAAAATGAACAAAGTTTAAAGAAATTATCAAATACATGTATAAAGAAAGGGTCTAAAATCAACAAAATCATGAAAACAGGGAACACCTTGAGGTAAACATGGAAGATCTATTTTATATATTATATATGATTTATCAGGGAAATAAACTATAACATGATTAAATATGAAAATAATGAACGCTAAAATATGAACATCTTTAACATGGAACAATGTATCGTCGGCTACCACGGTACTTTCTTCCGTTACACTCCATAAGTACCATGGGCAATTTGACTGGCAAAATCTCGTTTTCATGAATATGCACGAGGCAGGGGAGGCCAATCTTCTTCCAATGAAATCGCATGTTAAAATTAAATACTTTTCAAAAATAATGACGTCATACTGAGATTTTCTTCGTCCGCTGTAGAAAAATCACTCATTGTGTCCGCCATTTTGAAGTGTAAACCAAATCTTTGATATAAAACGCAGTTTCATTAGCTAGTTTTCCGCAGTGGTTTCCTTGCGGAACCAATGACATTGCCTCATTAATTATTTATGATTACGAGATTTTCCTAACCAAATGGCACACGGTACATAATGCTGCATAGCGGAGTAATGTATCGTGGGATAACCGCCGATGGAAACAATGATAAATAAATACAAATAGTTCTAAAACGAACACCGTTTGTTTGTTACAACCTTTACCATTCGGATTACCTCCGAGTCGGAGATTGGGTACGCAAATACATATATGTCAGACATCATGTTACAAGGTGAAGAAATGGATTCCATAGAAACGTCTACACTACACAGAAATACGACGTCTGAGACATTGTATTTCTAATGAAATATTTTTATAAAGCATTTAACAATTAAATTCTGAGTTAATATGTGCACAGGCTAAACCAGTACGTTCATGTTCTAAATTTTTGAGCTCTTTGATGCTTTGTACATTTTTTTCTTTTATCTTATTGTACATGGTAATTCTAATACTATCACCATATTATGGTATGTTAACTAGTAATGACATACCACCGACAAAGGGAAAACTAGAAGGTAAAACCTTGGTACACATAAGGTAGGTATTCGCTTTCTTAACATATGCATGCAAAGATTATCGATAAGATGACGTAGATTAAATGATGACGTCAGCGAATGACAGCGATGAAAATCAAAATGTACGTACAATTATGAAAATGAAACTATTTGATTAAAAATGAATATAAACGAGAGATATGACATTTGACGAAATATTTTGTGCGATTTGTTGATGAAAAAAAATGAATAGTTATATGCATTTGACTGACGGATGCTCTGGTTTGAAAAAAAAGAAATTACAAAATGTTATGATGCTTGGAACAAATGTATTGTTAAAAAAATCTAGCATTTTGTTTGATTTTGGCAAAACAGTGTTTGTGAAATCTGTTAATTGTTTAATGCTAATTATCTGTAAGAAAAAATATAATCCACGAATGATGATGTCCTATCACACATATTCCCCGCCATTTAAGTCCTTAGATTCAACGCGTCGTTGTTTGAACTTCCGGTAAAGATTTTCTATGACCTGCGCAGTGAGAATATCCGTTGCATTGTGGGCCGCTACTCTAAGCACATAGAAACCATCGAATCGAAGGTATGACATCACAAAACGGCGAATTAAGCGTCTTTCACCTTCACCCCTGAAAGGCACAACCCTTCTCAAGGTCAAATATTTACGAATGAAATCAACTCTCCTTGCCGGAAACAAAGTTGCGTAAAAAGTTGCGCACAACGTCATCAAACTGGTGATGCATAAAAACACTAACCAAAACCAAATAAACAGAAATATTTTGGAATTAAACAAGTTGATTGGCAAGACACATTGAACCGTCCATCGTTGGACATTGTTCATCTGACGAATTTGGAAGTCACATAATGTTACACGTGGAAACCTTGGTGATAATTTCATGAAGTCAGGGTTATCATCTGCGAGTCCAGTTAAAATCTCAAAACCCCAAGCTGCAAAATCATCCCCAAGGAAAGCATTTAAGGCAAAGTATTGGAGAAAAGCGTTCATAAAATAAAGGAATTTCACAACAATTGCTGCCGTTAAGTAGAAATTTCCATATCGTCTTCCACAAACAAAACATGAATATTGTGATACTTTCTGTTTTAAGGGGAGACAACACACTTCCCGATATTGTTCTGATGAAATCAACCACGTGTCTAGGTACTCTGTTACTTCAGCAAGTTTTTCATCCCTTTCAGCTTTTGGAGCTAACTGTAAGGCGTATATCAGACTCACAACCTGAAAAAAAAAACAAGAACAAAAATACATAAAGTTAAAATTTGCTAATACTTCGGCACGTTTATTATTATATTATCATGGTGGTACTTGAAAACCACTTCAAATTTTCAAGTAAGGGAAGCAATTTCAATTTTAAATTTATTGGCAATGCAACACCCTGGCCTTTAAGTGTAAGGCAACTTTATTACTATTAAAATGTTCACCAATTTAAGAGACCAACCCAGTTGTGAAAAAACATTGTTTCTGTCTTGTAATTTTATTTGCGTATCAATTTTGTGAGTAGAAAGGTTAAGAAACATTTTTGAAATATTCAACTGCTCTGGTCAATGCATAAGTTAACAAGAACCCAAAATAGAAGATAATCAATTCACTAAATGATTGAATAAAATAAGAACATGGTGTGCCTTCCGCACTAATGTAAACAATGAAATATAAAAAATAGTACACAATAATATAAGATAATCACTCTTTTCTTTGTAAAGATTGATAGCAGATAAGAACGTCATGACTTTCCAAAGTATACATTTAAAAAATGCACTATACAATATCATGGATGATAGAAAATGAGATCTTAGCGGCTTTCCATAACATGGAGGGTACATAAACGAATAAAAGAACATATTTATACTGTACCTTATCGAGACTATTAGCAAATGTGAATGTCGCGGCTTTCCATAATACATGTATTTGTTTAAAAAATTGCACTTAACCGTGTCAAGACTGATTGCAGAGGAGAATGCCATGGCTTTCCACAGTTTGAAGGGTAAAAACGAATTAAAGAACATAATTACAATGTACCTTATAGAGACTATTAGCAGATGTGATAGTCACGGCTTTCCATAGTTCCCTGTTTGAAAATAAAAAAAATATATGTACTGTACCTTGTCAAGACTGATAGCAGATGAGAACGACATGGCTTTTCATAGTTAATGTATACGTTTAAAATAAAGAAAATATTGTACTATACCTTATCAAGACTGATGGCAGATGAGAACGTCATGGCTTTCCATAGTACACGTGGTAGTTTAAATAATATTCCCATAAATAATAGAATAAATGGAACCCATTGATAGTATGTTAACATTGTCTCTTGTCTTTGATCTGGATTGGTTGGTATTACATTCTCCATAGGAACATGATATGTATTAGATACCCAGCATATCTATAAATAGAACCAAACATATATATTAAAAATCGAACATGTCCTGAAATAGAAACAAAGTTTCTATGAATAGAATCAAACGTATCTATAAAAAAGTTTAACATATCTATCATTAGAATAAAAAATATCGTAAATAGAACCAAACATACTTATAAATAGAATCAAACATATTCATAAACATAATCAAACATATTCATAAATAGAATCAAACATATCTAAAGATAGAATGAAACATATTCATAGATAGAATCAAACATATTCATAGATAGAATCAAACATATTCATAGATAGAATGAAACATATTCATAGATAGAATCAAACATATTCATAAATAAAATGAAACATATTTATAAATAGAATCAAACGTATTTATAAATAGAATGAAACATATTTATAAATAGAATGAAACACAATTATAAAAAGGATCAAACATATTTATACATAGAATCAAACATATTTATAAATAGAATCAAACATATTTATAAATAGAATTAAACATATTTATAAATAGAATCAAACATATCTATTCATAGAACCTAACATATTCATAAATAGAATCAAACATATCTATAAATAGAATCAAACATGTCTATAAATAGAATCAAACATGCCTATGAATAGAATCAATTATAATTCATTCGATTTGAAGTCTCTTTCATGGATAAAACGTCTGTTAATATGTTCATGTCGATTTTAATTTCATAGTAAGTGTTTTATAATAACAAATTGCAATATCATCTGTATGCAGCTTTTTCAACCTTAAATTATACATTCCATTCAGTTATATTTCCCAAAATGGTGTCTACAAGGGCTTTTTAGAGGCTGACTATCTAAATAACATAAACAAACTTTGCTGTAACATTTCCTGAAATTCGTGAAATATTTTTGACCAGAAAGAGTTGTTTGTCTAAAGAGAATGTACTAAAATTATGAAATATTTAGGAATATCGTGGTTTAAGAAGTACGATAGATGATATACGGACAAAAGTTTTTTTTTACCTGATTCGCATAATTAACATGCGCTTCCGTAAATTGTGCCGGACACCAACATTGTATTGCGTCACCCACATATTGTTTGGTACTGACAACTATAGTAAATATCACCAGTAACATTGTTGTGTAATGATGACTCAATCTATCTATGAAATCATCATCATTTCTTAACTTTCCAAGCCCAGCATAACTTCCTACTGATCCTAGAACTTTATCTAACCTGAAAATATAACAAACATTTAAATAAACATTAGAACTTCCGATGTAGACGGAAGTAGATGGCGCTATATGATTATTTCCGTATCCGGCATGTACGTTAAATTTGAAAGTTAACTAATGACGTCATTGATGGCGTAAAGTTGTAGTGCTATACAGATTTTGCTCAAATGTCATTTGTCCATCATGAATTTGTATTCTATGATTTTTTTGTTAGATACGTATACATTCATTTTCAATAAGCGTGTGCAAGTGGTGTCGCCGGTCTATTCTCTCTGTCCCTTACAATATAAAGTTTGGATAATCAACCTAAAATATGCTATAGCAGTAGACCTTCAACAGCATGGTTTATAAAAAGTATTATCTCATCAAATTTGCAAAAATTTCAATGAATAAAGTTGATTTTTGACATGTTCGTTACTGTCGCCGATCAATACGCTGTGTCTTTAAACATGCGTAGAAATTAAACAAAGCAATTTAGTTCAATTTTGTAAAGGTTATTTAGTAACTGAAAGCTTATAGTCATAGGCGAAATATATTTCCCAACAACTTTCGATTGTTAATTGACTTTCAACCTCATTGAAAGTCTGGTTTTTAGAAATCAAATTTTCCGGAAATGTACGTTACTATTTTTTTACATGGCAGCATTTCAAAGAATAACACATCAAATTGTATCGGTTTGGTTATTTTCATAGACGTTAGTCTTATAATATTACATAATGCTTCAATTCTTATTAAGAATTTAAGTATTACAGACAATATACAAGTTTAAAGTTATTACTCACCCTAAATTGACTTTTAATTGACATGTTCGTTACCCTAAGTTTCTAAAATACCATACTATTAGAAAGACATTAACTTACCTTGAAATGAGTAATGCTGCGTATTATCTCAAAAGAACATGTTTATTTTATATTGTTTTGAAATTACTGAAGGATAATCAAGTAAAAGCTTCTAATTTGAAGTGTCCGTTACTGACATGTTCGTGACTGAAATTTACATACTGCGTGTTTTTGGCGGTTTAAGTTCAGTTTTTAAATCTCTTTGTACATGATTTCATTAAACTTGACGATATCACTCCCGATAAAACTTAAAGAGAACGTCAACTGCCGCTTTATAGAAAATAAACGGGGATCTCGAAATACGGCAGTAAGGTTATTATTTTTACGCCACAAATTTGCTTAAATTGATTTTCTCAATTTTGATTTGCTAAATCCTTTGATATTGGAGTGAAATTTGAATATATAGTATGTTTTATTGGATGCATAGTATATGTTCAAAATATAATCCATGACAAAAGTATGACATGTTCGTTACGACAATGTAACGAACATGTCAGCAGCATTAACGATTCACCGTACCAGTCTAACATAAAATTAAGTTGTTTCTTCAATTTAGGTATATAATTGATTCCTTATTTTCACTTTTTACCAATATCTAAAGTTAGCTTAAGCATGGTTTCTTTTGAAATCGTATTTATTATACGACACCTTCATTTTGTTTTATATTTTGTAAGCCCAACCAATTAAATTGTCTCATCCTGTCTTTAGTCAGTTTCAGAAAAATGTATCGGAGAGTAAAACTAGAAGGGAAATAATTACACGTCTAAGCAGAGTACAAATCCTATTCATGACAGTATTCTATTTGCAGTGATACACCAATGAATGATTAGTAACGAACATGTCAAGATTAGTAACGGACATTTCATGTTTTTTTTCTTTTCTTGTGAAATCAAGGGCAGGAATTCAGAAATATAAATCGTCGATGGCTTAAACAGAGCAAAAGCAATGTGAACCTATATATAGAAAGATTGAGAAAACAAATTACATACTTTTGGTAATGAACATTTCGGCGACATTTTGGTAGCATTTTTGAAAAAAATCTTGTGAAAAATCCCATATAAGAGTAATTCTTCAATCACCCACTATCCTTTTAAGGTTCCAGTGTAATATTTAAATGGAATTATAAACGTGGAATATCCAGACATAAAATCATGATTTATTATACTCATATCGATTACAATTTTCTTTGTACCAGATTGTACTGAGTTTGATCTAGCATATGGCAATTGAATATTATTAGTCAGTACGAATATCTTTCTCAATTTTTTGAAGATTGACACTTTGTTTATATTAGGGAAAATTCTTAAATGTGTAATATACCAACTATTTATGGTAAGCGACCATTGGAAGTTAGCATAACGAACATTTCATGGCAAAATTTGTACCCCTGACAGTCGTACTTCAAATAAGCATATGACAACAATTACTGAGGTCATGATCAAAATATTTCAGAAAGTTGTAGTTTACAGGTTATATTTTTCGATTAAAATGCTAATTAAAGAATTCTAGAACACTGATTTTCCTGTCTTTCATACCTTTAAAATGCACCCGCTTATTGAAAATGAATGATAATAGCAACCACTAGAATCACAGGAAGTGGACAGTTCACGAAACAATCTTTTCTGTGTAACATAACTACACTGTACTTAACAACACAAAGACTTGAAATTTGTCAAATTCGCATGATTTTTGCAATGACCAAGGAGGTCTTTATACCGGAACTTTGCTTCATAATAAGTCAAAGTAAAGCGCAACAAAAAAGATTATGATAATATTGTGTTACTGCAGTACGGTCAGGGTGAACTCTCAGAACAAGGGGTATGTACATCAAACTTTATAGGAATAGCTAGTATTGTCTTATTTTCACTTTATTTATTGTTTTAGCGGTCTCAATCATCATAACATCTGACATCAGTCAATGTACGAACAAATATTTGTTTTATTGTCATAACTTAGTGTGTTTTATGTTTTCAGTATTACTGTAATTAAAGAATTGATTACGCATAATTACGTAGTACTTTGTATGTAACTTTAGGTAGTACACTTGTATGTAATCACATTTCAACAACGACTTACCCAACGACTGACTTGTAATTGTATATTATTTGATACTAAATCATCTGATGTAAGTAGTTACCCTCCCCCCGTTCTTTGAAAAAAGCGCAATTTTAATTATGTCCATTTAAGTCTCTGTTTTTGACATAAGTTAAAGATCCGACATAGTAAAAAGTTAAAATTTAAGGGTGCAATCAAGTTAAATCATTGCAGATATTAGTTGTTTATTGTATTGTTGTTGTTTATGTTATCTTTTCGTCTTTTTTGGTACTACTCAGTTATAATGCCCCCTTCTGTTAACAAGGTTAAAACCCGGGTCGGTAGTGCAGTTGGTAGCGTGCCGGGATTTCGAATCTCGTGACCGAGGGGGTGCGGGTTAGAATCCCTTCCGGGGAGGTTATACCCTTCCATGAAAATTTGACAATAATGTCGATTTTCCTTCATTGATAAGATAATATGGAGAAGTTTCCGGCCTTTTGGAAGGGTAGATGAGTACTGGTTGTAGACAATGGTCCAGGAAAGCTAGGTTAGGTGCGCTGGACGCCGTGAAATGACCTAAAATTGTGTTGATACGGCGTTAACTCCAACAAACAAACAGTTAACAAGGTTAAACATAAAAACCCATGTTATATAGTACAACATCCTTTTATTGTGTTTATTATATAATAACTTTTGTATACATATGTATTTGAAGTAATAAATAATTACCAAAAAACCCCATTTCAACAACGACCATGTATATCAATTTCGTACCCAGAGGTTATCAAGATTCTCGATCTAGAATCTTGATAACCTCTGGATACGAGAATGTTGCTACATAAAATATGACCAGTGATGCTTTTCACAAAAAATCTTACGAAAAAATTCTTCGCGAGTCAAAAGCAAGAAACATTAATAATACGCCTATTTTTTTGGCTTATCAATTTCAAATATTATAGAATTGTGTAGAATATTGAATACCTTTTGAATATCATATCATAGTTATGATTTTTATCCATCTGACTTTGAACTGAATATTATATGAAATTGACTTACGATAACTTTTTTCGTATTTTGGTTAAAAGAAACACAGATCTATATGTTTGTACAGGTAAAGTGACATTTGTAGGGCAGGAGGCTTATTAAACTAAGATTGGTTGGTCCCTTTCTTGTTTATGAAATAATTTACACAAAGATTAGATACTGCTGGAGTTATTACAGCGAAAACAGATATTTCATTAATTCATTTTTTCGTATTTTCTTCTCCGATTCCTCGACAAGCCTAATCGTATATCCTTGTATTAGGGGTTTAACAATATGGTAAAAACCGTATTGCAATATATTGCAATATGCATAACCCGTTCTGCAATATATTGCAATACGCATTGGTTTTAAGTAAACATGCGAAGCATTGCATTCGTTATCGCACGTGCGTCTTTTTCAAATGACCTCTTATTAAGATATTTGAACGACTTGTGTAAAATGGATTTGTACACGTAAGAAAATGCATACCTTCGACGAGAATTTTTCTCTTGTTTGAGGAAATATTATCAATTTAAAGTACAATAAGATTATTACAAGTTTTCATTATATTTATTCAAATATTCAAATTTTAGATTCTGATAATACAATGAGTATGGCATTGTACTACAAAAACCGGTTCATGAAAAAAACGAACCGGTTAAAAACCGTCTGAATTCGTATTGCAATATTAACCGGAATATCGGTTAACCGTTACAGCGCTACTTGCAATTGACTAACAACAGCCCTACTTGATAAAGAGGCAGGCAGGATAATGGTCGTAGAAAATAGTTAACCACCAAACTTTTCGAAGGTATAGGGGCCCCGCTTGGACATCGAACCAAAGATACGTGGATTCTTATTCAGGCACTCAGAGTTAAAAGGTAGGGTGTTCTTATTATGTTCTCATCGTTACAAAACAACAACATTACGTTTGTTTTGACATTGCGGTCTGTTAATTGATAAAATAAATCAAGTTATGTGTTTGGCACAGGTTGAATATTTTGGCAATTTTGTGCAGAAATAGCTTGAAAATTTCGTACATTCTCTAAGACTGTACGAACTAAAGCTGGGTATAATGTTGATATAGAGTTACGTGAATAAAAGCCTCTAGGGGTAATTACGTGAACTGAGAATTGCATTAACATAAACCAATGCCGGAAATTATTGGCTATAGTCATAGCTGACAGTCATAAAAATGTGTTTATTTTTAAAGGTTTTGTAGAAGTTTTATGTAGCTTTATTCTATGGCTTTATACGATAACTACTTAATTGAAGACCTAAAGACACATACAGTAGACATACCGTCGTTCTAACTCCAGAGCAGCACAAAATTCTCTTTCTAGCGGTAGTTCTCCAAACATGTTTTTTTTCTAGATTACCTCGAGGTTTTGAACGAGTCGAGAGTTTTTTGGAAGAGCTTCGAGATAATCTAGAAATTTAGAACCGTTGTGGGGTTGGCAGAACTACCGACTGCACTAGGTCTGATAAAATGCGGTTACGTATAAATGTCATTTACAATGTCTTTTTCATCTAAATTTGTTGATCTGGTCGTCATTTTCGCCGTGTTAGGAACCATATAGGTCACGTGATTCCTGACACTGATGTAATGAAGACATAATTTTACTAATCGTTTAACAACAAAAACTTGCCAGACTCAAAATAGCGTAACAAAAATGTTAAAAACAGTGCCTGTTGAAATAGATAGACTTGTACTCCGTCTGTCATTGTGTTATGTAATGTTTTGTTGGTACCCTGCCCATGTTGTTACACATTGATAATATGTTTACTAATAAGTGCTGCAAAATATTGGTGAATTTGACTACAAGTGCAAGTATGTTAAACAGGAAATAAGTTTTACTTTAAGTTATAAATAGCTTAAGTTCTCAAAGTATCTAAGTTAACGTCTGACAGTCTTAACGATATTCTCAGGTACACATATTCTGTCAAGAAATATCGTACGTCATGGACCAGTCCAGAAATATCCAAGGTTAGGGCCCAGTCAAGAAATACCGTAGGTCATGGCCTAGTCCAGAAATATCGTAGTTCATGGCCCAGTCAATAAATATCGTAGGTCATGGCCTAATCGAGAAGTATCGTAAGTCATGGCCCAGTGCAGAAATATTGTAGGTCATAGCTCAGTCTGGAATTATCGTAGGTCATAGCCCAGTCCAGAAATATCGTAGGTCATGGCCCAGTCAAGAAGTATCGTAGTTGATGGCCCAGTCCAGAAATATCGTAGGTCATGGCCCAGTCAAGAAATATCGTAGGTCATGGCCCAGTCAAGAAAAATTCGTAGTTCATGGCCCAGTCAAAAAGTATCGTAGGTCATGGCCCAGTCAATAAATATCGTAGGTCATGGCCCAGTCAAGAAATATCGTAGGTCATGGACCAGTCCAAAAACATCGTAGGTCATGGCCCAGTCAAGAAATATCGTAGGTCATGGCCCCGTCGAGAATTATCGAAGGTCATAGCCAAGTCTAGATATATCGTAGGTCATGGCCCAGTCAAGAAAAATCGTAGTTCATGGCCCAGCTAAGAAATATCGTAGATCATTGCCCAGTCAAGAAATATCGTAGTTCATGGCCCAGTCAAGAAATATCGTAGATCATGGCCCAGTCAAGAAGTATCGTAGGTCATGGCCCAGTCAAGAAGTATCGAAGTTCATGGCCCAGTCAAGAAATATCGTAGGTCATGGACCAGTCAATAAATATCGTAGGTCATGGACCAGTCAAGAAATATCGTAAGACATGGCCCAGTCAAGAAATATCGTAGGTCATGGCCCAGTCAAGAAATATCGTAGGTCATGGCCCAGTCAAGAAATATCGTAGGTCATGGACCAGTCAATAAATATCGTAAGTCATGGACCAGTCAAGAAATATCGTAAGACATGGCACAGTCAATAAATATCGTAGGTCATGGCCCAGTCAATAAATATCGTAGGTCATGGCCCAGTCCAAAAATATCGTAGGTCGTGGCCCAGTCTAGAAATATCGTAGGTCATGGCACAATCAAGAAATCTCGTAGGTCATGGCACAGTCTAGAAATATCGTAGGTCATGGCCCAGTCAAGAAATATCGTAGGTCATGGCACAGTCAAGAAATATCGTAGGTAATGGCCCAGTCTAGAAATATCGTAGGTAATGGCACAGTCAAGAAATATCGTAGGTCATGGCACAGTCTAGAAATATCGTAGGTAATGGCCCAGTCAAGAAATATCGTAGGTCATGGCCCAGTCTAGAAATATCGTAGGTAATGGCACAGTCAAGAAATATCGTAGGTCATGGCACAGTCAAGAAATATCGTAGGTCATGGCCCAGTCTAGAAATATCGTAGGTAATGGCACAGTCAAGAAATATCGTAGGTCATGGCACAGTCAAGAAATATCATAAGTCATGGCCCAGTCTAGAAATATCGTAGGTAATGGCCCAGTCAAGAAGTATTGTAGGTCATGACCCAGTCAAGAAATCCTGCAGTTCGTAGTCATGACCCAGTCCAGAAATATCGTACGTCATGGCCCAGTCCAAAAATCTTGCAGTTCGTAGTCATGGCCCAGTCAAGAAATATCGTAGGTCATGGCCCCGTCCAGAAATCCGGGGTTCAGGGTTTCTTTCCCGGACGCAGCATATTATACATTTCCATGAAATTTCGAGATTTTATATAATAATATTGTAAAATTTCATTCAACTGTCAGTGATGCAAACATTAAACCCCGCTGATTAAAATACTTATTACAGTAATTCTGTGTGTTTAAATCAGCAGGTCCCTAGATTCGTTTATAAACGCGGCACCGATTGAGAAAAGTGGACAGATATATGGAAATTACAAAACAACGTCAAAAATACTTACCAATCAAACACTGTCCAGGAGCTGGAAGTTTCCACACACAAACCGTTACCCATGATGCACCAGTTTGTGATTAATGTTTAACTGAGTGCAATATATGAATAACCTGTTATCTGAAATAAAAGAAATTTGACATGTTAACAATGTTTGATCGATTATGAAGGCCACAGTTTAAGAGTGTTATTAATTCATAGAAATACGCATAGATACACATGTACACGTTACTAATAGGCTGAGCCAGAGGGGGGGTTATCAGGGTTCAGCCCTACTCTCGAAATACCAAATGTTGGTTTTGACACTCGAAATGGAGTACCAACTAAATGCCAATCTGACTAAAACCCGATCTAAAATTTTCCGCTCGCCAACTCGCTAATTTAGATCTGGCCTTTTTCAAACGAAGGTCACACTCAGGTGACCTTCTCTCATCATAATATTTATGAGGAAATTGTTATGATACGTAACTTGTTTTCATCATCTACGTCACGCAATTTGAAATGAGCCGTCCAATCGGAGACCGTAAATAATACCGCTGTTACATTAGCTTGCAAATCTTGGTCTCAAAATAGAAATTACGAAATCAAAATGTTATTAATAGTGTTTTTTCTAGATGAAAGCTACGCATTGATTGGTCGACACAAAGTTCATCTCGACGTGACCTTCCACGGAGACAGTAGAGATCCTGTACGACAATGCTCTACAGGGTATCTGTTTACGGAGATTGACCAAATGCGTACAATGTCTTAAAATGTGTTCATTAGCGAACTACATGTTTATCGGTAGTTCAATGCAAAACTACACCCTTTTGAATTTGCATAAAGTTTAGACGAGTCATGGTGTAGCAGAGGTGTAATACGGCACTTGTACTCACTTGCTTTCAAGCTAGCTTTTATGGCGACGTGGTAGAGTGTCCGCTTACGGCTTAAGAGGTCGCGGGTTTTAATCTCAGTTAGAACCAATGGATTTTTACGGGTTACAATGGGCTGGCCGACCGACATCCAATATTAGTAGTGAAAATATGTTTATCTGAAGTCGAATACTCTGGATATTTATCAAAATTTGGTCCAATTGTAGCAGTATGAATGAAACCCTAGGAAACATTCTTGATCGGTCCCCGCCTTGTTATCGGTATTCAAAAGTTTTTGGGTTTTTCCAAAATTTTCGGAATGATATCATTTTGGTACCTCGAAAAATCGACAATCTTGATAACCTCTCTACGGGTACTAGAATGGAATGACATCTCATAAGCTCTTCAATTTTTAAGGTGTGTTTAGGCCATGCCATACTAGAATTTTGTTAAGCGTCCGCGTGCGCGTAGGTTTTGGAGTCCTCCAAAAACAACAAAATTGTTGGTGAAATTTTCTTAAATAATTCTGTTGTTCCGGAATTCGATAACTATTTTTTTTCCAGGAAATACTGATATTTCCTTGTTTCTGTGTAGTTGATTAATCAAAATGTACATGTGTATGTTATATATACTTTTTTATAGAATTACTTTAATCTCACATTAATGTCATAAACATTCATGTTCTACCAAGTACTTATTTGTGTGAATACTAGCTAGAATGAACATGTGTTTTCGTTTTCGGTTTGTGTGTTTTTGTGAGTAGGTACCTAGGTTTGTCAAACTTGAGTCGACGCTTCAAACAAAATTCCAATTTGGCATGGCCTAACTGTATTCTGAAGATATTTACATCTCCTTATAGATTATGTCATATAAAACTCATAGCGATAAGAATGCATGATATATATCCTATTTATGAATTTTGACAAAAGAGCAATATCATAAAATTCATAATTTGTTGTACTTTCATATCTATTGATATTGAAACATTTTATTTAACTCTCAGTGGCATATACTTAACTCCACATATTTAAATACCTACTACATTAAATCTATACTCAACATCAGTAATCAAGTATTTAAACCAGTGGGGTTCTAGCTATGTTAGAAAAGTACTTGTTATAAAGGGCCCCATTATTTCATCACCATTTAGTTTAGAATTGCAAATCTATATTGACCGATCGTTTCGCAAATAATGACCGATTTACACGCGGATATCGACGGATTTCAAATGAATTGTCAACCAATAATGACCGATTAATTTGCCGGTCTATACCTTTGTGTTCGCAGATGCTGGCAATTTTAAGCAGTAATTTCCTAAACTGCAAGCCGATGTTAACCGATATGCTGGCCAATGTTGACCTATTTCCTTGCCGATTTTGAATATTTGTATTCCGAGGTTTGTCTTTCCCCTTGCCAAAACTTACCGAATTGTTCGGCGAAATTTATTGATTTTCTCGGCGAAATTAACCAATTTCTACACCGAAATCATTCTCGTTCCAAGAGGCTATCAAGATTCTCGATACTAGCTAGATAGATCGAGAATCTTATTAACCTCGGGGTACGAGAATGCGCCGAAATTCAATGCCGACATTTATCAATTCTCTTGCCGATTTTGACCTACTTCCACATTATAATTTCACCGAATTTTCCAGAGCTGATAATGATTAATTGTCAATGAATATGGCCAACCCAGACCTCTATTATAATACATATACATTTAGTTATAAAACATTATGACATATTAAACATTTTATTATTGATATAACATGATATAAAAATATCCGAATTTTGAGAAGCAGGACCGATGATTGCGCGATAAACCATTAGTTCCTGTATCCATTATTGCAGAGTTATTATCAGATTAAACTATGTTCACGAGCCATAAAATAGTCAAACACATTCTCCCGGCAAGTGTGGCGGACTATCCCGCAGCGACTGTAGAACTTTAAAGAAACATCGTTACTCCTGAAAATGTATTTTATACCAATTTTAAAGAACACTGTAAGATAATTGGTGAAACTTTATTGGTTGCCATGGTTATATAAATTTATCATTTGTGGAATAAGAAATAATCAAGGGAGATAAGTCTTCATATCGGACAAATGTTATTTGTTAAAACCAATCGGCAAACTCAAAACAGTGGTTACGTCACGCGTTGGTTTCTTTCTTAAATCAACTAAGGGAAATAGTCCCTGCGAGGAGTTGACTTGTTGGTTGCTGACATTATGAACAGTTTCCATACAAGCACTAAGGTTTTTTCGGCGGTTTTCTAGTATTTTTATCCATTCGTATAATGTCATTACGACAAATTTCCATTTAAACATTTTCATTAATAAAAATCACTAAGCTTATTATTTAGTTAGAGCAATCGGAACTCGATCGGGTTTTCCAATGAAAACACGCTTTATTTTAAGTCACGGAAATTGTCGAATAGCTACGATTATTGTCAATATACCACCAGCGGAACTTTTCTGACTGTTTCGTTGCATAATAGAAACTCCTCACAGTGCTATCGTCACGCTTAGCTTTTTTAATTAACAAAGGGAAATAACCACTGCGGAAAGTTTGATTGTCTATGTGTTGCTATTCACATAATTATACTGAGTAATCTTGTGTTGCTGGGGGCCTTTTGTCGCAGTTTTACTACAGACAAGTACTTAATACAATGTTTAAAGTATCTTATAATAAAACAAACACTATTCGGAGATAATTCGCAAAAACATTATCATATTTATGGAATCGTTTTGTACCTGCGTTTCACAGGACGAAAGCATGTCTTACTGATAGAGAAACCTAATTCTATTAGGTAACATGCAAACAATAAATCCGTCGTTAAGCCGTGGGTACGAATTGCAATAAACATATTATACCATGGTATGAAAATCATTAACGAACACAAAGCAAATGATATCAAACTATATTTCGTGCCCGCCCAAAACCAGCGTGACTTTGTAATACACGAATATACTGAATCAGTGGAAAAACATAAGTCATGTAGGTGTTCGTTGAAGTAAATTGCTGTTCTTGCAGCGAAAATGAACGAATGTTGACGGAATTAGCCGAATTCAATTCGCCAGTTTCCGTAATATTTCGGAAGACATACAGACACGCGCTCATAACAATTTACAGATAATGTCTTGTTTTATTCTTATTATTGTGAAACTCGATGTTTATAGTAAATGAAAGCATAGAAAATAATTGATACGAATCAAGATTTATATTTTATAGATGAGGATTTAATTTGTCAGAATGTCAGCACATATCATTATAAATACTTTGGGCAGTGATTTTGATTGTGTTTAACGCCGTGTCAATACAATGTATGCCATTTTAGCTCACCTACCCTAGTTTTCTTAGACCCTTTTCTATAACCAATACTCACCTACCCTTACATAAGACCGAAAACTTCTCCCTATATCTTATTTGCGGAAAAAATCGGAATTATTAACAACTTTTCATGGAAAGGTATAGCAAGCCCAATAGATTTCGTAGTTATTACATGTAAATGATTTGCTTGCACAAGGAGATCTTGATTATTAAGAAGTACATGCTTAATACAATAGTTATAATTCTAGAAAATTCAGTGATGAAATCTGCTCGAGTATACATTAGTGAAACAGTGTATCGTGATGAATCAAATAATGTACCAAAAACAGGGAGATTGATATATAGATACCATGCAGTAGCTCGATGACCAACAGTAACGACTGTTAGCGAACGTTACGCGTACGGGGCAACTCAACCCGAAGACAACTCAACCCGTGGATAACTCAACCCAAAGATGGGACAACTCAACCCGTTAGTAGGGGATTGAGTTGTCTCGGGTTGAGTTGTCTTTAAGTTGAGTTGTTCCAATCCTAACGTTATGGAACGTTTTCGAACGCTCGGGGTAATTGAATAGGCTACAGGGGTAATAGCTGTAAAGTCGGTGAACGTGCATATACACGAAACCTAGCCTATAAAATGCCATTACTTTACTTTAGTGTTTGTCGAAATGATTGAAAAATTGTCACAGATTAAGTAAAAACTGACAAGAATAATTTTAGAACTTAACAAAATTAGATACTTTAAAATCCGACCAAAATCACAGTTAAGTAGATGAACGCCAACTTACTGCATCGGCTTGTAACATCCGTCGCATAGTGTGCGCGAAAAATGAGTAACCATAAAAAAGAGACTTAACTTTTCTATCATGAAAACAATACAAAAACCACAAAAAGAATAAAATAGAAATGCTCACCAATGGTAAAATTATATACATCTACAAGTACTTATTTTAACTTATTTATGCAATGATTTTACAACATTATTTCCGGTTGAGTTTACTTGTTTTCAGCTAGCATGATAAATTTGTCTAGCTAAAAAATGATATCATTTCAAGAAACAACGATATCACTACAAGGATAAATGTATCATTTACGTTTTAAATTTCAGTTATATGTATAATTTATTCTAACATAAAAAAACGCAAAAAGGAGATGCAAGTATATTGTTATAAATAGTACATAAATTTTTAGTCACATGTTCTCGGCAATTTTGACTCAAACATGTATAAGATTTGAGACTATAACAAACTGTACAATAGATAAAAAAACGTAATACTTACTAAAAACCAAATCATCCAGCCAGACTAAAATTCCGCCTTTTTTGAATTTCACGTAAAATCCGTTTTCGTTTATCACATTTTCGTTGTAGGGTTTTATTTGTTTAAACTCAAAACTTTAAGTATCCATAAATGTGTTCTTTCAATGGTTTATAATCACTTGTTTAAATCCAATAGATTTCTAAAATCCAGTAAAAATACTAAAATTTATACCCGCGCACACAATGGGTAATCCTAAACAATGTAATACTCACTTATAAAATAATAAATTTTCAAAAAAATTGAATTTTTATTTGCTCATTTAATTCACAAAACCATGTACATTAAAATGTGCATAATATTTTCATTCCGTCATTTTTACTCCGTTGCTATGGAAACGTTTTTTTTTTGTGATCGAATTAATGTCTTAACTCATGATAAAACCAGGCTGCTAGAAATTACATTGAGTTACGTGAGCAAATGAATCTCGTGAGCAATGCTCAATATAACACCTTTACGTCATTCCAAAATTACACAAACTTTTGTTCGCATTAAGTTTTTATTTCCCCCACCGCTCTCTCTCTCGCGCGCGCGTGCACTCACTCCGTAGATTCACAACAGATGGTAGAATGAAGCCCCCTAGATTTTCCCTGTTACCTGTCCCGTAGAACACAGACTATGTTCCAGTACAAGTACGTCTTCCCTTAAAACTAAAAAAAACAAAAGTCTATAATACAAACTCATACAGTAGCTAATGATATCAGTAGACATTATGATTTTTGGCAAAAAATCTACAATTTTATGTCATTTTCTAATAAAACTGAATTCTCAGAAAATGAAGTTATGTACATCTGCTATTTTTACGGTCCATTTGTTAATTATAAATGTTGTCAGTAGAGAGCTATGTTATTTTCTTATGTCATTAACTGAAGTGAATTTAACCAGCGGGATTCCTTGCAGTCGTATATTAACAAGTACAGATAATATAGATATCTATTTCTAATGCATACAGTTACACACTGGCGGCACTAAACTGAGAATCAGAGTGGTTTGTGTCAACCCCTCGTCTTTTCTGTCCGGTATTATTGGAGGCCCACTGCATAATAAGAATTATTTTTTGACAAAATTACAAACCCTGAAAGGTATCTCGAAATTATAGAAAAAAAACCAAATTTCTGAACTAGTACCCTTAAGCAATATTTGTGAGTTTAAGATTCAATAAAAGTTCGTTTGCTCAAAAAGGTTGGATTATGTGCAGACTTTAAAATGAGATTTTTAATCCTTTAAAGAGTAAAGTTTTGTGTCTAAAATGAGTCAACTTTTCAAGGAACCCGATATAATTCATACTTGGATTGTTACTTGCCTATGAGTGTTGGCAAAATTAGTGTGCAAATGGTTGTGTTTATTTTAGTTTTTTTGTTGGGTTCAACGCCGTAGCAACACATTGTAAAGGTGATATAACAGCGGTCAGTCAACCTATTCACTGTTCCTGGAAAGGCTAAATATCTGGATTTAGCTGTTAACCAACTACTAAGCGCATACTTTTGTCAGTGACTGACAACTGCCCTACATAATTAAAAGTCATTGGTTTGAGAGAGAATGGCCGTACAAATAATTTTATGACCAAGCTCCACGAAAATATGCCCCGCCCGGGAATCGAACCCACCACCCCTCGATCAACTGAGCTAGCCGGGCGGCTTCAAATACTTGATTGCCTCTTATGTACTTTATGTAATAACATTGGAAGAACGCGCCATTACCGACCTTATGAATGGTCCTGGGTCTGGGCACCAACATGGACATTGCTCATTTGTTCAATATAGTGGAGGGTTAAAATACATTGGCTTCAATGAAATTTAAATTGGGAGATTTGCGCTTTCTTATACGCAGTCTGGTAGGAGAATAGGGAGTTATATAAATTGATTGCAATGTCATTCATACTTGAAGGTTTTATACTTTGCTCCTGGAAGTCTGTTATTTCCACACGTAGCGTCGCATAGTGTAATTGAGACTTGTCCCGGTTTTGTGCTGTGCCCCTGGGAGTGTGCTGATTCCACACGTGGCGTCCTATGATGCAATTAAGACTTGGAGGTTTTGTGCTTTGCCCCTGGAAGTGTGCTGATTCCACACGTGGTGTTGTATAATGTAATTGAGACTTGTCCCGGTTTTGTACTTTGTCCCTGGAAGTGTGCTGATTCCACACGTAGCGTTATATAATGTAATTGAGACTTGTCCCGGTTTTGTACTTTCTCCCTGGAAGTGTGCTGATTCCACACGTAGCGTTATATAATGTAATTGAGACTTGTCCCGGTTTTGTGCTTTGCCCCTGGAAGTGTGCTGATTCCACACGTAGCGTTATACATATAATGTAATTGAGACTTGTCCCGGTTTTGTGCTCTGCCCCTGGAAGTTGGTTGATTCCACACGTAGCGTTGTGATACCATGTAACTATCTTAACATAATTCTTTTGAAATATAATATTGACATGCTTCATTGTCGATGCTGTTACTGATGTTTGTCATCGCAAGACGTGGTTATATCATTATAATTTCTCTAAAACATGTAACAAAAGCTATAGATTACAATCATAGAAATAAATGCACCAAATCGTTCAGACTTAATGGTGGTTGTTGATTGTTGTCAGTGCAATCTGTTCGCATCACCTAATTACAGAATTAAGCTCGATTAATGACGGAATTCACCGATGATTTCCGACTAT
This sequence comes from Mactra quadrangularis, assembly GCA_025267735.1. Lineage (NCBI taxonomy): Eukaryota > Metazoa > Mollusca > Bivalvia > Venerida > Mactridae > Mactra > Mactra quadrangularis. The sequence goes on along the minus strand of CM046297.1, from coordinate 28,345,229 downwards.
TGTTCGAGTAAAAATCGTTTCACTGAACACTTGTAGAGAGTTGGTGCATTCGGAACAACCTCGGTTTATCTGCGTAGAATATCGCCGTGGTAGTTCCGAATGGAGTTAGTGCTCTAAGGTTTGTGACATGCTCTTGGAATGAGTGATGGAGGCATGAAATACGTCGCCTTGAGGTTGTATAGAACTGTGGTGAAAGCCATAAGATGCTTTATCTATTATTGTGATAAAACTAAAAGGTTCATTGGAATGGACAAAAAGTTGTATGGAACACGTCAATGCAATATAATGTTGAATTTCGCGCTTGGATTATTGATATTGTTAAATACTATTCAACTGTCAGTGGCGCATACATTAACCCCGCTGATTTACATACTCGATTTTTGTTCGATAATCTCTGGATACGGATATCTATTTTAGATAGAAAGTGAGTACAGACGTACTGTAGTGAGAAATTAAATCAGCGGGGTTTATGTTAGCGCCATAATCAGTATAAGAAAATTTCACAAGAAGCATGTCCGATTAAATTTTGACATCGTTTTGAAAGAAGAATGGCGTCTTTAGGTTTGAGGAGTTTTGGGTTCTATGTAAGATCAGCAAACGCCCTGAATATACCGCAAAAACAAGTTGTTCCTGTGACATCGTTGCAAAGAAATAAAATCACTATTACAAGGGTCCGTTCTACCAAAACTCTTGATTTAGCTCAGACAAATCTAATAGAAACTGACCACAAGTTTCCCTATTTGACATTTTCAGAATACATAGGAAATACGAGTACTTCCCGAAACGAAAAATGAAGCACGATGTTCTTTGCATGTTCCAAATTAGCAAAGAGAACGATAATTTGTACCTGATAACCAACTTCTTCTTTTTCTATGATTATGTTGATGCGCCTTTGCATTACAATGTGTGCTACCGACTGAGCTAGCTGGGCGGTTTTGATAACCAATCTCATGGACTAATGAAATTTCCGCTGTGAAGTACACCTACATTAAGTTCTTAAATGTTTGTAACGCCTTCATTTGTGCTTAACAGGTGCACGTTGCATTATCTTGTCCTTTTAGATTATGTAAGACACTAAATAGGTAGAAAACACCCTCACTTTACCAAGTGCTTTGTAGTTAATGTTTTAATTCAAGGGTTGCCCACAAGACTGTAGTAACTTGCTCTTTTACGCAATGCACTTACTATAGTCTTGCGGGCAACCCTCGAATTGTACTAGCACTGCAGGCTTATAAGTAATAACACTGCACTAGATTCTAAATTACCCCTGATCAGTATAATGACGGTGATTATACTTTATCTCACAAACTCAAAAATGGAAATTCTTTTAACTTTATAAAAAAAGTTTAATAAAGGTTTTCAATTAATTAAAATAATGGTTCGAATTGATCGAGTATTAAGTGTATGTATTTAAATTTTATAATGTATGCAGGTGCCAAATTTGAGTACTAATTATAAATTAATATAGAACGTATTTGAAACAAATGAATCAGCTTTGTATTATTTTGGGAGCAATTTTATACAATATAATATAAAGGCTTATAAAAATCAGTAAAGTTGAAATTAATCGCAAAGGTTTATAAGTTGTTTTAAATTAAAACAAAAAGAAACAATAGTCTTCATACAGAATGCATGTATTAGAAACCGCAAAATAGCAATATAGTTATGTATTGTCCAAAATCCATCCAATTAGTTTTAACCCGTTTATGGAATGTATGAAAACAATCATTGGGAATCAAACTGCAACCAGTGCCGGTTAATTTGTTTAAAAACCAGTAGTTCAATATTCTGGAATACGTAAGATCTGAGTTTCGCAAATTTCAATTGTGCGTAAAATTAAAGCTGAAGACCAGTAATTTCTAGATCATAAAATTCAGTATGAAACAATAAGTATGTTGTTAACATAGGGTTATACTCTTATACGGAGATCAACTAATGCCTCAGTCCCATAAAATCGTACCTTATTGCGGACCCGTACGTGTAGACAGTCATGTGCCGAGGGAAGCCTTGCGTATTAAGGTGACGGTACGCACATGGCACAAAACAACACATCCGTAAGGTGCCGTAGCTGGAAGATATGCATGTTTAATCCATACTTGGCCACGATTTTGTTCACGGTTTGACTTTGAAACTTATACGTGTATCCTTAGCTCATCTCACGGGCCCTGGTAAAAACGTAATAGTTCGTATGGGTACGCAAGAGTTCGTACTGGTCCTTGCGGAGTTTGATCGCACGGTGCCCGTACGGTGCCCTCACGGCTATTTTTATGTTGATGGGACTGTAGCATAACATAACATGCTATCATTGACATCAGTACCGCGAATTTACTACCTTTACAAACGAAATCTAAATAAATGTAAAATTTTTATGGAATGGCACAGCCCGTCGCAGCATTGATTCGAACCTTGGTCGTCGGTTATAAAGTCAAACATGATATCACTAAGCATCATCTATGATAGCCATTGAAACCTGTTACTTGTATGCTACTAATGTATATGTCAGCACATTAGCACTGTAAAAGACTCAAAACACAGTTTATATGAAAGTTCCTTTGTTTTGGAATCTAATATGAACCCATTTTGATTATGACAATTATTGAAAATGTGTTCTTTAATTGGTTTTAAATGAATTTGTCTGTTTTCTCAACATTGCCACGATTCCTGAAATCGTTTCGTTTAAAATGCCATAAAAACGAAGACAAACACTGCCTATTAATGTTTCACATCAAGCAGTCAGTAGACACTTCAGAATAGTGTACATTCTTTCATGCACCCATCATTCTACATAACTGACTTTGTTTTTTGTATGCATAATATTCACAATTCTGTTAGTTGTGAGTTTCATTACACCCCCCCCCCCTCCTCCAAGACACGTAAGTTATTATACATGAAAATCATGGTAACTCAGCGATAAGTATCATGTTTAACTCTTATGTCTGCAATCATTTGCAATCTTAAATATGAATTACCATAGTTACCCGGCACTACTCTGACATGTGAACGTTAGAACGCCCTCGCGCAGGTACACAGGCGCATAATTCCCACGTGCGAGCATACACGAGTACCCCGGAATCGACAAATATAGCAACAAGGTATGCGATGCTAAAATACATTCACGGGGTCATATCAACCCTGGGAATTTACCTGAGTTTATTGTGAACTCATGTTATGCACGTGAGTCAATGAAATCTAGGCTCCCTTGGATATGTATACACGTGCACGTGCACACGTGACTTATCTCGTTCTAATGTAGCAGACGACATCGTGCCTTGTGGCATGGAGCGGGGATGTTGTGGGGGGTATGAGAGTTTATGAATGAGTCATTGAGTCAAGGAACCTAGGTAACTCAAATATTAATGTGTATTACATATTTTGTATTATTTCATGAAGGAGCCTACTTATAACTCAAAATTGTTCCTTGATTATGAAATAGACTTGCAATGTGTGCAATGAGGGCTTGTGGATTTTGTATCATACTTAAAACAAAGAACTACATGTACATGTAGTTGTATAAAGAGTGGGCATGGTATGTTTTTAACTGTAACGCAATAATGACGCGGAATCGTTGACCATTAGATAGCGAGACTTTTGCTTGCTCCCCCATAATACATAATGATACCCATTTACGAAGTAAATCGAAAAATCGACCGTTGATGCTGTGATGAACAGAACAGGGTTTGTATTTCGAGGAGTATCAAAATTACTTTCTTTAGAGGGTAAAAAAATATTTTAAGTTTTATTCTATACATGAGATGAGTTTTCCGGCCAGTTAGCTCAGCCGGTAGTGCCTCTAGCTACGAAATCAGTGTGAGACCAAACTCTCGCCTATATTTCTGTATCAAGTATAGGACAGTTGTCAGTCACTGTCGAGGGAACTTGTACTTACTTTTAGGTTAAAAGCTTGCGTCAAGAGATCTTGGTAATTGTATTCAATTCTAGTCTCTTTGCCTTTTCACATACATGTATAGGCCTAATAGTGTCTTCCTATGTCACTCACAACTGTATCTCAAGGACCACAACGGACACAGGAGTTCATGTTTTTACTCTTTCTTGTGTCATCCTTGATGTATAATGTTGTTTGATAATGATTATTCGGTAATTCATACACGTTGTTTATTATTGTAACATGTATACATGTTTTATTGTGTGTGCCATGTTGTATTGTCCGTTTTTTCTCAACTGTCAAAGCTTGAATAATTTCACGGTGACTGAATGCAATGATTTTGTACTGGCGGCCTAATTGTTTTTATAAATGTCTTGAATAAACATATCATATAGCATAAGAAGTTTTACTCGATCATAATACACACTTTCGGAAACTCGTGGATGTATTACGACAATGATTTTAACAAACGCATTCACCGTGAAATTATTCATGTTTTGACAGTTGATAAAAAACGAACCATAACATTATGTATCAAAATAAATCTATCTAGTCTATATAGGCCTGTCAAAGGAACGTGGGTAAGGGCAACTGACCTCTGGGGTCAAAAAAAGTTGAAATGTAAACCAAAGAGATTTGATTTCATATGGAAACAGCACAGCGATCTTTCACGAAGATTTGCGTAGCAAACCACCGAGGAGTACCGAATGAAAAGTTTTATTAAAATTTGCGAACATCCATAAATGTTGTCATATTTTATGGTTTGAAGAAAAAACTTACAATAAATAAAAAACTAAAACACATTGCCCTGAGTTAAACTATCTTAAGATTGTATCGTATGATAATTTTACGTTATCTTTAACCTATATTTAACCGATCGTAAAAACTATTTATAAAACTGGCCCATATTGTTACCATGGATTATAAAAACACATCATTTTAACAGTAACATTTTCATAATATTAAATATCGATTTAAAGTTTATATCATAAATCAAAATACCTAGATAAGAATCAAAAAGCAAAGTATGGAACCCTTAAAGTGACATTTTATATAAAAAAATGAACAAATCAATCTTGAAGAAGTATTGCTAATAAATTGTCAACTTAGGGGCTTCATTTAAAAGTCAGTACAATATTTTGAATATTTTTCTTTTTTACGATAACACATTTGCATCGTTCATTAAAAGGTGCATCTTTTCACAAACAATTCTTACAAAAAAAGTTATCGTAAGTCAATTTCATAAATTTGCATTACAAAGTCAGAAGGATACTATTGTAAATATAACTATGATATGATATTCGAAATGTATACAAAATTCTACATAATTCAATATTTATTTGGAATTGATAGGCCAAAAATGACCGTAGAATAAAAGTATGTTTCTTGCTTTTGACTTACGATAATTTTAATCGTAAGAATTATTGTGAAAAGCTCTAAGATGGAAATTAGCAAATCTTAGCAAGTCTACTTTGGCACGCGCTTCATTGATAGAGCGCTCCTATTAATGATCCCTTCCAGTCTTATAATTGAGAAATTACTCAGAAAATTCCCTACAGATGTTTAAACCCAAGATTAATTTTCACAAGATTAGAAGGTGGTAGTGTGTTGTAAATTTTGTTACTTGGGGTGACTTCATAGTTAAGTGTAAAACACTGGTGTATGATAGCTAGTAGGATGAAGTTTCTTGCTTAAGGAATCCAAAAACCACCACATGGTTTCCTTGAGCAAGAAACTTTATCCTACGAGATCTAGTTCAGTATAGGGGACCAGGAAGCGTACTCGAAAGTTATTAGTCTTAAATGTTATAACTTTTTCACAATCGAGCTAAATAAATAAGTATAAGCTACCACTGGTGTTTCTTTTCCAGCGCACAATCCTGTATGAATTTATGTATACATGTACAATGTAGTCATTTTTTGTACCTGAAACAATTTAAAATCAAAGAACCCTTAAAGTGTTCCTGTAGTTAAGGGTAATTTCATATATTTTTTTCTACAACAACTTGTCCAATGTTCATTGTTTAAATTTATGAAATACTGTCAAACTGGCAAAGAATTCGACTGTAAAAACCGTAACACACTTAGGTTTAGATATACAAATGACCTTGAGAATTTTTCTCTAATATTTCATAAAACTCATGACATTTAATGCCAGCTTCATCATTGCAAATTTGACTTGACTCTTGATAATCGTACTGTCATGTTGTATTCATATTTAATTTGTTCACACGTCTTTACTATGCAAACTGTGACGAAATAAAAGATATGTTCTGATCTGTTCTGTTAGAATTCAACATCTTTTTGTGATTCCCGCACCAGTATCCGATCAATTAACAACGAAATCCGTTGTTCCGCATATTGGTTAAATGTTGGTGAGTAAATTTTCAAAGTAATATAAAGACAATCTTTCATTGTTCTCGAGAGCAATTAATATTAAGCACACATGTCTTTAATTAGGTTTTTTCTGAGTACACACACTTAGGTCAGCAGTTTTGCTTATTGGTCAAACTGACCAGAGATAGATCTTAAAAGAGCTGGAAGTCTTTTAATTCATGTCAGATTTCTATGAAACCTACGAGAGGCTATGCAGGAAAGTATTTTTTATTTGCTGCGCATCATATCATATTATGTCCAACGCCAGTTTTATACTTTTTGCTAACACCCTGGAAAAATGTTCCTTTTCTGCATGCAACAGTGCCAAGTGGTTGTTCTGTTTTAATAGAAATAAAGTTGGTGGGGTTTTCACCGTTTTCTTCTGAAAGGGCACACAAAGTTCACAGGTTCATATAGCCTACCAAACTTTGACAAATTTTGACTCAAATTGTTTATCCTGCACGCTTGAGATTATTCCATTTGAAAGGTAACACAAGTATTAGCATTTCCAAAAATGCTTGAAATCAACGCTCAGCCGTGTTTGATTTCGTCTCCATAGATGTATATATTTTGTGGTTAATATTCATTTGCTAACGGGGCGGATGTTATGAATATAAAATACATATTGATTTCGATGAACAATTCTATTTACTATTCATTAGTTATCTTTGTAAATTTTACTTATTTCCGATCAAAAATACTTGCGTGAAAATGTTTATGTCCACTAAAATATTTAGTGGCGTGTAGCCTTCCTAAACATACAATAAGTATGGGGAGTATGTGGTAAATCATTCCGCCGTCCGCTAAAATATTTAGTAGTGTGCAGCCTTCCTAAACATCCGCTAATGCCCGCTATTGACTATGCGCTAGCTTGATTATAGTCAACAACTAGACGAGTCCATTATCACACCCCTTTTTTACGTTTTGACGGCCATTTTCTTATCATGTGACCTCAAATGCATAGTTTTGATTGGCTTAAGACAACCGGTGTCGACTACAAAATGCTCAAATCTTGATAATTGTTTATATCAACGCACAGGTGCGTTGATAATGAAAGGTTCAAGTATAGTTCTTCAGAATTATCAATCAAATAACTTGTTGCAGCCTATATCTAGTGAACATTCACACACAGGGGTACAAGGCTTGCATGTGATGTCAGAGATGTATGTAGATACATTTAGAAAACATGCTTGTCTGTCACTTTCAGTTAATGAGAATTCTTCATTCTTTAGCCACAGTGTTCTACGATCAAATGTTGCTCTGACTAAATCACACAATTAGTGGTATTTTGTTCTACTTAGGTTTGCTGAATATGCTTGGGTATCTGGACCAAAGCTTCTAACCGTATAATATTAAAGCACATATACTCTCCCCATAATCACTAGGTCACACCAGTTGATGGTCATAATGATACATTGGAGGAAATAAATTCAATGATATTAACATAAGATCAAAGCTCAAGTGAAGAGCGCTATATATCTAATGTTGAGCAATCTTAAAAGGGACATAACTATGTAAGTGACTAAAATATAAAATAAAAATACACGCACTTCAAAGCAAATATTATTGGTCATTATTCTAATAATGGTCATTAAGATTTCTGAAGGTGATAACTCATAAGTGCTAATCTAGCATTAAAATCAGGAGCATGTATTACTAGAAAAATCTGCTATCATTAATTTTGTAAGTACCTGGGTGTTGAATTAATTGTCCAGAATAAGAGGAAATACTTCAACTGCTCTTGGTCAACTAGCAATTAAATTATGTAGAGCAGCCAGTCTTTGCTCATTCTAGCGCACAGAGTTTATTAATATTATCTAACTATCAAGAACCTTGGCAATCTCTGGGTACGAGAACCCTAATAACCTCTGGGTAAAAGACTACAGATAACTCTGGGTACGAGAACCCCGACAACATTTGGATACAAAAACTCTGACAGCATTGGGTATAACAACCCTTAATACATCTGGATACAACAACCCTGATAACATAGGGTACGAGATAATGTAGGTACGAGAATGTTATTCAATGAAATCAACGCTAGACAGATACCAGAGCAGTTTTAAGACGAATGATATTTGCAGAGCTTTTTTTCAGTGCTTGGGGAAGGGGCCTGGGGCCTTTTTATATATAGAACATTTGGGGAAATTTTATCGCAATTTCATAAAAAGGGGAACAAAATATCCAAGGTAAACTTTAAATTTGGGGAAACTGCATGATTTTAAAGAAATTTCAAGAGGGGAAGGCGCCTGTTAACGGCCCCTGTTATATAAGGAAAAAAAGGCCTGAAATTTGGGAAGTATGAATACAGGATGATCTGTTTTAATGAGGTTTGAAGCAGTGTCATCACAGGTTATGGTCATTTTACAGCTACCAACTTACCTAACCTAACTTGAGAAACCAACCCTGGTTTCTGTTGTTATTCCTATTTGCAATACAACATAAGAGAAATTCTAGCTATAATTAACTTGTAATGAACTCATTTACTTAATAATATCATTATTATCAGCATCCATAAATCACTTAAATAATAATAATGGATACATATCATTGTATTATTTTATGTACCTGTGGTTGCATTTATATATCATTTATATAACTTTACATAGTTTGTCATTATTGTTTTACGTAACTTTTTTGTGAGTGCTCGAGACTTAATCATACTTTACTCAAGGTGCAAAAAATGCCAATTTTTCTACCAATATTTTATTTTTGACTGATTGACTCATGGCAAACATTTTTTTTCAGCAAGAAAATGCTAAAAATATGAAAGTTGCACATAATGTTGCAAAAATTTATTCTCAGGTAGCTGTTATGAGTAATGAAGTCACAATGAGGTATTTCAAGATTTGTACAAAAAATACATCATTACAAGAATCTATCCGCCACACATAATTAGAAAACAAAAAACTGATAATTAAGTCTTGATGTCAGCCTAATAGATGTTGTATTAATGTTTTATTTGAAGACTGATATAATGTCAATAATAACATTCTAATAAAAAGCTTCAATCAGGCAATTGTATTATAGATATTTGTTTATGGTAAAGTGAATTTCTGAGGTGTTCCAAATGCCTCTTGTTTCTGCAGGCTTGATTATAGAGCATATAAAAAAGGCTGTTTTGATATACGCAGATTAATGTTCTACGAAAATGACGAACTTAAGAAATTCAGGATGGCTTCACCAGGGCATTTTTTTAAACCTGGTTTAAGCGGCCACCAGCTGAAAGGGACCAATTCAGTCACCTCCCACCAATAGTCCCTTCAGGCAGGTCATACTTAATAATCATATTATTTATATATATATTTTCAGTAGGCGTTTCACTTACGCAATACATAGTCTAAGATTAAGGTAGGTAATCAACATTTGTCTTAAGGGACCATTGTCTTAAACGACCACTTTAAGTCTTTCCCTTGGATGGTCGCTTAGCACAAGATCCACTATACTGATAGTTCCGTGCCAAACTGGTCCACATTCTTCTTTATTTATAAGAGGTGGACCACTTCTGTGCCATTCTCATACCCAGAGATAATCAATAATCTCAATCTAGAATCTTCATAACTTCTGGGTACGAGAATGGTTTTGCACTTACTCAACAATATACAATTCAGAAAAAAAGACAATAAAATTGTTGACAGATTTAATGCTCATTATGAAACATTTATTTAGTTTCTTTTTTCAAACATAATACAAGTGTACAGAATTATAAGAAAACAATTTTTTAAAAATAATTTGAAAAATACATGGAGATTCCTAAAAAAGAATCAAAACATATCTACAAAATTGTAATTTAAAGACATATTAAAGAAATTGTAAATATTTCTAATACAAACAAACTAATGTATAAAAAAGTCAAAATAATTCTAAATACTGTAGAATAGAGCTGTCACGATACACCAGAAGTGTGTCGCAATATACTGCAATACGTTGACATCGTATCGCCATATGTACTGCGATATATTGTAGGCTTTTAGATTTGTAGTGCCTCCGCTGAATTTAACAGAAACATTGCAAATCTTACATGCAGCTACTGATAGAATCTAGTCTCTTTGAGTATATAAGGTCCTTTAGGACTGAGATGCGCCCCAATGGGTTAAATTCTTGTAACTTAAGGTTAGATGGAATAAATAATGGAAAAACTGACATTTCGCTACTTTCATTTCGCTAAGGGAAGAATTTTCCAGTGAAATAAAAGATATCGTCAAATACTGGTACATTAAAATTGTACCGCGGTATGTATTGCCACAGCTGCGTATTGCAATATACTGGTATACCGGTATATCGTGACAGCCCTACTGTAGAAGTACAAAACCACAGATAAAACAACCTCCAAGTAGAGGCGTATTGAGTCTGCCATGAATCTCTCTGAGTAACATTAAATGTATCATATAAATAAACATAACTTAACCAATTGTCCTCAGTGATGTTATATTAATAAACAAGATTGAATTAGTCTGCAATAAATATCTGTTTTCTGTCGTATGGTATGCTCAGCTAACTTGTAACCATGTACATTGTTGACTGTTTATTTTTCAAACAAAATAAATATATTCTAAGATTCATTCGCTTGACAAGTTCATCTGATAATCGATACAAATATCGAGAGCAAGTTCAATATTGTCTAATACTAACATGGAGGGGTTTCCGCAAGACTGTAGTAACTACACTCTTACTACAATGCACTTACAACATTATTGCGGGCAACCCTTGAATTATTTTCATCGTTGTAGAAGCAACAACACTAGATAGAAAATTATAATAATAAATGTACAAAACATATAAAAACAATAAATTTATAATATTAAGATCTAGACTTTATTTATCATTCGTCATTTATCACAGTTACAAAAAATCACAGACAGATCATTTAAAATGGACGAAATAATGTATATCATCACAAATAAATAAAAATATGAAATTCAGAGACATAGTCCCTATAAAAATATAATAACATAAAAGATATACTGAAGATACCCAGACGACAGGGGAAAAAATGGTGGGAAAACATCTGACGTCATTATTCTAACATCACTTTCTGCAAGTTTTTGTTTTTTTACGTATTCTTTTTGGCAACATATTATCGACAACAAGCAATGAAAAATGGCAGATATACTAATAAAAATAAAGCATGTAGATTGACACAATTTAAGAAAATTTAACCTTATTTCTAACACATCACAAATATAATTTTGACACCAGACAAACAAATGACAAAAAATGGAGGGAAATGTAGCCGGGATTCCCAGACATATTACAAGCCAGAACTCCTATCAAATAATTATGTAATACATAGTTACGACACCATCCGAGATTTATCTATAGTAAGGGTATATTATGACACAGTTACGACATCATCTGAGATTTATCTACAGTAAGGGTATATCATGTATGATGTCATAAACTGCATAAAAATGTATTTATGATGTAATTAAAGTACCATTAAGCTAAACACCTACGGTAACGTCATAGAATAACAGTAAACATAGTCACTTACAAGTGGAAAAAAAGAAATTCTTTTTTTACAGCCACTTGAGATTAATTAAATAATGAAAACAACATTATCATGAAACCCAAAACAACCACTGACTGTTGTTATAGAAGCTTTCTATCAGTTGCTAGGAGATAAGGTATCTGTTGCTATGGTTTTCAACTCAAAAACGTTAAATCACTTGCAAAAGATGACATTTAGTCTGGCCCAAGTATTGCAATACTTTGTGTTAAAAAGTAAATTTCTTGAAATTTTGTACTGTTCATACATTTTAATTCTCATAATATGCTCAAGATCAATTTTACAAAATCAACTACATATTGTAAATAGAATGTATTTGTTATGCTCTTCAGTAATGGAGGAAATAAATGTGCTCTTCAGTAATGGAGGAAATAAAACTGCTAATACATGTATCTCATGTCAATATCTTGCTTTGAAGAGACCTAAGGAGTAAGAAGTATGAACATCAAGTTTTACATTTATTTATTTATTGGAGTTAACGCCGTGTCAACACAATTGTAGGTCATTTTACGGAGTCCAGAGCACCTAACCTAGCTTTCCTGGACCTTTGTCTATAACCAGTACTCACATACCCTTCCACAAGGCCGGAAACTTCTCCATATTATCTAATCAATGGAGGAAAATCGACATTATTGTCAAATTTTCATGGAAGGGTATAACCTCCCCAGGTGGGATTCAAACCCGCACCCCCTCGGGCACGAGTATCCAAATCCCGGCGTGCTACCAACTGGGCTATTGACCCGGGTTCAAGTTTTACAAATACACAATGTACACATAAGAATTATTAACATAATAGCTGGGAAGTCAGTGAGCATGCCTTGGCATGAAACTTTGTTTTACTAATGGTTGCCTTTTTTTCCTGCAAGAAAATGCTATAACTCGTCAAAGTTGCACATAATGTTGCAAAAATCTACTCTCAAGTGACAGTTATGACTAATGAAGTTGCAGACAGGTTTTCTGCCACACAAGGCAACAAAACAACAGTGCACACAATGATAATTAAAGATGCTTGCTCACTGATTACGTTTTAAGTCTCAAAAAAACACATAAAAAAAATCATATTTTTACCAACTGGGTATTTTTTTATTATAAAAAAAATCACCATATTTAATAGTTGTATGTCAATTTGCACTAAACTTGCACAGAACATTGCTTAACTACTTCTAAGTCTTTATGATGGCATATATGTTGCAGTAAAAGTGTTTTATTTGAAGACCAAAAAATGTCAATAATAACATCCTAGTAAAAAGCTTCAATCAGGCATTTGTACAAAAGATATTTGTTTCAGGTATAGTGCTTGTTGATATTTGCTCTTAATTTAAATTTCGTGGTAAATCCATTTTTGCTGTGTCACATTCAAAACAAATAAAATGTGTAGGTTTTATTGCCAGATAATGTATCAAAGTGAAGTATCTGTAATATGAACTGAAAAGATGTTAGTGAATTGCCAATCGCCATAAAACAGCCACGTGTTCAGTTTCTACTGTAAGCTAATGTTACGGGTACGGGAGAACTCAACCCAAAGACAACTCAACCCCGGCAATACTCAACTCAAAGTTGGGACAACTCAATCCGTTAGTAGGAGATTGAGTTGTCTCGGGTTGCGTTGTCAATGGGTTGAGTTGTTTCGACACTTCCGTTACAGAACGTTTTGGCACGTTCAAGGTAACTGAACAGGCTGCTGATATTCTGTTGACTGCGATGGTGTTATGGATACATATAAGATCTCCTGACATTGCACAGAGGGTCAAATCTAGATGACCTTTTTGAGTCAACCAATCAATGAAGAAATTTCATCTAGACAAAACACTATCAATAGCATCATGATTTTGTAACTTCTATTTAAGATCAAATTTTTTAGCTAATTTGACTGTAGATGTTATCTTTAGGCTGTTATTGGACAGTTCTTTGCAAATTATGTCACAGAGACGAAGTAAAATAGCTACTGAGCACAATGATTTCATTATGAATATTATAAAAGCAAAGGTCAGCTAAACGTGACCTGTAATATGAAGTAGTCAGATCCAAAATAAGCGAGTAAGCAAGCAAGCGGGTAATTTTTAATCAGGTTTTAATAAGATTGGTGAATTGCCAATCATGTATACTAATTGTGATTACATGACTTGTTAATGATACAAAAATTGCAGCTAACAATATTCTTATAGTAGCCTTTTAGTAAAATACTTATTGCAGGATTTTTATCATTTGCAAAACATTTTCCACATAATTAGATGAAACAAAGAACTATTAAATAAATGCCTAAGTTTGTCAAACTCAATTATGGAAACCATGATTAAGCAAAAACTTGTAAGTAACAAAATATTTATGTAAACAATGTACCGATAATGTTTGCACCAGTTTTATATAGTTCAAAACAATGTAGGTAACACATGAAATACATTTATAATGATTAGTTTTTAACCTGCCCGTATGAATATATTAAGGGGTTCTTGATTTCATTTATTTGTGGATAAACAAGTAAATCTGTGAGCTAATGCTCACTAGTGATACCCCCACCAAAATCTAAAAATATGCGACAAACAGGAAGTAGATGAGCAAGGAGCATGAAATCGCTTTACACCACATGGGACTATGGGATGAAGCAATATGCAAAGTATTAGGCTGCTGAATGATATAGTTGCTGAGAAAACTGCGACGGAAATTTTGTAACGGACGGACGCACGCACGGACGGACAAGGGTAAAACAGTATACCCCCCTCTTCTTCGAAGCGGGGGTATAAAAAGTTAAGAAATCTAAAATATCTCCCTCTTGCCACAGTTTATAAGTACAAATGTAATAAAAAACAAGAAATGTAATGTGGAAACCACATTAAAGCTGGATTTTTATCAAGATCTGACCATAAATGACAGAGATATCCAACATATTAAAAAATTTAATGCAAAAGTTACAAAGGGAAATAATCCATAATAAAGCCTGGTAGAGTTGTGGTTACTTTCTAATTCTGTTCATCACATGGTATGTTATCATTGTATGAAGTTTCATAAAGATCTGACAATAAATAGCAGAAATATATGGTAAAGAAAAAACTTAAAGGAAATTGTTAACAACACCGGACGCCCGCCCGCCCGGGTTTCACCAAACTATACGCCGAATTTTTCGTTGAAAAATCGGGCTAAAAAGCAACTTGTTAAGAAAAAAAGGTTAATTTTTAGCCAAATCCAAACCAGTAAAGGATTGGCTTTATAAGGCTGTTCAGAAAAAATGGCTAAATTTTAGCTATGTCCAAACCAGCAGAGGGTTAACTACATAATCCTATTTAGACTAGTTAGTCAGACTTTTTTAGTCAGTATTGTATACATACATTGAATAAGTCTACCAGTAATGTATTCATAAGAGCAGATTAATTAACATGTCCATACACTTAATGATTAATATCAAAGTACAACCCTAAGACATATAAAAATACATAAACATCATCTACATCTACAAACAATCTTACGACACAAATCATAGTAAGTCTGCAAACATGTTCATATATTTCACCCAATTAATTGACATAATGCCGTAGCTACTTTAACCACGTCCATTGGGCAAGGGGAGACAAGAGGCTTATCTGTATAACAAAGTAATCCTTTGTGTCCAAAGACATGGCACTATGTTTGTCCAAGTATACGCTAATCCTTTTATTGGTAAACAAAAAATTAATTATGAATATTTAAAAATGAAAAGTCCAGTGTAATGTCAATTTCATTAGGGACAAATCTAAGAAAATTTACTTACAGTGATTTTCATAAGATGTTTTGACTTAAACTGATTTTTGACATAATATATTTTGATTTAAAGACCTAATATTCTAGGCAAACATACCTAGATACATATAACACAATGTTTCACAAACATAATATTTATGTTTATAGTATAAATAGCATTCGGAACTGCCTCGACGATCATCTACGAAGATATACCTCGGAAATCAGGCGTAGTAGGAATACAACCAGGTTATAAGGTCCGGCGACTGTAAGTTTCATGCCAAAATTTAATAATATCATTGTTACACGCTTTATCACATCATTTCATCAGAACAATGTCTCCCACGTCGTATTTCTGTGTAGTTAAGACTATATTACCACAGAAACCAAATTCAGCTATATCTACTTTTTCACCTTATGATATCCAAGGTTTATCTGCGAAGAAGATTGCCGAGGTAGTTCCGGATGGTATAAATGGATGAAACCAATAGTGTCAGTGCATAACTAGTTTAACTACAAAGAAGGATTTAGACTCGTTAAGCACTGAACCATTGAAATGATTATCACAAGATGATGAAATTTAATAAATATACTAAATGATGAAAAATGATGTCCCCCTAAAACACAGATCCAAGATCTATATACATTTAAACATGCCAACAATGAAAATAGTTCACTATATTATTTTCTAGTCAATATATTCTAATTTAAATCAAATTTGTGAAAACAGATTTTTTTTTTCAAGCCTTCAAGTGTAATAACGTACAAAACATGTAGTTTTATTCAATTCCTTACATGGTTGTTCTATGTTAAGTCAGTCAAGGGAGTTAACTCTTTAAGTACATATAAACCAAGGGAGATAATTTTATAGCTTTCAGGAGTTTAATTAATGTGTAATAACGTGCACAACATGTAGTTTTATTCAATTCCTTACATGGTTGTTTTATGTTATTAGTCAGTCAAGGGAGTTAACTCTTAAAGAACATATAAACCAAGGGAGACAACTTTATTGCTTCAAGTAATGTATGTTAATAAACTCATAAATCAGGGGACTTAACTCTACATAAATCAAAGGAGTTAACTGTACATAGGTCAGCAGAGTTTTCTTTTAATATGTCAGGGGAGTTAACTCTATGTATATGTCAAGTTTTAACTTGACAAATTAGCCAAGGGAGCTAACTCTGTAATATTCATAATGTAGTAGTGAAGAGTTATTCCACAAAAAATAATATCAAGTAGTAGTGAAGAGTTGTATATATATTTTTTATCTTCTCATATTGTAAGAATAGTTCCGTGACTGAGATCTACTGTCTTGTAACTTGATTAAACTTAATTGACCTGAAATAAAAAGAACATCTTTAGAAAAAAATATAACATTGTCAGGCCTGGATTATCAGCCGGACATAGGAAGCACAAAATAACTTATTTTTAAGACAAAATGTTGATTAATACAGGCAAAAAATTATACAGGATAATGGATGGAAGTTAAAGATTTTGAAAATACTGAAAACCTACATTCATAATACTGAAATATACAGATTCCATTTAGATTATATAGAATTATTCATTCTTAGAATACTGAAATCAGTTTTATTACTGAAAACTTTCACCCACGCAGGCTTAAATTTCATACTGTAGGATGTTATTTCTTAGCAAGTCAAACAACTTTTTAGATATAAACAGGATATTGTAAACTTAGATTAGTTATATAACAAATATTTATTTCTTGAATCCTAGACATATATGTACGCCTCCCAATAAATTGCCCCTGCAAAGTTTTTTTTTCTAACATGAATCATGATATTTATAGGAAAATATAATACATAAATGTCAATTTTTTTTTCACTATGTGTGCAATAAAGTAAAAGACTGGAAGTACAGTAACACAATGACATAACCACTCTCCGTAAACAGATATCCTGTAGAGCATTGTCGTACAGGCTCTCTACTTTCTCCGTGGAAGGTCACGTCGAGATGACCTTTATGTCGACCAATCAATGCGTAGTTTTCATCTAGACGAAAACACTAATAATCACATTTTGATTTCGTAATTTCTATTTTTAGACCAAGGTTTGCATGCTTATTTAACAGCAGTATTATTCACAGTCTGCGATTGGATGGCTCATTTCAAATTGAGTGACGTAGGCGATGTAAACAAGTTACGTATCATAACAATTTCGTCATGAATATTATGATGAGAAAAGGTCATCTGAACGTGACCTTCGTTTGGAAAAGGCCAGATCTAAATTAGCGAGTATGTGAGTGTAAAATTTTAGATCGGGTTTTAATCAGATTGTGACATAACATACAATTCACAAACAATTCCTTCTCATTATTGTAAGATTTCAATGACCAAAACTTAGCTTTGCCCAGGACCCACCAGGGGCCCTTATGCCCCCTGGACCCCAGTCTGCTTGTTCATTCACCCCCACTAGAAATCCTTGATCTTCCTATCATATGTACTTAAATCTACAGTCTGTGCCAACTCAGGGCAGGTGCCTGTCAGAGTTACTAAATATTAAATCAACTAGAAAACAATAATAAAAGTACATGTAATACAAATTAATTCTTAAAGGCTATACCTTATTTAATGCTAATTATTTAAGTTGTATGATAAATAAATAACCAATTAAGATCAGCTCACTTCATTCGCACTGTTACTTTATTACATTAATCATAATAAACTTCATCCAAATCAAATTTAACAAGTAAATCTGTGAGCTAATGCTCACTAGTGATACCCCCGCCAAAATCTAAAAATATGCGACAAACAGGAAGTAGATGAGCGAGGAGCATGAAATCGCTTTACACCACATGGGACTATAGGATGAAGCAATATGCAAAGTTTCAGGCTGCTGCATGGTATAGTTGCTGAGAAAACTGTGACGGAAATTTTGTAACGGACGGACGGACGGACAAACGCACACACGCACGCACGCAGGCACGCACGGACAAGGGTAAAACAGTATACCCCCCTCTTCTTCGAAGCGGGGGTATAATAATCTACAGAATTGTTAACAAAGCTACAATATGTCACTAACAACTTGTTAGTACATGAAACTGGTACTTATAAAACATCAAAGATGTTTCAACACTTCCATTTATTTGTTTACAAAATCAAAGCACTGAAAGTATTGAATGTTAATATAGATACAACATTGCTAATAACTTCTAAAGTTAGTCACTAAGACTGCAAACATTTATTACCATATATTGCATTATTATAACTCATCATCAGGAATAATTTCACAAGATGAAATTACAGTTCATGATTATAGTTAGTGAACACCGACACCAATTGATGTAAACAGATATCCTATATAGACTGCTGTCAAATAGGATCTCTTATGGTCACTTTGAGGTGACCTTTGTGTCGGCCAATCAATGTGTAGCTTTTGTCGAGACAGGTCAAATGAATCATTATATGGAACTAACAGGAAATTAAAAACCATTTCCATTCTCCTTTAATATCATCTTGATTTCATGATTTCATTTTTTAGACCAAGGTTTGCATGCAAGCAAATTTGATGGTGGTGTTATTCACAGGATGTGATTGGATGGCTCATTTCAAATTGTGTGATGTAGACAATTTAAACAAGTTACTAAACATAACGATTGCATCATGAATATCATTATGAGAAAAGGTCATTGGAATGTAACCTTCATAACAAAACAGCCATATCATAAATTAGCCAGTAGACGAGCGGACATTTTTGGATCGGATTTTAATCAGATTGCATGGTCACCAACCACAATTAAAATATCATTAGCACAAACTGAATCAGTTAGCTTTAGTATAACAACCAAAGTGGGTAAAGTATCAAAGTTTAACACTTACAGTTTTAACCAGCAAGGGACCAGGAAAGAATCCCTAGTCAATTTTTTATTCATAAGAAACATACATATCAAGAATTGAGTCATTTAAAGAAGAGAAGATACAGACATTTTAAGAATTGAGACATTTCAAGAAAAGGTTACAGATTTAAGGGGATGCTGGGGACACCTTTGATGGAAGCATGTAACACAGCCAAGTTGACTTGGTTAGGGGACACATATAGTAATACAGCAACAAACTACCATAAAACCCTTAAAATCCCTTCACCAGAAACCCCTTACCATTTTATCTCCCACCTAGCAAAATAATACATAGATAAATGTACATTGTATACTGGTACATAAAAAATGTTGTTAGCTCAACATTCTACAAGTATTCTATGAATTTATCAAAATTCTTCTATTTTTTCTATGTGCTCTTTAATCTAGCAACTTTTCTATGTTAAGAACTTTTTAAATCACTTAAGTAATGTTATTCATGACATTCTATGCCACGTTTCAAGAGTTTTTCTAAAATGCCAGTACTACCAACTGAGCTAGCCAGGCAGTTTTCATTTTTTTTTAAAATTTGGTTTCACCTTATGTCAACATGGAGGCCAGCTCACCTAACCTAGCTTTCCTGGACCTGTGTCTCTAAACAGCACTTACCTACGCATCAACAAGACTGATGGTTTCTACTTTTATCGTTATCATTATCCTACATGAATATTAGTTTACTGTATTAAAGTGAATACCTTTCTAAAGTTATCACACCAGGGCTCAACATTAATTTTTAAAAGTAGGTCGCCCAATTGGAAAAACCAGCCATACATGTATATTTCACTTGCCCAAACTGAACCCCCAAAATAAGTCATAAGCGGCAATCAGATGATATTTAATGTTGAGCCCTGCACCCATTCAAAATACAATGTACTTCATAAGTTCAATATCTAATAACAAAGTAGCAAGATACTTAATATATTATCATATTATAAAAGACCCATGCATGTGAATATCTAACACACAAACTAAACAAAACAAGAATGATGTCATTTACCTCTTTTACCAGCAGACTAGAATAAAATGATATCACAATAATGTAAACAAACATAAAAATTAACAAAAACAATGATAATCAGAGGTAAAATTTGAAATGATGCTAATACATAAAATTATAAAAATGCAACAACTGAACACTGTAAGCAATATTATAGGTGCAATTATAATATAAGAGCAAAATTAGTCAAACCACACATAAATAATGAACAAGAAAATTATAATGTAATGTGGAAACCCCAGATAGGGAAATTTAGATAAAGTTTAAGTTGTTACAAAAGAAACTAAAAAATTACACTAAAATTACAATGGGAAATAATCCATTACAAAGCCAGGTAAAGTTGCGGTTACTTTCTATGGTATGTTATCATTGTATGAAGTTTCATAAAGATCTGACAATAAATGGCAGAAATATTAGGTAAAGAAAAACTTAAACGCAATTGTTAACGACACCAGATGCTCGATCGCATGCCCATGTTTCGCCAAACTATAAGCCGATTTTTGTTGTTGAAAAATCTGGCTAAAAATGCTACAACAGAGCATTGCAAGCAATATTATTAGTGCATGATAATAGAGCAAAACAAGTGTAACTACATCAAAGGTTGCCCGCAAGACTGTTGTAACTCTCTCTTTAACACAATGCACTAACAACAGTCTTGCAGGCATCCCTCGATTCATGTAAATGAAGAAGAATATGGACCAGTTTTGCAATGGTTCAACAAAAATGCGTATTTTTATAAATGCCAAGGGAAGTAACTCATGTTGTCAAGTTAATGGAGTTAAGGGTTACAAGAGTTATTAAACTTGAGTACATTAAAAGCAATATAACACAAACATGAATCAAACAGCATTCAGAAAGAAAGTTATGAAAAAAAACCAACAAGAAATCTGCTAGCTAGAAGCTTAAAATTTCAACAAAGGGAGATAATTTCAACATCCTCACAAAATAGAACTACACTATTTGCAGTACTTGAGCACTTCTTGAATCAATGTAAAAAACATTTATATTTTATACAATATGTTGAGGGTTTAGCGCAAAATGGATGCAACTCACTCTTTTCTTATATTGAGTTACAACCTGTTTGAGCTAAATCTACAATATGAGCTACAGACATTTGAATCATAAGAGAGATTAAGTTATGAACTGGATAAGCGGGTGGTACACCTATGTGAAGGCCATATTGAAAATTGGTTTCAGCCATACATGTTATCTACGTTAAATAAAGTTGTTATCATTATTATAAGCTTAAAGAATGCTGTCGAGTCAAATAAAACATAAATAATGCGCAACAAATCAAGTAAATTAAACACTAAGTGGAAATGAGAGGTGTAAGGTGTTTCGAAGGTTGACAAGTTATAAAGGGTTTCTTTAAAAAGGAAATAACTAGGAATAAACTATACAGTAGTGATGAGTCATTGACAGATGAGAATATAAGATCAAATCACATTAACAGTGACAATAATTGTCTGTTGTACCAGGATTTGTTTAACAAAGCTTTGAAATATTTTCTAAAACCGGTTTCTCTAATTTATCGTAAAATTAACCAAGGTATATATATTAACACAAAACTGTTCAAATGAGGTGGGTTTTGGATATAATTTGAACCAATGCAGATCTAAGTATCCCAAGATTACAAGCCCAACATGCTTAGCCTCTTAACCCACTCCCTAGGCCCCAAAAAAATTCTGTGTTTAGGGGAACAGCCTAAACAAGAGCTGTCAGAGGAGACAGCATGCTCGACTTAGTAAGTGTTTGTCACAGGAGATGTGGTTGATGATAAGGCACATACATATTTTAAAATTTGAAAATATAACCTTAACAAATTCAAAGAAAAAAAAAAGAAATAAATAGAAAACTATAAGTTCAAGGGGGATAACTCTGAAAAAATGTATAAGGAGTTATGAATCTTGTCACATGAGATGTGGTTGATAATAAGGAACATATATCTAAAGTTTGAAGTCAATACCTGAAGAAATAAAACAGTTGCAGTAAAACAAACATTTTTTAAAGAAAACTCTAATTTCAAGGGGAGATAATTCTGAAAAAAATATATTTGGAGTTATGAACCTTGTCACATGAGATGTGGTTGATAATAAGGAACATATATTTAAAGTCAATACCTAAAGAAATAAAACAGTTGCAGTAAAAACAAATATTTATTCAAGAAAACTATAAGTTCAAGGGGGATAACTTTGAAAATAATGTATACGGAGTTATGAACCTTGTCACATGAGATGTGGTTGATAATAAGGAACATATATTTAAAGTTTGAAATCAATACCTAAAGAAATAAAACAGTTGCAGTAAAAACAAACATTTTTTAAAGAAAACTCTAAGTTCAAGGGGAGATAATTCTGAAAAAAATGCATTCGGAGTTATGGACCATGTCACATGAGATGTGGTTGATAGAAAGGAACATATATTTAAAGTTTGAAGTTAATATCTTAAGAAATAACAAAGATATAGAAGAAAGTATTTTACTGCACAAAAACTTTAATCAGAAAGGTGGACGCGGACGCGGACGCGGACGCCGACGCTGGGGCGAGTAGGAGAGCTCTACATTACTACGTAAAGTCGAGCTAAAAAAGTTAGGTAGGGTAGGTACCAAGTTTTTTTTTTTTTTTATATATATTTTCTCAAAATCACTTTTTAATCTGTTATCGCCAATTTGGCCAAAAAGTTATGAACAAAAGAACACACTAATTTCAAACTAATTTTGAAAAAAAAACTCTAGGGTCGGCAGCTTTTGCTAGGTAGGGTCGGATTCCCCTAAACACAGCTATTATTTTAGGCCCTAGTCAAAATAAATCCAAATAATAATTATAACATTGATAAATTATATCACTGAATGTGATGATATACCCCCAACAGATCTTTGTCAAGAAGTTTGAATCAAATCCATACAATAGAGGCTGAAAAAATGAGCAGACAAGATTTTTTATTAAAGGGCCATAACTCTGCAAACAATCAAAGGACCGTCACCAAAATGGGATATGCAAATGCTTGTTTGATACCCTGTCTATTTGTGAAGTTTGAATCAAATATGTACAATATATAAAATATGCTTAGGAATTGAGCCGACAAGTAAGAGCTACAGACTGACTAACAGGCTGACTCCTATATAACCCCACCCAGAGATGGGGGGGTATAATAAAGTTGAAGCTAGAAAGATATTTTTACATATTAAATAAAACAAGAGAATATTTTGTGTAATCAATGACTCATCACTATTGTAGAAAGAGAAAGGGGAGATAAATCATACAACACCTTGTAGTTCATCCTCATCAACCATTTGCCAAATAAATTCTTTAGGGTGACCCTTTTCATCCAAGAAAGGGGACGGCATTAGACCCTTTTTAGCAACTAAAGGATGATATTGGTCTATGGCAAAGTTATACGACAAAGCTGCAGAATAAAAATAAAAACAAAAACATGCAGGTTAGCTTCAAGCTGTTAAAACAATCATAGTGACAGGGTTTGATATCAATGTGTTCAGCCAATAAAATGTTCTGTTCTGTTATGATTCATTTAGTCTTTGTTTTTTTAGACGTATTGCTACCAGGGTCTCACTTGGTTTGTAATGTACATCAATACTAAGGTCAGATAAATCCAAACACTATGTCAAGAAAATACATTTCTATCTGAGCATAGGTGGATCCAGCGGGGGATTAGGGGAGTCCGGACCCCCCCCTAGAATTTTGAAAATGTACCTGTC
Source organism: Mactra quadrangularis (assembly GCA_025267735.1). Classification (NCBI taxonomy): domain Eukaryota; kingdom Metazoa; phylum Mollusca; class Bivalvia; order Venerida; family Mactridae; genus Mactra; species Mactra quadrangularis. Next base: position 28,321,166 of record CM046297.1, on the reverse strand, counting down.
CATTTGTGTATTTCTGGACTGTAAGTCATTTTTAAGTAGCATGAAGCAACTTTTTTCGGAGCTTAACATAGATTTAATGGTTATGTTGTTTTTATTATCAATATGTTGCATTTTTTTGCAAAATGTGTATAATGTGGTTGTGGTTCCCCCCCTAGAAAAGTTTGGACCCCCCCTAGGAAAGTTCGGACCCCCCTAGAAAAAAATCCTGGATCCGCCCCTGCTGAGCCTTTTCTATAGTGTTTGTTGAGAAATCTTGTGTGAAGACTCAAATTTCAAATAGAAACAGCTGTGTTCAGTGACAAAACATACAAATTGTAATTGGAAATATAATGCTTTTATGGTTCTAGATAAAATCATTACATCCAATATTTCAAATAGCTGTTTTCTTGAGAATATTTGAAAAAGGGCCAAGCCAAAATTAGACACTTATCCAATTAATTGAAATTTCTAATGGTTGTCTATTAAAGAAATAAGGATACACTGTATAGAGAAATTTCAAGTTATTGTTAAGGTCACTAGTATTTTGTCCAGGTGACCAATTTTTAACTGAAGTGGTCCATGCTGTGGTGACCTTTTCGTAAAAAGTTACTTATTGGTGCTTATATAGTTATCCCAGATTGTGGATACAAGTTGTCTAATTTAAACAGATAAGGTTCTAGAAGACCCTTATATAAGTTTAAGGTGTAGGCCTTTTAGGCCAAATTAATATTTTTTTGTATCAAGTATCAGGAGGACATTATTTTCATACATTAGATTCTAAGCAGATTTATAGCTGATTCTAACTCTGCACAAATCAAACCCTGTCACTGAGTTAAAATACATATATCACATCAAATGCTGCATGCATTATATCCAAGTTATACAGCAAAAATAAGCAAAATTACATATGTGTGTTTTAATACAAAATTTACACAAGAAATGTTAATCAATTCAATAACAATAAAAAAAACTCTGTTAGATATACATTCATGATGCAAACATACATGAATAATCATTATAATAATTATAAATATAGAGATACACTGGAACCCCTCTATTAAGACCACTGACCGTTCTTTTAAAAAGTGGTCTTATTAGCGCGGTGGTCTTATTAGCGGATAAATTGGTCTAGCATAATTCATAGTACAAAGATTGTCTGACATATACTTTGTTAACTTAAAACAAGGACCCTTTATAACATGTTATAAAGAGTCCTTGCTTAAAGAATCATTTGAAAGCATATTAGGTGTAATGAGCTTAGTGGGTGTAATAAGCTTTTACTAATTAGTCATTATCAAGAGAACAGTTTTCACATTGCATTAGATTTTCAAATTTTATTATGAATAATACTATTTATAAAAAATAATTGATTGTTATTATTCAACAGTATATAACGCGTGCATCGGCGATCACGTACGGGAACGGTCAAAATGAACTATATCGCCTACCGGACCGTATAACGGACTTAATTCGGTACTGACGCTCTCTAATCGTAATCACTCGGCTATTTCCGTAGACCGAAAAAAAAACAATGGAATTTATATTAGACCAGCAACAAATATTTGATTTTTCCGTCAAATTTACTCTCATGAGCTTCCATTTCGGATTTGCTATTCTCAGAACACTAAAACTTGTACCACATTAACAATTTAACATTAAAAATGTATTTGTATCACGTGACGCGTCTACTTTCGTTTTCGAAAGATTTTGTTGTTTTATCAATTATTTTCAATTCATTCAATTTAAATGGTCTGTATTGGATAGGAAAATGACCCCTAAATTATGCAAGTGTCACATTGTTAGTTAAACAGGCGTGTTTATACCCCTTAATTATTAGATATCTAACAGATTGACATCCTTTGTTTTCAAACAATGGGTGCAGCATATTATCTACACAGGTGTGAAAAACATATACCATATAGTGCGTACAAAAAACAAAACGAGTTTTGGTAAGCACTAAAAATGAGACAATCCATTTCAGGGGTTGGCAATATTGAAAATGAAATTTGTGTAATTAATTTTAACAAAATTAGCATGGGTGATAAACCACCACCACTTGGTAAATCATGCTTGTTATGGTAGAACGCTTTCCATTACACCAACAACTAAGACACAAGTAAAACATACCACAATTGTGTATTTTAAAGTCTTCCTGGGCATCCCTCGTCGTGGGTTAGTTCATTGTATTGTTATTATAAACAGTGTTTTGTTTTTTTGTTCGAACTATAGTCAGACTGCCGGTCGCTCGACGAATATTTTGCGAATTTTAAGTGGTCTTTTTAGCGGGGTCAAAATGCAGGCATTTAAAGAGTTTTGTCAGCAAGAAGTGGTCGTATTACGGAGTAGCGGGGTGGTCCTAATTTCGGGGTTAAAGACCATTAAATAAAGAGCAAAAAATTCCGTTCTTTTCAAAACTGGTCTTTTTAGCGGGGTGGTCCTAGAATCGGGGTGGTCTGTAAGCGAGGTTCCAGTGTATAATTATTTGGTGTGTAATGCCCATTTCAACTTTTCAACTCACATGCCCTGGACATGCCTAGGTCTTTGGATCCAAATTTTTAACCTAGTTTTAGGCACATAAACAAACCAGTGGCTGACAACTGCCCTTCTAAATACAGAGTTAGATGCAAACTCCATGCAGGTTCACACTGGGAATAAAATCCACCTACATTCTGTAACAAATCAGACCAGAAATGTATCTATGTTTGTTTTTTGTAATCTGTCCCCCAAGAAAATCTATAATCCTGAATCCTCTGCTGCATATCATATCCACTACTTAAGAAATAGTACACACCATTGAGGGCCTCTTGGTCAGTGACCAACAAGTCAGCCTTATAATATATAGACGACCGAAGCCGAAAGCCGAGGTGGCCACAAACACATCAGCGGGCAACTAACACATTATAAGGGCCCACTTCCAAATTATGGTGAAATAACCCCGCTATGTTTTATATAAGTAAAGAAGCAATTTTATGTAAAGTATAATGTATTCTTTAAAATGATCAATCACAACAAAGCAAAAAGCTCCAAATGTTCACATGCAACACAAAATTTGGAAAAATTGATTTCATTACAACAAAAATACTGACGGTTAATTCAAACCTCAGTTTACGACAAGTTGAACAATGTTAACCTTGACAGCCTAACAAAGTGTTGTCTAAACAGTTAATAATGCCAATATAAATTTTCCATCAATAATTATACATACAAAAAAATAAAATCAATAATAAAATAATAATATACTTATAACGATATAAACTATTAAAAAATTATCTCTAGAATTGACAATTATTTTATTAATTCTGAAAATAGCGTATTTTTAAAAAATTACTTCAGCTAATTATCTTTTACAGTTTTTTACAGCAAACTTTTTACAAAAAAATCATAGACAATAAGGGACATTAGTCAGTTATTTCCCATTGTATACTCTTCAAATAGGTAGGTCTATTTAGTTGGATTACTCGGACTTTACACTTACTTTTCAATGTCAGTTTGCCAAAATTAATCTTAGATAACTTTTTTTGTAAATCATTTAATTTGTTTGAAATTCAAGCTAAGTATTTTAAGGGCAAAGAACTATCTAAATTTCATAACTTCTATTTATAACTTCATTAACAAGAAAGATATTAGATGAAATATTTTGTTATCCTTACATAGGACTTTAATAATAAAATCTGAGGATTCCAACTGTTAGTACCTACTTACCAATTGGATTGCTTCAGATTTTATAAAGGAAAGATAACTGACAAAAGTCCCTAATTACATGCATGGTTTTTCATTCCAGACATATCAATATCAATAAGACCTCTTTGCTCTAGAAATATGTTTTCTCGTAAAAACTTTAACAATGGCAAAAAAAGAGATCTTTGATATATAACGGCACTCAAGTTTCATCTGAATGAAGTATGGTTTTATTTCATTCCCTGCTCACATATAATGAAGCAGATTGGTTCACATACCTGCTGAAGATGGAGCAAGTCTAGCCCAGTATGGTCTTTGTGGACGTAACATGTTAGGATGCCAGAATGGTGCTTCTATATGTTCACCTGGAATAAAGAAAATCTAGTTAGGCCTAAACTAAAAAATACTTTCTTTGCCCTTTAACAACCCTAAAGTTTTTCGGGTGGGTCAGTAGGTAGGAAAAAAAAAATATTTTTTTTTAAGAATTATCCCTCAATTAGGTAGATCCGGCAAAAAACTTGTTTGTTCATGTATATAATGTATATATAAACAAGTAAATCTGTGAGCTAATGCTCACAAGTGATACCCCCGCCAAAATCTTAAAATATGCGACAAACAGGAAGTAGATGAGCAAGGAGCATGAAATCGCTTTACACCACATGGGACTATGGGATGAAGCAATTTGCAAATTATTAGGCAAATTATTAGGCCTCGATGCACAGGCTCAGCAAGACCCATTGATGGTAGGCCCGCGACATCTATTCAAGTGGAAGATGAGACACTCGAAGTTGTAGCAGACTTCTGTTACCTAGGAGATACTCTATCAGCAGGAGGGGGATGTGAGGCTGCAACCATAACACGCTGCAACTCTGCATGGAAGAAATTCAGAGAACTCCTTCCCATACTCACCAACAAGCATCTGCCAATCACTACCAGAGGACGTGTGTACTCCACCTGTGTGAGAAGTGTCATGCTTCATGGGTCAGAAACCTGGGCTGTTTCTGCAAACATCCTTAAAAGACTGCAGCGAAACGACCGAGCCATGATAAGATGGACCTGCTGTGTCAAACCAGAGGATGATGTCCCCTTGGAGGATCTCCTGTCTCAGCTTAAAATCAGAGATATTGCTGACGTTCTCCGAACAAACAGACTGAGATGGTTTGGCCACGTAGAACGTAGCACAAGCTGGATCTCCCTAGTCAGAAATTTGAACGTCACTGCACACCGGGGCCATAGCAGGCCAAAGCTAACCTGGGAAGACCTGGTTAAGCGTGACCGGCTTGAGCTGAAAATGGATGGAATCAGCCCTGAAGATCGCCAACAATAGAGAGGAAGACTTCGTTCAAGACCAGACACACAGGCCTCACCCTTACCAAGGAATAATCAACGGCCTGTTTAAAATAGACCGGATGATGATGAATGATGATGATGATGATTAGGCTGCTGCATGTTATAGTTGCTGAGAAAACTGCGACGGAAATTTTGTAACGGACGGACGGACGGATGGACGGACGGACGCACGGACAAGGGTAAAACAGTATACCCCCCTCTTCTTCGAAGCGGGGGTATAATAATATTTATCTAATATTCTATGATTTCAATATGTTCCTAAAGCAGAATTATTAGTGAAAAGAAACTACAAGAAAGTAATACAATAAACGGTCATGACCAATAAAAAACACCACATATATTTTTCAAATAATTTCTTTTTTAGTCTGCGGCATTTTTTTGGGTCAGTCCGTAAAGGGCAAACAAACTTAATTTTAATTTTGGCTTAACTTAGATTATACAAATTTATTCTAGCTCAACAGTGAAACTAGTTTTTAAAACATAGATTAAACATTTTCATGTCCACTTCCCGGTTCCCCCATTACTGAGCTAGAAGGATAAGGTTTCTTGCTCAAGGTGGGGTTCTAACCAATGCAGAGCAGGCTATCTAAAGTAACCACTCAGTCAAGCTTGCTTCTAGGATCCATATAATCAACCTACTTACAACCTATTTTAGTCATTCTATTTATTTTAGTCCTTCTTTTCTTTTTGTATTGTAATATAATCGTAAGATTTTTGATAATATGCTAACCTGAATTACAAACATTGAAAATTGAACTGCTCATCCTTTACTAAGGGAAGGTACAGATATAAAAAGTAACACAAAATGACAATGTTATCATATATTTGTAATGTGACCTAAAGACATTAAGCCTATTTCACATCACGCTAGTGGCAGCCGTACGACAACATTTTCTGAAAAAACGCAGAATTTCGTACGAACGCCGCAAGACAGTCGTGCACTTTTTTCAGGTGATCGCATCGTTGTAGACGTCACAAGTCAAATTTTCGACATGTTTATTTTTCTTGCTATCTCTATGCGATTCTTGGATTTTTGAAGCCTGCAAGACAGTCGTGCGACTGCCGTAAGACAACCGTACGTCATTCTTGAGACAGTCGCACGTCAGTTAAAGAATTAGGCGTTCTCATGAATATCGTACGACTCTCATACAAGTTTGCGTTTGTCGTGCGATTGACGTACGGAAGACATACGAAACTTTTCGAAATCTCACAACTGTCTTACGACAGTCGTTAGTGTTTGTACAACAGCCTCGCGATTATCGCGCGGCAGTCGTGCGTAAACACGTGCGACGAACAACCTACGGGTCGTGAGAGTGTCGTACGACTGCCGTACGACGATTGCACGGAAAGTTTGATGTATCTGCGGCGGCCGCGATTCGTCTGCGATTTCGTTCGCAGTAAAAATTGTACAACGAAAAAATCGCACGGCTGATGTGAAACAGGCTTTAATGTAACGAAAAGTGATAATATTTATCATATCATTTTTAATACTAATGGAACCTAAAGAAACAGAATGAACCAGAAAGAAGCAATATTTACCATATATTTGTGATACAAGTGCTCGTTGTTTTAAAGCAATTAATTCTGGATCCCACATTCTTAATTGTCTTTTATTTGGATGTAAAGATTGTAATAATTTCTTTCTGAAAGTAGAAAAATACATAAAATTCATAAAAGAAAATATTCAAAATTCATAATGGAAACCATAATTCAAAACTGTGGATTCAGCATTTTTTAATCTCCAATAAAGAGATAGGATAGAAACCATAAGGATAATTCATTCAACCAATGAGAACTCATTTGACATCATATGTTAAGTTTATTCTGAGGCACACAATTGGAAATCTCAGGTGCTATTAGTATTTAATTTCTAGACCTCACACCTTTTGCATATTCATTTTATCTAAAGTCCTTTTTTCTCAACTAAGTGTGAAAAATTTCATGGTGACTGTAAGAAAAGGCAACTTTGACTCAGCAAGTGACATTTAACTGCTAAGATATTCCTCTCCACCACATGAGCTTTAAACACGCTTCAGAACAACATGATTGCTAGAAAGTGAACATTTAACACACGGTATGTAAATACATTGCAATGAGTAGATTATGCACATTATTGTCTTTTCTTTTTCTGACCCAAATTCTGGTTGCTACAAATACAAAATAGTCAAAATGTGGTCAAAAAGCTTATATCCTGTGGACACAAACTCTATCCAAGCTATTTCAATGAATCTTGTTATTTGAATATGTTGCAATTAGTAGATTATGCACATATGGGCATTTTCTTTTTCTGGTGAAAATTCTGGTTGCTATGGATATGGAAATATTCAAAATTTGATCAAAAAGCATGTATTCAGGTGTAGCTCAAAATCTATTCAAACTATTTTGATGAAACTTAGAATGTGGATATGTACAAGTATCATTAAACAAGTATACATGATTGTAATACCTTGCTCTTGGTGTAGTATTTCCATTATTACAAGAACTTCTCCCATTCCTTGAAGTCAATATATCACTATTTGATTCTTTATTGTTTTTTAAATTTTCACAACTATTTGATTTGTCATTATCTTTAGACTGTTTATTTTGTTCAATAATTTCAGTTTTTTTGACACTTATCTCATTATCATCATTAACTGAGTCAGAATTTATATTTTGAGATGTCATAGAAAACTTATCTTGGTCACTACTGTTGTTAAATTTAACATTTTTTCCTTTTTGAGCCATTTTCAAAATAATAGCTTGATTAAATTTTAGAACTAAATGAGTTTCATAAAAAATCAAACAAATCTGTTACTATATTTAGCTCATATATCAAGAACAATGTTCTCCTAAGTTTACGAAACACTAGATTTGTAACAGAACAAAATTATACTCAGTCTGAGCTAACTGCAAACAATACAGGCTATTAAAGTGAAAGTTCAAATTTTTTAAATCCGGAAATTTCTTAACAAAATAATCTCAGAAGCTTAAACATAAGGGAGAATCCATTCTTTGGTCATAAAAATCCTGAATTTTGGGACCAGCTCCAAACAAATCAATAAAACTAAGTTTTATAACATCCATGTAATGCTTTCAAACAGATACTTCTTGTATTTAACCAAGTTAAAATCTATCACCACAAAATACAAGTCATGGTTTATACAATCTCAATACAAAATGATCATGAAAATGTTCAAATAAGTGGTTGTAAAAAATCTAACTTGGGTAATTCTGCATTTTTGTATGAGCACAAGACATGACATTTAAATGTTAACAAATTACGTAATACACATGTCAAGGAATAAATGTGGCATTGGAAAATACATTGTATAGGCTACAGTTTATACAAAAAAATAAGCAGTTATACAAATAAATAAATGGTAAAGTTAGGATTTTCAATTTAATATACAAAAAAAACTTAATTCAATAATAATATTGAGGACAAACATAATTTTCTTATAATATAGAATTTATAATAAGAGCATTTAAATATTCAGACAATTATGAACAATTATATTTATAAATCAATTTAGAGGCCATATTGATTTAAAAGTATTAATGGCTCATATTACAAACGTTTACATAGACACTCTGAATATCAATGAATGCTTCCATACATATAATTATAGTATGATAATAAAAACAGGTTATTTTATAAATTTGATAATCTTCAATTTCAATACAGAACCTCTTTGTATTTAAAATACATACCAAAATAGGTCAAATGTAATTTTAAAAAATAGTTCATGAATAATATGTCTGCAACTGGCATTTGTAAATATTTGTTAAGAAATTTAAGGATGATGGGATTCCAATTTATTTTTGGCTGAACTCCCAATACCATCATTTGAAAGAATTTTTGATGCTTAGAATATCTATGATAAGGGAACTTTCAATCTAAACAAAGCATTATGAACATAAAAATGGTAAAAAAAAATCACAAGATTATGCAAAAACCAATTTAGTCATTATTGTTCAACCAACCTATTTTTACAATAACCAATTTGGTCATTATTGTTCGACCAACCTTTTCTGCAATAACAAATTTGGTCATTACTGTTCAACCAACCTATTTTTACAATAACCAATTTGGTCATTATTGTTCGACCAACCTTTTCTGCAATAACCAATTTGGTCATTATTGTTCGACCAACCTTTTTTGCAATAACCAATTTGGTCATTATTGTTCAACCAACCTATTTTTGCAATAACCAAGTTGATCATTATTGTTCAACCAACCTATTTTTGCAATAACCAAGTTGATCATTATTGTTCAACCAACCTATTTTTTGCAATAACCAAGTTAGTCATTATTGTTCAACCAACCTATTTTTGCAATAACCAAGTTGATCATTATTGTTCAACCAACCTATTTTTGCAATAACCAAGTTGATCATTATTGTTCAACCAACCTATTTTTTGCAATAACCAAGTTAGTCATTATTGTTCAACCAACCTATTTTTGCAATAACCAAGTTGATCATTATTGTTCAACCAACCTATTTTTGCAATAACCAAGTTGGACATTATTGTTCAACCAACCTATTTTTGCAATAACCAAGTTAGTCATTATTGTTCAACCAACCTATTTTTGCAATAACCAAGTTGGACATTATTGTTCAACCAACCTATTTTTGCAATAACCCAGTTGGACATTATTGTTCCACCAACCTATTTTTACAATAACCAAGTTGGACATTATTGTTCCACCAACCTATTTTTGCAATAACCAAGTTGGACTTTATTGTTCCACCAACCTATTTTTACAATAACCAAGTTGGACATTATTGTTCCACCAACCTATTTTTACAATAACCAAGTTGGACTTTATTGTTCCACCAACCTATTTTTACAATAACCAAGTTGGTTATTATTGTTCCACCAACCTATTTTACAATAACCAAGTTGGTTATTATTGTTCAACCAACAATAGTTGGTGCTTTTACTACCCAACCATTACAGTATAACCAACCTGATATATTTTCTCCATGCTAACTGTATAGTTAAAGCAGCTATTTGTTTATGAAATTCTTCTGCACCTTGTCGAAGTCTCATTTTGTGTACGGCTTGTTTGGCTGTCAACAATATGGCAAATGATCGCATTTTATGACTGAAAATAAAAAAATATATATTTGATTATTTGTATCAATATTACAGTCTATGAAATTGATTTTCAATCAGGTCATTTCAGTAGCAAAAATTATTGTCTAGTTTGTAGATTTTTGGTTGCCCAAAAGAAATTATTAGTAGCCTGAACAATGAAGTACTAGTCCAGAGCAAGCGAAAACCATCTAATTTCATAAACTGATATTACATATCATAGGTTTTCAAAAAAGGTTTTTAAAACAGTTTATTTCAAAATAGAGGTCCTTTAGTGTTAATTTTCTCAAAGGAGCTTATAGTGGTCCTTTAGATTGAAATTTGATTTGAAAACAGTATCTCAAAATGTTACTGGTAACCTAGTAAGGTTACTTGTTTTACCAAGTTAATAGAATCTAAGAATCAACTATCAGACTAACTAACAACTGAACTAACATGGTAAGCTTAGTACTTATTGATCGGCCAGCATGAAACCAGTTTAGTTTAACTTATAATTAATTTCAGCTCAATTGTGAAACAAGTTCTTACAACTTAGATTAGGTAATAACATTTTAGTCTGTTTCCTGCCATCTCCCCCCAGAGTTGAGCTAGCAGGATAAAGTTTCTTGCTCACAGAAACAACAAGGTAGGTTATGAATGGGATTCAAACCAACACGGGACTGGCAATCCAATGATTACCAGTCCTATGTTGAAACCATTTGGTCATGAAACTAGTCTAACTACATGTAAATAAAGAACAAAGATTAATTTTGAGTGACTAGTAGTCAACATTACTTATAAAACAAAATATAACTTACAGCCATCATAATATATTAAACTCCCATCCTAGATGGTTTCACAATCTTTAAATTTAAACTCTTATTGTAAATTATTCATTAAAAGTCCCAATCTTTAACATTCAATCTTTATTCTGATTTGATAAAAATCTATTTTTAAACAGTCCTCAAAAAAGATTTTTAATCAAATATTTGTAGACCAAAAATACTATGAAACTTGCAGATCTTTAAACTCTAAGTAACCAGCAGTCTTACTTAACCTTTACATAATTTGCTATCAACAATAGTCCCTATTTAGTAATATGCTGATATTGTGGACTTGGCACAAAATGGATGTAACTCACTCTTTTTAAAACTTGAGTTACGACCGTTTTGCTTTAACCCGCGATATAGAATCACATATCTTTATAAAACCCAATATAAACCATCGAAATATTGAATCAATTCTCACACATAGAAACCAAAATATCCAATACATGATAAAAGATTTTAAACCTAAGATTTTAATCTAAGATTTCACCGAGATTGTACACACTTCATGCTTACATGTATTAAAATAAAATGTTTTAAAACTATTTTTGTACTTGTATTTTTTTAACAATTAAAATCCAAACCTATGAAAAACAAACAAAACGTATTGGATTAACTCTTTTTAAAAGCATATTTGTACTTAAAATATTTTTACAAATAAAATCAAAACATGTGAAAAATATAAGTATTAGAGGATTAAAAATAGTATTAAATATCAGGTGTACAAATAATATTCAAAATAAATGTAGTTTAATGAAATGTAATTTTATAGTTAGAGTTACTTCCCTTGTATTAAAGACAAATTTTGTCTTTGATAGAAGGGAAGTAACTCTAAATATTTTTTTTTTTCATTAAATATCACCTAGAAATTATGTTCTCTTATAATAATTACAATTATAAGCAAAGCTGTTTTGTTCTTGCCTTTCTTCATTGACTGTCTATGAAAAAAATGTGTGGTTAAATAAAAAAAAACCTAAATTACAAACACCACTGACCCCCTATATTTCATGTTCGAACTTCACTATTATATGTAGGTCCCACCTTGGAATCAAATTCACAATTCCTGAATTTGTTGTCAGTACCACAACAGTCTGACGTAACAGGCTTACCACATGGGTTGTCCATAACGGACAATTTAACAAATTATGATAAGGGCTGCATCAATTAACTTGAAAGTCAATTTAATGTGGTAACCGTATGATTTTTTTTCTTTCTTTTAAATTTTTTTTTGTTCATTTCATTTAATAGTTTAATTTATTCAAAATTTACCATAATACAATCATTTGAGCTTAACACTAATTAATATTGAAATAATAAAATTGTTACTTAAATTTTTAACATTTATTCAGAACAAGAGCAATAAAGCAAATGAATTTTCATACTGATTAATATATCAATATAAAAATTATGTAGTGAATCATTGTAACTGAAAGTCCTAAATCCTCATATCTTTTATAGACAAGTTTAAAGGCTGGTATCGAAGAATAAAAATCATGGGTACCAAATCGAAATCAAATTGGCACCCTTGCAATCAATTTTCAATGCATTGAATAAAATCTTTGCATCCCTACTACAGATTTAGCATATAACCAGGCTAGACAGGCAGGTTGTCTGTAACTGACAAATTAGCCAGTTATGATCACGAGTAATAAATGACAGGTAAACGCAAAAATAGCCTAACTACTTGAAAATAATGAAAGAATGTAGGCTAGTTTTGTACTCATCCATCAAATTTATAGAAAATTAAAACAAGACAGAAAGTTAAAATATTTCTTACTTTCTCCATGCTTTTTGTATTCTCATGGCAGCGTATTGTTTGCGTCTAAAATCATGTAATCTTGAAGTTTCAGCTTTTTTAACATTTTTAGCTTGTTTTTGTTTCTGTAATACAATTTCTTCTTCATCTTTGGCATCTTTCTTGGATCTATAATAATAAAAAATACACAAGAACATTAAATAGGTTGCCTAGCAACAAATATACAAAAATGCTGAAAATATTGCCTAGCAACAAAATTAATGTAAATAATGTTGAATATGTTACCTAGCAACATATAATCAAAATGTTAAATTGGTTGCCTAGCAACAAATATACAAAATATAAAAAACAGGTTAAATAGCAACATATTTCAAGTGAAGATTTGATATACGAAATGTCAAATGCTTCATCTAAGTACCTGAATAATTAGATTTATAATTATAACAAAATAATGGAAATAAACATTTATATTGAATAATTATGTTGCCTAGGAACAAAATTATAAATGAAAATGGTTGTATAAGGCAAATACAACATCTTAGGTACCTAAATACTTGGACCTGAAATAATGAAATAATATTATACATTTACATATAATATGTTACCTAGCAAAAATTCATACATTTACATTGAATATGTAACTAGCAAAAATTCATACATTTACATTGAATATGTTACCAAGCAAAAATTCATACATTTACATTGAATATGTTACCTAGCAAAAATTCATACATTTACATTGAATATGTTACCAAGCAAAAATTCATACATTTACATTGAATATGTTACCTAGCAAAAATTCATACATTTACATTGAATATGTTACCTAGCAAAAATTCATACATTTACATTGAATATGTTACCAAGCAAAATTTCATACATTTACATTGAATATGTTACCTAGCAAAAATTCATACATTTACATTGAATATGTTACCTAGCAAAAATTCATACATTTACATTGAATATGTTACCTAGCAAAAATTCATACATTTACATTGAATATGTTACCTAGCAAAAATTCATACATTTACATTGAATATGTTACCTAGCAAAAATTCATACATTTACATTGAATATGTTACCTAGCAAAAATTCATACATTTACATTGAATATGTTACCTAGCAAAATTCATACATTTACATTGAATATGGCACCTAGCAAAATCTAGCAATAATTCATACATTTACATTGAATATGTTACCTAGCAAAAAATTCACTACAAATCAAATTTATCAGAACTGATCAATTTGTTAAAATAATCTAATGTGAATTGTCCTGTATTATTTAATAGATCTTTACAAATGTGGGGGCTCAATGATCTTTGTGATAAAATTCTTTTTTTTTTTAAATTTGTCATAATTATACCCTGTTCTAATGAAAAGATATATCAAATTATAATCTGGTAGGTCTTTCTAAACTCTCCATGACAATTACTTTGTGATAATGTGTGGTATTGAACTGCTAGATTAATTAACTGCAATTCATGAACTATTCATGAACTGAAGAACTACCTGCTGGGGTGAATAAGAGATTTTCTTACTAAAAATCTCATGTATATGCGAAGCTTATTTTGATCAAACTTTAAAAAATTCTTGTTTTAATTAACTTAGTACAAAAAGCTTTGCACACAGTGCTAGTTGATTGATTATGTTATTCCTTTTTTTTCTTAGACCTACCAGCCTTCATTCATAGACCTAACTCTTCATAAGTTCTATTCATCAAATAATCTCATCATAAATATTTCATGTTTCAAGAATGATTCATGAATGTTCTAGAATAATGATGCAGCTTCATTTTTGAAATGAACAAAAAATGCTTCATGAATAGCTCATGAATAAGTGCGAAGTGAATATGAGACATTAAATTATAGAACACTTGACTTCATGAAATAAATGTTCATGAAGTACATTTTATCAGAAATTCTATGCATGAAGTTTTCATGAAGATTTTTATGCATGATTTATGAAGTATTTATGAATAAAATTCATTCTATTTTCATGCACTTTTATGCATGAACTTTTCATGCACTTTATGCATGAACTTTTCATGCACTTTATGCATGAGGATATTTTTAAGAATTTTTCATGCATAAATTAGTCTCATTTTCACTTCACTGATTTTCATGAAGTATTCATGAAACTAGGATATGAAGTATGCTTGAATGTATCATGAATAAATATTATTGTTCATGAAGTATGCATAATAATTTCACAAGGCTGGATACAACCCACCTCGTCCCAGCTGCCCCCCCCCCCTGCCAGGCAAAACTTGTCCGCCCTGGTTTAGCCAAGCTATAAGCCAAATGTTTGAAAAATCTGGCTAATGATGCCTGAAGCAGAATCAGTACAACAACATCTCTATTGCATAACATCAAAAATCATATTTACCCTTTCAGTCTAAATTTATCAGGTGATATACTTCTATTTAAAGATTGTATAACTCCTGGTTTGTTTATCATACCAGTAGCTGTAATTGATTGTCTTCGTTTTATCTGAGACCGTGGCAAGTTTTGAGGCATTTTTATCACTTTAATTGTAGTCAAATATTTTATTTTAAAACACTAGTATGAGCACGTAACTCAAAACTGAACTTATACCCTTCTTAAAATATCCAACGCCACGACATCCTTTATCTAATATTCAAAACTAATTTAATTTCAAAATTATAATATAAATCTTTATTCCAATCTATAAATTACTCCTTTGGGTTCATTTCATACACGTTTGAGTTCTTTTAAACAAACACACATCAAAATCTCTACTCCAATATAAAACATATAAAATTATTCCTTTGGGTTAGTTTTGTGCAACTTTGGGTTCCTTAAACAACTCACTCTTCAAATGGAGGTGAGTTTAGTCTCAGTAATGACAGCTCTTCAGGAAGTTGAAAGTATCAATCTATCAAACAATATAAATATTAACCAATACAGAGCAAGAAACATCCATTCAATTCAGTGTTTAACTTTTCAAACCATTGAAACTTCGGTATGAAAACAAAAGAAACTTCCAGGAACAAACAAATGGAACAATTTAAGAGCCTGAGTACACCAAGAGTTTGTATTCAATATGTAATAGCCTTCAATAGCTTTTAAATATATTTAAACAATCAGTTGATATGATAATATCAATATTTCTCATTACATAATGAAAGATAGCCAATATAACTCCCAGCTATGAGTCACTGCACAAAATATGGAAATAAATTACAATGAATATGATAAATGAATAACTGGGCACAAAAACTTTCACTTTATCAAAATTTCAGTCCAAATTTCAAGGAAAACGAAGCCATTTATTTCGTGATATTACATTTCCGCATGTAGATCCCATATTTTGTAACTCATCCAATTTTTTAAAAACAAATTCCTTATTTCTGTACTAGATAATATAAGACTCCAAATAATTGTTTTGTATTACTTTTCACAAACAAAACAATTTCACCCTAAGATTAGAGCCAAGTTTAAGGATCAAATATATTATGATGATTCTAGAAGCCAGGCAACAAAAGAACATTACCATATTTACTATAAAAGTAGTTCCACCCACTCCTTTTCTCTCTAACACACTGAAGAAAATATTCCTTTAACCATATATAATCTCAAAAAAAGAATTGAATGTATCAACATATAGCTAAATTGTAGATCCTGAATAGGGTCTCAACTAGTTACACATTTAATTCCTAGCGGACATCTCCTTTACAATTGAGGCACTGAAGTCACCATCGAAAACTAACTATTTGTGCATGATCGCCACATGTGCCTCTAATGTACAAAATTTTGGTCACCAAAGAGTTATATTTGATACAAATAATCTCAATTCTGATCATCAGCAGGGCAATCTTTTAAAAATCTTTGGTCACCCATCAAAAATTTGGTAGCCAATGCTATAGGGCATCGGCAATTTTGGAACCAAAGTTACAGCTTGTTAAATAGGTACATTATGGTAATCTTAAACCTCTGTTGTATTTTAAGGTTAGATATTTAACTACAAAAATATATAAGATTATTAAGTCATGTGAAGTATAAATCCCTGTAATCCATTAATCTCTTTATAATCCAAAATAAAAAAAAACATCATGTAAATTATTGTTCTGTAAATCATTAATATTGTATCATAGGTCTGCGTAAAAACTAAGTTTAAATCCTTTAAATTAACCCCAAGTTAGATCAGCTCTGCGCTGACCCAGCAATATGTTTTCACATAATGAGAAGTCTGTGACTGAATAGAAGTAAAATGTTAGCAGAGCACTAAGAGAAAACAGTAGATTTCATTGCAAGAAAGACCTTAATGCCACAAGAATACCAACAAGTTAAAACAGTCTTGATCTCAGATAAACACCCCCTTTATCTTCTAATAACATTTTCATTTTTGTCCACATTGATTAAATATTTTTGGTTAGAGAGCAGCTAAGTAAATAATTCCAGTTTTATATTTTCCTTAAAATTTTAAATAAAGTAGCGGCTGAGTAAGTAATAGAGAATGATCAAACAATGATGGCAGTGTGTCTTGATACAAGAGAAATCTCATAAATTCAGACTACATTCAACCCTTATTGCAAGGACACTTCACTGTCAAGCATACCTCTTAACTTGTCTATACAATATAACTCAAATTTATTAACATTTAAAATTTACATCAAGTACTTAATGTCAATAAAAATGCAAAACCAAATAATTAATGTCTTAACATGAAATTTTATGAAATGCAATTTAATTTATCCACTTCAAATTCAAAATCAATCCCTTTTTTTCATTAATCATCCTGTAATTCTACAAGTTTTCAGTGCAACTGTAAATATTAGTTGAACTATTCAGGCATGGTCCTAATGGACGGGCCTGAATCTCCAGACCCAAGGTTTTACCCTTCTACTAAAAACAAGCACTCTCCAGGGGCTGAAAACTGACCCACTTGATCCAAAGATACGCAGAAGAATGGCTGAAGAAAATATTTCATGCCCAAACTCAACAAAAGTATGTATGCACTCCTAGCAAATCAAAACCACGACCCCAGGTTTAGGGTAGTCAAACATTACAGACTGAGAAAACAGGTCAAGTCTGTGGTTTATGAGAAATAATATCTGAACAATTTGAAATCCTACGACATTTTCAATGTACAACATAATAATCCAAATTCACAATTCCAAGATACAAGACAATCGTATTTTAATCACCATGACATAAGAAACTCTTTGATTAACAACATAAAGAACATTTGTCCATTATATTTAGTTATATTTAGCCAGCAGTACAAATTGTCCATATGATGAAAACAATAACAACCATAACTCACAATTAAAACTTATAAAAACTACAAAGAACAAAATTAGCGCAAATCCTATTTAGGCAAGATATAACATTTATATACTCGTAAAAATGTACAAAATTAATATTTAGTAAGTTAATTATATCAGTATCATGAAACCATAAATAATATTCCACAGTTCAAAAACTCAGAAAAACTAAAATATCCCCAAAACAGACAGAAACAACTAAATTTCACAACAACTTATTTTCTTTTTCAAGTATCATATACATGATGTAAACTACACAATGTTTTGGTTAAAGGATAGATTTTGAGTGTTATGTCATTAGGGTTATCATATAAGATAAATATATTATCTCCATTCAATATATCAATATAAAAATCTATAATATGATATTAAAATAAAGTCTGTTAAGTATACTTTGTGATATTTCAATCTCTGGCCTATCAATTCATTTTTAGAGTTAATTAATAAATCAGAGAATTAACAGAAAATGGTTGATGTTGAAAACTAGCAATGAAGATCTGTTAATAATTTCTTTGTCACCACACTGTCACCATGCAAATTTAATGTGACTTTTGTGATCAGTGTTTTTTCCAAAAAATGATTTCATCAAACTGAAAATTGAGCCAAATATTTTGTATTTTTGTTCACCAAATAATCTAGAAATGACCTTAGTTTGTTTGTTTGCTTTGTTGGGTTTAACGCCATAGCAACACTTTGTGTAGGTCATACAACGGCGGGCAGTCAACCTACTCACTTCTCCTGGAAAGGCTAAATCTCTGGATTTAGCTGTTAACCAACTACTAAGCGCATACTTTCGTCAGTGACTGACAACTGCCCTACATAATTAAAAATCATTTATAGGAGGGTAAATAGCCGTAGCAATAATTTCATGACCAAGCTCCACAAAAGTATGCACTGCCCAGGAATGAAACCTACGACCCCTCGATCAGGAGACTTGCATGCTACCAACTGAGCTAGCAAGAAAAAAAAAGCCAAGATACCATACTTCAAAATTCTTAAGTAGCTAAGACCAAAACATAACCATTTTTTATCCCTATGTTATTGATTTAAGAAAAAATAACAACCAAACTTATGTTTTTAATTTAAAATGATAAATTTATGTTATCTTGAGATCAAGTACTTGATTTATAAAACTTCAATTTTGAACTCAATGTAAAAATTTAAAGTCAAAACATAATCAATAGTTACTGCCCAACCAGCTCAAATCCCTGACTTAGGATAAGGCCATGCCAAATTGGAATTTTGTTAAGCGTCAACTCAAGTTTGACAAAACTTGGTACCTATTCACAAAAACACACAAACCAAAAACGAAAACACATGTCCATTCTAGCTAGTACTCACATAAATAAGTACTTGGTAGTACATGAATGTTTATGACATTAATGTGAGATTAAAGTAATTCTATAAAAAAGTATATACAACATACACATGTAAGTTTTCAATAATCAAATACACAGAAACAAGAAACTATCAGTATTTCCTGAGAAAAATCAGTTATTGAATCCCAAACAACAGAATTATTAAAGAAAATTTTACCAACAATTTTTTTTTGGATTGAAAACTTTAAAACCTACACCCATGCAGACGCTTAACAAAATTCGGGTTTGGCATGGCCTAATTGATTCAGGCTAGTAAAAAGTAATCATTTCATAAACTTGGGCTAGTTGATAATTTTACTCTGTAACTATATAACATAAGAAATCAGTCAACTGTTCAAGAAAATAAAAGGTTACATTCATTGCAAGATTTTTAGATATTTTTAGACATAATCAAAGGGAGACAAATCATTCAATACATGAAAACATTTTTATTTGAGTTACTTCCCTTCGCAAAGATTTTTCAAACTAAATATCTATGAAAAGTAGATTTTCTCCCTTTGATCAGAAGCATGGAATATTTCCTAAAATATGAAATAGTCGTAAAAAAGGCCAAGCATGAAAATTAATAGTTTTTATTAAGTTGATCATATAAAAAATGTGTCACTTTAAAGGAGGTTTAATAATTCCTTATTACCTTTTTAGTGAAGTGAAAATGCATGATTATTTTTAAATTTCATTTTGACCTCATTTTTTGTAGGCAATGTTTTACTTACAAAGAACAAAAATTTGTTAAATTGTTGACACAATTGACAATATTTGCAAATGAAGCGTTTTCAAAAAGGGAGATAATTTAGTATAAAATTGCACAATGCTTGAGTTTATGATAAAATCTGTGGCTTAAAGGCCCAGAAACTAATAATTTACACAAATAGTCTTATAAGCTTTTTAAGATGACAGACTAAATGTATGGATTATTACAAGGGCTTTTACATACCAAATCCCATTAAAACCACTTTAAAGTATTAAATATAATTAGCTTGAAATTACTTAGTAATATATTGCATGGGCGGATCCAGCGGGGGGGGGGGGGTCAGGGGGGGTCTGGACCCTCCATGAATTAGGAAAATGTACATGTTCATTAGTGTATTTCTTGCTTGTAAGTCATTTTTAAGTAGTATGAAGCAATTCTTCTCGGTGCTTAACATACATTTAATGGTAATGTAGTTTTTACTATCAATATGTTGCATTTTTACTGCAAAATGGGTATAATGTGATTGTGGTTAAAGGTTCGGACCCCCTCCCTAGAAAAAAATCATGGATCTGCCCCTGTATTGTCATTAAAATTACATTAGAATTTAAAACGAATTGAATAGTAAATTATCACAATTTCATTCTACTAAATTTAAACTTATATAATATATAGATAAATATCCCTGCAGACCTAGACCTGCTTACATAATTAGGGTTAAATAAAGTGTATGTTCTGTTTTGTTCTGTTCTGTATATAATGCCAATATTTAAAAAAATGAACTATTTCCCGGCAGATTACAAATAAAGACAATGTTTATATAAATGAACTATTTCCCGGTACATTACAAATAAAGCCAATGTTTACAAAAATGAACTATATACCTTCTAGGTCCATTGATCATCATCTGAGCCGTAAACACTTGTCTAAATACACGACCTATAGATCTCTTCCCTTTCTTTTTGTCCTCCATTTTTTATCACTGATCACTGAGTATAATTCAATTATAGTTCAATATAAATCATTAACACTCCAAACGTACATCTTTAAAACATTATCTTGTCATTGTGTAATTTTTCACTTTTTTCAACATTCAAAATGTTAGGAGCACTAACTATATAAGTTATATTCACTCTAGGTCACTATTAATTTAGACAACACTCTCTTAACTAGTCAGCTTTGGTTGCCTAGTCTTTTCTACCATCATACAATTATAAAGTCATACGTATAAGATACTGGTAGTCACAATCAGTTTCCAGTAATAGTTAATCCTTTTTTAAATAAAAATTAATTAAGTTTATCATAGGATAAGTATGTTCTTTCTATCTCTGTTAAAAAAACAATACATATATATTTATTTGTTTGCATGTGTTTTGATGTAT
Organism: Mactra quadrangularis; assembly: GCA_025267735.1. Taxonomy (NCBI): domain Eukaryota; kingdom Metazoa; phylum Mollusca; class Bivalvia; order Venerida; family Mactridae; genus Mactra; species Mactra quadrangularis. The sequence continues at coordinate 28,299,776 of CM046297.1, read as the reverse complement.
ATTTAGTAAATGAACTATTATGCTCTATGAAGAGTAGGGCGATTATTGAAGATGACCATGATGGTGATGGTGATGACGATGATGATGAAGATGATGTTGATGACGATAAAAATGATGATGTTGAAGACGGTGGTGAAGATGTTGATGATGATAATGAAACTCTAAATGTCTTATGAATGTTTTTAGTGACTTGATAAGCCATATTAGGCTGGGTATGTTTGTTTGTCTAATCATGTTTGTATCATGTAATGTTATTATTTGTAAGTACTATTCATCACTGTATATCATCTAACTATATGAAAACTTTTTGGAACTCTACAACTTTAGAAAATTTCCAAAAATATTCATTCATCCCTCTTTTTGACAGTTTTTAAGACTCTTCTTATGTTAGATTGAATAGCCGAGTTAAAAAATTCACTTATACTATCAATTTATTAAACTTAGTTAATAAAAACATGGAAATTCTATTTTTCAACATTAAATCCATTAAATACAGTCATCACTAATAATTTTCTTAAGCACTAGTCTGATTATATACAATGATGATAATGTTTTATAGCAGTGGACAATATAACCAACCAGCCTAACTATATAAAAAAAGTGATTTATACAAGTACCAAGTTTTAGGCTTAGTGGAACGTTAATGCGATGACAGCAAATAATGTAAAAAACTTATGTATTCATAGATCAGGTTAATTAAATAAAACTTAAAGGATACCTAATAGATACACAAATATTTATACTAATGATGAGAACTCCATAGGCTAGTGCAAGGCTATCCTAACAAAATGTAAATAAAGCAAAATGTGGGCTAGTTTAGCACTAACCCATGGAAACACTTTCACTTATGTCTGCACTTGACAGATTGCACAAGCCATTCACCTAATTCATTAAAGTCCTGGAGTCATTGAAAACCTTTTTTTAAGAAAATCAAATATTAACTCGTTGGATTTTACAAAACTCTTAAATAAAACACAAATATTAGAGTACTCAAAAGCTTAACAAAAAACTTTACCTCAAATAAGCTAATAAGTGAATTATTTAAAATTGGGTGAAACATTGGAACTGAAGTTTTTGAAATATATCAATTTTGCTAAGCGCAAAACTATTCTATATTCTGCTTTATTTACATGAAGTTAAGCTAGTCTTGCACTATCCCATGAAATATTATATATTCTTATATGAATATCAATGGATCAGATCAGAACTGCACTAACTACATATAAATTAATTAGGAAGTAGGCTAGTTTAGCGCCAACCCGTCAATATTGAGTTTTCTTACAAGTGTTTGAAACCTTTTAAGGGGCCACAATCCAAATAATCATCAGTTCAAGGAGGGTTTTACTTTTTAAAATTACTTTCAGATTTTTTTCAAGTATTTGATAAAAAATATCAACTTTCAATGTATATAATCTCAAAGGCTGAACGAAACACTATTGCAACTCCTCCTTTTTTCATAAGGAGTTACAATAGTGTTTCGTTCAGCCCTGAATCTTAGAAACATAATTGAAGTATACATGAATGTTGGTAAACTCCATACTACATTAATTAACCAGTTCCTATGTATGCATAAAACCATAGTTAAGTACCTCATCTATAAGGCTTCTTTTTAAAAAAAGTGTAAATTAAGAACTGAGCCATTATGTCACATACATTTTAAAATTTATGAATCTTATTTGGTCTCATATTTTATCAATTTGATTAAAACCCAATCTAAATTTATTTTGGATCTGGCTATTGTGCGTAAAGTTTGACCCAGATCTGACCTATCACATTTGCATCTAATAATTATCATACACATATCCAATGAAAATCAGTACCACGCCTATTCTAGACTTTTGCAGCGATTGTAAAATAGTTATAGAAGTATATATATTGTGTTAAATTTCAATACATAATCCTCACGGCCACAGTGAAATCGAGCATTAATACTACATTTGTATTCAATGTAATGAATATTCTTGCATAAAAGTCAGGTCGGGGTCTAACTTTACGCACAATACTTTTAGTCGAGCAAATAACATCATTTGATAGACCGAATGTCCAGTGCGAATGAAAGATTGTCCCGAAGACTGATTAAGTTAGAAGACATATTACTTTTTAAAGTCTGTTAAAAATGGTATAGTCCAACAGAATTAACCTGAGCTTGAACTAACTAATTATAATAATTACACACTTCACTTACATTAAATCGTGAGTTTCCGTATGTGTGTATACGGTTATACACGTGTTTATAACAACTGATGTGACTATAAATCAATTTATTACAAAAGGCATGTTATTGTACTTTTAATTTTGGACACATTAGATTTTGGGGAAACAAGTATTATGGCACAGTTTCAAAGTTATTTTTCCTATGAAAACAACATTAATTTTCAGTACGTGTATTTTGCCGAAAGCTTTCGATATAGCTCGATTTACAAGCGAAGACGAAAATAGATTGTAAATACTGAGTTTAATATATTCTTGCATAAAGGTCAAGCTCAGGTTAATTCTGTTGGACTATACAAACTAACAATAATTCTAGCATGGCCTAACTAAGTATTATAAGATTTGAACAAAAATGGATCCACTCAAAACATGATAATGTATTCTAAGACTAAGTAGAGTACTTCATTATTTTATAAGATAAGTAAATAGAATATTCATGTTATTATACATAACACTGCCATATATAGACTTACATTGTATATTGGTTTGATTTGATGTAAATTAACTTAATATTAAATTTTCTTAATAGAATTTTAGACCAAGTTTAAATTCAGGAAAAGTATAACCTCCCCAGATGGAATTCCAACTTGCAACCCCGTCAGGACACTAGATTTGTAATCCAGGCATACTACCAGCTGCTCTACCGACCCAGGTTGCACATAAACATAGGGAGCTGGCATGGTTCTGAGTCAATAACACTACAAAACATAATACATGTAAGATTATATCACTCTAAAAAATGTAGGTTTTCTTTACCTTAGTTCAATATGTTGCCAGTTTCGTCATAATGAATTACTCTTTTTAACAGACATGGCAATTTCATGACACTTTCGTTATTCAATTCAATGATATAAAGTTAATAAACTAAAAATTCAAATTGATGCATAAACCAAATTAAAAAATTACATAACAATAATTTTTATTGCTGACAACCTTACAAAAACATTAATACAGTATTAGTTCACTAACAACAAAAGAAAGGGTAGTGTATTAAGTTAACTACATATCATTTAATTTTTTTTAATTTTCATAATACTCATAATTCAAATAGATTGAAAGTCGAGTCTTTTGTCGAGGTGTCAATAAGTATAGAAAGTCACACTTCAATCTGTGATCGACATGAAACATCAATCAGTTTCTAATAGACGTATACAATTTCATATAACTTTTAGAGCAAATATTTCAATATAATGTAAACTTGCAATAATAAGAGAAAAGCGTAACCTTTGGTACTGAACCATTCAATTAAATTATGATATTTTCTTTCTTTGAGTAAGATATTTAAACTATAATTGTCAAATATTTATAAAATTGGAGTCAATTTTTATGAACTTGGATCTCCTGCCTACATGTAGCTGCAAGGAATTCAAAAAAATATTAGTTTTTAAAGGTACTCATTCACAGATTTCAACTTAAATATCAACTCTTTCTAAAACTATCAAAATTGTATGGAAATATTTTTGGAAGCAAGAAAGTTGTCTTAGAACTGATAATGACATTTTTAGTGCAAATTGACATACAACTACAAATGATGGTGTTTCATGTAGTAAATATCTACCCCGTATGTCACGGTATAGATAATTTTAGTGCATTTTTGTGACTTTTATTGTATATTTCTTGCATAATATAGGTCAGCTTGTCTGACAATTAATGTTTTGACATGATTACTGACACTGAATAATATAGAAAAAATAAACCAAATCTGTGAACTAATGCCTTTAAAGGTAACTAGAAGGCATGCATGTTGAAGTATCCCAATTTCAACATTTTGATCTTTCTTTTAGGAGTATTTTGATTACTGATTGTATGAAATTAGTTAAAAATATAGCCAACATATGTTGTACACTATAATTATTACGTCATTATTATTATTGTTATCCTGATGAAGGTCCACCGAAATCCGTTGGTCACAATATAATATATTTCAAGAACTATACGTGTTGTTGTTGCTTTATAGTTATTTTATGAAATTAGTTAGAAACTTCTATGGAAAAATAAAACATAGTTTGGCTCCATTCAACAAATGTAACATATGACGCTTCAAGCAGTACATGCTCATTTTTTAACCTACTTACTGTTCCTGAAAAGGCTATATATCTCTGGATTTAGGGGTTAACCATTTACTTGCGGCAATCTTCTGTCAGTGACTCAGACAACTGCTCTACATGATTTAGAATCAGTGATAGGAGGGAGAGTAGCCGTTGAAATTATTTCATGACCAAGCCCCATGAAAATATGCAGCCCGGAAGTCGAAACTACAACTCCTTGATTAGTAGACTTGCGTGCAACTGATTCAACTAGCTAGGTGAGCTATGTCTTAACCTATTAAATTTGCACATTTGGGTAAAGCATGTTATCATTATAACGTAATAAATTTGTACATAATCAGTCATCAAATTTAACAGACTGAGTCCAGCGAAATTGCTGTCGGTCCAGTCCTTTTTAGAGAGTGAGTGGACAAATAGTCCACCAACATTTTTACAACCACAAATATCCTTATTTAATAAAAAATCATTATCTGTTATACATTGTTAATATAATTTATAATATTATTATACATGTAATTCTAAATTGTTAGAATGGACAGCATATTTAAACATGTCTTTAAAAATTTTTTGGTCAAATAAAATTTCATTTGGTCTGATAAAAAATTCCATTTCGCTGGACTGATTGTCCAATGCTGATGAACGTTTGTCGTGAAGACTGCATAATTAAATGACCACTAACTATATTAACTTCAATATTCAATGTAAACAATTATGTTATCCTAAACAAGCTATACACAGAAATATAAGCCTTTTAGATTAACTCAACCTAAATATCATATAAAAATATAATATATTATAAACTAATATTTTTACTGTAGTATTATTATAATAGATTTATATTATGTTGTCATTTGTACATAAAAGTTAGTTATTTCCGGGTCAAAGTTTGATCTTATAGTAAAATATTTGCTTCATTTTTGAACAATTTTTATTTGAGCAAGAAAATAATATCGGTCAGTTAGTTTTATTTTCTCTTACAAAGTCATGGTCATTATAATTATAAGGACAGCTCATCTAACCATCTTCCTAAGAGATGGCCCCATCATATCACTAATGGAAAATAATCTATTTAAAACTTCAGCTTAAATGTCTCTTTCTTTTCCCTGTATGTAATCTAAAGGTGTCCCCTTTTGTCCCCTGTTTATAAGTCTTTTAAAGTCTCATTTCAATCCATGCATTTGATTCTAATAGTGGCCCTTTTTGCCCCCCGTTAATGAGTCTAATAATGTCCCCTGTTGTTCCCAGTATTTGATTCTAATAGTGTCCCCTGTTTATGAGTCTATTAGTGTCCCCTTTAGCTCTCTGAATGTGAGTCTAATAATGTCTTCTTTTTTACCCTTGATGTGATTTTAATAATGTTCCATTTTGTTCCCTGAATGTGATTCTAATAATGTTCTTTTTAAGTTCCCATGAAATTGATTACAAATAACTAATTATCAATTATAAACTTAAAATGAGAAAAAATATGACTTTAATTTGTATACAAAAAAAGAATTACTCAAAAATCAGTCCAAATCTTCTGATACCAAGAATCAGAACATATAAAAAATTATAAATAAAGAAGTCCAATATACTTATTCCACAATCACAGCAAAAATTCAATTTTTTAAAATTAAAATCCAAACAAATTCACAAACTTAAAAATCCCATCAAATACTTTGTCTGGTAGAAAAGCTATTCCATAATAAGAATTAAACACTAATTCATTTCATACAGTTAACTAATGACTTTCAACCACTATAAACTTAAGTCTAATATCTTATTTTTCTTTCAGATAAAAAGTATTAGCTCTTTGCTATACCATTTTACATAATATCTTATCTCCAACAACTTACTTATGTACATATTGTCAAATTAATAGTCAAAGTCGAAAGAGTCTTAACAAAATATTCTTTAACCTTAAGAGTTATATTTTCACTTTAACGAAATTATTCACTTTTATATTATTTTCATACTTCCAAAATACTTAGCATATCATAACATATTGCGTTACATCAAAATTTATATTTTGATTAACAAAAAATATATAACTAACTTCTGAACACACTGAAATTTAAATTTAAACTCATTTACACTGCAGAACTACAATTATGCACCAGTTGGAAAACTGACAACTTTAAACAATAGAGATATTCAATTACAATACTCCTGGTGCAAGTAATGAAAAGTAAAATCTAACGACTTGTTTTTAACACATTGTAATTAAAAATTTACAAAAGCCTAATACTATTGTTATATTACACGCGTCATATCAAAAGAAAATCGGCCGATCTTAGGCGATTGTTAATTTATAATGACAAGTGATTACAATACCTTTTAACATGATTAAAAGTTTTAAATATAAATCTGCAACAATTACTTGTGAAATACGACCAACATGACCGACAATAAAAATACTGAACAGAATAGAATAGAAATAATGTCGGCCATGTTTTTCACACATTTTATTACAAATGTTTTAATTAAATTGACAAGTAATATGATATTTAAAACCAGTCAATGACCTGTAAAATAATAAGTTCATTTATTTAACAATAATAAAGAAATGAAGAATATTCGTCATCAACTTTGGAATATTATATTTTGGTTGATATTTATTTCACTGAGTGAGCTCAGAAAACATATTTTTTAAGAGTGGCATAGCCATGAGTGAAAATATAATTTACTGTCAGCTCACAAATAAAATGACCATATACATGTATAATTAGAAGGGATGTAATGGTTAACCGATACACCGGTTATATTGCGATACAAATTCTGACAGATTTTAATAGGTTCGTTTTTTTCCTGGAACCAATTTTTGTAGTTATTTGCCCTACTGATCTGAAATTTGAATGTGTGAATAAATGTTAAAATGCGTTGAAAAATTAAAATAATCTAAATTTACGCATGCACAGCCTTAAGTAATCCTCTAGGGACAAATTTTAATGAGGATTGCTATTACGCTACTAACAATGGGGAAAACCCATGTAAAACAAGAGCTGTCAGAGGAGACAGCATGCTCAACTTTTCTCAGTTAATCAGTGAATGGGTTTTAAAAGTAAGGAGGAAGTAGTAATGATGAATATGTATTCAAAGTTTGAGTTGAATATCATTGATAGCATTGAAGTTTGTAAAATCTTTAACCTTGATTTTAGATGTTTTCTAAGTAAAAAAAGAGAATAACTCCTAAAACAGTTTGCCAGGGTTATGCGCCTTGATACTAAGGTGGAAGTAGTAATGATGAAAAGTATTCCAAGTTTGAGTTGAATATCTCTGACAGTATTGAAGTTATTCAAATTTGTAAAAACTTTAACCTTGATTTGCAACGCCGATGTTAACGCCTGGGTGACAGTATAAGCTCTCATTTTCTTCGAAAAGTCGAGCTAAAAACTAAGATTCTTGTATTATAAAACCATGAACAACACAAGGTATCATGGCACCAACTATAAAGAGAAAAGATTACCTGCATACAAGTGTTGTAAGCATTTTATTTCGGTGAGAAATTTTGTGGACAAAATTCAAACCAGAACACATCTTAACAGGGTAACAATAATTTTTTAGTGTAATGATAAAGTTTGCATAGTTTATAATAGAGTGTTAATATAGTTATTTGCTATGTTCCCTTTTTCAATCATATTTTATAATTTGAATAAATAGTGACAAGTATACATGTAGTCTATAGAATTGATTTAAATACGATTGAGAACAGGAAATCACCATTTTACAACTTAGCATTACAACACACGCTGAATAGCCAACTTGACTATTCCCTGTGTGAACGTTTTTTTTTAAATAACCACACAACCTTTCTTTTTTAATGACAAGGCAATTTTGCCAACAATCATAACCATGTGCTATTATTTAAAGTTGATAAATAATAACCTATGCACCTTTACACTAAAAATCTTACCAAAAAAGTCAATTTCATAATTTTGCAGTACTAAGTCAGAAGAATAAAAAAAATAACTACAATTTGATATTCAAAGGGTATACAAAACTCAACATAATTCAATAATATTTGGAATTGATTAGCCAAAAATTGTCCATATTATCAATGTTTCTTGCTTTTGACTTACGATGACTTTTATCGTAAGATTTTTTGTGAAAAGCGCCACTGTGTATCATATTCTCAAAACACTTGCGACAATATAACAATAAATATAGAAGAATTTAAAATGGGTCAAAGACAGTTGATAATAAATTAGGTCTCCAGCACTCTATACATATTCCAAAGTATACATAGATAAAAATTGAAAACAAAACAATGGATGCTATGTAAATAAGATGAATGCTTAATGATGTTCAAATGATAAACACCATCTTGAGAATTGAGTATAAATTGAACACAATTAGCCATATTTTGAAACTCATAACTTAAAAACAAAATTTAATTTCCCCTCCCACCAGCCCCTTCAATAGTATCCCCAAAGGTATCAGCGACTCCTCAATGTTACCCCTTCTCTACCATCACCCCACCCCCTTGGAAAAAAAGTATCCCAAATTTAATGAAAAAATTACCTTCTTCCTGTGGGTGTTGACATATTCCTAACTGAATACATATACTCGATTAAATCTCAGAACAGTTCTAATTTTATTAGAAAATAAATCATACACAGCTCAGATCAAAATTCAAATTTCAAACATGAAAGAAAAAAACTAACAAAAAATCAATTACTGTACAACAGACAGGGGTAAATATATAAATTGATACTTTTTGTAGGAAAGCTTTGATCTTTGATCTGCCATGTTTTTATATTATGATGAAATTTTAGACTTAATTATAAGTATTAATGACATACTTGATTACATAGTGTGAAAATATTATGTTAACATTACAGAAACTGATTGATTTTCTGTTTAACCAAAACAGATCTTAGATATAGAGTATTGTCTATGTCTTTTGAACACAGGTCAACTAAAAAATTAATAACAAAATATTGTTTTTTTATTAATTCAGATTTATCTTTTAGCTATGACTGTCACCAAGTATTACATATACATGTTTATAATAGTCATAAGGGATTACTTCATAGGATTAACTCAGAAAGACATTGTCATGGTGCCGGTACAATATGATATTTCATCTTCATATTGAGTCCAGAGCTGGGTATGGCCAGCGAGTTTGTATCACGATACGTATCATGATAGTAGCATTGTATCACGATATGCATCACAATTGTTTATATGCTATATGTCAAATCATTGGAAAGAGACAATTTTTAGCAAGCAAGCAACTTTCCAAACTTGTAGTAATATTGTGCTAGTATTAACTGCTCAATTATGTCCAAATTGAGGGTGAATGTTCCCTAAAAAAGAACACCTTTCTAGAGATATAAAAATACCATTATTAGAATGTGATGATGACATGTAAAAGTGTATTCAGTCTTCATTTGAGCCTGATAACAAGTTACTATCATCATGTATCCATAGTTTGTGGTACTATCACGATACAATATCGCCCGCCATGCTTATATCATGATATATCAATGCATCAAGAATATCACCCCAACACTATTTGAGTACAAATATCAAAACAATCAACGCCAATATATGCTTTTGCTTAATAATAGGAATGACAGTTTCTTTTTAGTATAGTATTATGTGTTTAAACACACAAATATTACATTATGTTTTCAGCACCTATTACCCCTTTCCCTGTGGGAAATACCCCTCCTTTAAACAGTTCCTCCCCCAGTTGGAACTAACCACACCTATAAACTTCACTCCCCCTCAGAGAAATACCCCCCCCCCCTCTAATAAGCTGTTAGTTTGATTTCCCTAAGCATACATTAAAGAACCATTATCAAGTACATAAATAAGGTAAACTAATTACCACTTGAACTTTTCAATATTGTCAAACCACTCAACATATACAGTACCCTCCAAAAGTTCTCGGACATAAAAATATTTTGAGAAATTTTACTACAATTAAAATATAATTCATATAAGGTCACAACAAGTTGATCATATGTTCCATTTATACACTCGCACCTTAATTTTGACGTTTTTTACCAAAAAATATTCTTATTTACTCTATCACTCATAAATTTGGTCAAACTATATAAAGCAACTGAATTAAGATTTTTTCCTTCGCTCGCTTGCTCCATTTTTTCCCCAGAAAAATCCATAGAACACATAATCAACTTGTTGTGGCCTAAAATATTTTGAATCATATGTTGATAAACTTATAATAAGGGACTTTAGTCAGTTATCTTTCTCTGATAAAATCTGAAGCAATCCAATTGGTAAGTAGGTCCTTACAGTTGGAATCCTCAGATTTTATCATTGAATTTCTATGTAAGGATAAAAAATATTTCATCTAATATCTTTCTTGTTAATGAAGATATTTACAGAGGTGATGAAATTTAGATAGTTCTTCACCTTTAAAATACTTCGCTTGAATTTCAAACAAATTAAATGATTAACAAAAAAGTTATTAAAGATTAAGTTTGACAAATTATCATTGAAAAGTAAGGGTAAAATCTGAGTAATCCAACTAATTGGACCTACCTATTTGAAGAGTATACAAGGGGAAATAACTGACTAAAGTCCCTTATTGGTGATTTCTATATTTGCTAAGATGACATTTTGTTTCCTTCATTAATGGATTTATGTGAATTGGTTTATCGTAAACAGGATTTTGTTAAAAGACTTTTGGATGTCACTGTACATATATTATAAGTGTGTATCAATTCATTCAGTAATCACTATACAATGTACAACTATAATCTTATTAAGAAAATACTTCAAACAAAATTATATTATACATTGTAGAATTGACCTGATAATCCACCTCTGTTTAGAATAATTTCAAGGTGACTGAAACATACTTTTTTTACCATTATTCAACACACAAGTTAAAAAATTGAATGAAGTGATTTATAATATTCTAAAACAGAATAGCATTAAACAGGGTGCCAAGTGTCCTTTTTCCTCCCCATTGGGTTTTCAGCTCATCCCCATGCAGAAATAGTTCCTTAGAAACATCAAAAACTCTCTGATGCGCCAAGCCCCTTTTTATACCTCACAGCCTTTTTCTGACTAACAGAAAAACTTTAGTTGGACATAAAAATTTACCTAATGGTATGACTGCTATGCTCAGGGTGGAAGGTTTCTGTGTTTTATACCATTCATGGCTTTCACATGCAGTTCATTAACATTTTTACAAAAAAAGTCAAACAAATATATAACAAGGGATGTATTGTGGAAACCACATTGAAGTCGGATTTAAAAACTTTAACACAAAAAATACAAAGGGAAAAATTTCATAATAAAGCCAGGTAGAGTTGTGGTTACTGCTAAGTCTGTTCATCACATGGTATGTTATCATTGAATGAAGTTTCATAAAGATCTGACAATAAATGGCAGAGATATATGCTAAATTGAAAACTTTAACCCAGTTGCTAACAACACTGGACGCCCGCCCAACTGCCTGCCCGCCTGTGTTTCACCAAACTATTAGCCGAATTTTTTCGTAGAAAAATCCGGTTAAAAATATGATATTAACATGTAATATCCTCTGACTTTGTCTAACTACCCAGTATACTTTCAATTTGACCAAGTAACTATAGTACAACAATGAATAATAACAAAAAGAAAGATAAAAAATCTGAAATTAAAAGTCATTTAAAAATTAATTTGTCCTAACATATTCATCTCAATCTGAAACTGGAAGATGGGTTTCACCAATACCTTATATCAGAACTTAAATAAAAAATCTGGTAAAGAAATTAAAAGCAATAACTCCACTTAGACAATTAATACATACTGATCAATATTTTGATCAGTTTGAAAGAACCAGTAATGAAATTTACAAAAGGGGAACAACTCTATTAAAAACTTGATTATAAGATTAGAGTTCTCTAACTTGATAATTTAAAAAAAAATTTTTATGTGTTTGGTGATTTATTTTACATTATACAAACTGGATAATAAAACATGAAACAACATCTTGCAAATTATAAAATGTCTTGAAAAAATATCCAGTAAATCCATCATAACTTAAACTAAAGTCTAAAATTTATAAACAGTAAAATTTGGATATCTAAATGTAATCTTCATAATATAATATCTCTTTTCTTCAGTCCAAACACTTAAAATGTGAATAGTAAAAGTTGAGAAATTTACAACATTTACTGCTATTAAAATCATATATGTAATTACAAAGAAAAAAGTACATCTGTACATGTATTTAGAGGGCAGGAAAGTTAGAAACTCATGGACAGTTAAAAGATACATTTTAGTCATACTAGGGCTGCTAATCTTCAACCTAATTGACAATACAATAAGAGCAGAGATGCAGTCATTGCAATGGTTTCACATTAAGTAATATTCAAAGAAGATAATTAAGTTTAGGTTGTTCTATTCTTACCCTTAATTAATTAAACTAGTTACTGTAAAAACCATGGGGAGAAAAAATGAAGTAAAGGGAGGTTGAAATGAAAAATGTATGGACAATTGTTTCTTTTAGCATGACTTAAGTTTGTACATAAGTTTCTTTTCAATAAGTGCATATTGAGATTTAAATATGGTTTTAAGATTTTCTATGTGATATGATACTTGTAACAGAGTTTATCCATGATGTAAAGATTAGAACACAGCCCTAGTTGTTGTGTTACATAGGATGATATACACTAAGGTGGATACATGTACACAGTGTGATGTGTTTACTTTCAGGTCATTTTGGGGCCGAGTATTGGCCCTTATTTCCCTCCCCAAAAGTAAAATTTTCTCCCTTTCTTTGCAGCAAAATTCTCCAATTCTTAAATTGTAACATTATTGATTTGATGTTTAACTGATTTCTGTAGTATTACAGAGAAATTTAAGAAGGAATATATTGCTTTTATAGTTAAAATTCTCAAGGAGACAAATTGTCAAAAAATATTCATTAATTAGTTGATATATCTAAAATATTGAAAATGAACTAAAACAAATCCCCAATACTGAGTTTTAGTGGCTTATTCCCCCCTTTAAAGGATCCCACCATATTTTCCCTCAAAGTGAAAGTAAACACTAGTATGTAATACACATATAGGTATACAACATCAAAATAAAACATAAAATAAAAGATCTAAGGGTGTAATGTCTACAGTAACATAATATAATAAAGCAGTGCAGTAAATGTGATATAAAAAGTTTCTGTTGGAGGAAATAGAACCTCTTTTACGCCGACAAATGACCGAGCAAAAAGTATAGAACTTCTAATTTATTTGTAAACACCATGTTATGTCTAAAAGCAATCATTTGTCAATTAGTCCTGGTCATTATAGGACTAATAATGACCTTATTCAATGTGGATAACATATTTGACTAAAACCAATTTTCAATATGGTCCACGATCAAATAATAAATAAATTTGTAAAATCATAGCATATAACATACACTCGTTTCAAATTTAAGTAGGATACTGAGAGAGTCACGGAACTGGTTAAAATCTGTTATATTCTACTCATTTTAAGCTTAGACTGTTCCATTGATGACATTTTGTTTTTTGCCCCAACATTTATCATCTAATTTTGCCGTTTTTATATTACTTAATAAAAACTTTCACAGTATTAACTTTGATATATCATTTTCCTATTTTATTAGAAACAATTTTATTCCTGCATTACAATACTTAAACTTTTAAAGATGACTAACTTCGACTAGACTAAGAAGAACAAATTAATTGCAAATGAAACTCTTGAATAATGACTTTTTATGCAAACTTGGGTTTTAAGTCCTGAAATGCTGACTTGCCCGGCGGAAAAGCAACTTATGTTACCAACTTGCCCTGATGATTTTCAACTTGGCAGGGCAAGCAGGCAAGTGCTTATTTCTAACACTGGTAATGACGATTACATATTCATTTTAAATAAGTTGATGTAGTATAATTGGACCTAGGATACTCAAAATTGAGAAGAGCCTGACTGTTTGGCACAGTGTTACAGCATATTGAATAAAAATACAGAGAAAAATCAATCAGACTTAGTTATTAAAATTGACAAATGCCCATACCAAGTATTGTAAAACTCAAAATTGAGCAGAACCTGACCAACCGTTTGGCACAGTGTTGCATTGAGCATACTGAATAAATAAACACAGAAAAATAAATCTGACTTAGTAATGAAAATTAACAAATGTCCTGGATCTAGGACACTAAGTATTGTAAAACTCCCAAATGAGCAGAACCTGAGTGGGTGCTAGGCACAGTGTTACATTGAGCATATTAAATAAATAAACAGAAAAATCAATCATACTTAGCTATTAATATTAACCTTTGTTTTGAAATAAGGACAAATAAGAAACTTTATAAGCCTAAACCTATTATAATACTCAAGGTGTCCTGATAGGGTTTAATAAAACATAATTACAACATTTCCAGTGTCTGGTCAAACAAAATTTCAAAAGTGAAAATATAAAATTGTAAAATATTAAGTGAGGTACCCCCAACAGAAATAAGTGATTATAAAAAGTTGACTATCAGAAATGGAAGAGGATGCTTTCAGTATAGGATACAAGATCAATAGATCAGAGCAATACTAGTCTAACTACATGTACATGTAAATACAGAACCATAGAGGATAACTCGATTTTGTCATTTTCCTGAAACTCCGAAATTCTTTTATTTTAGTAGCTTTAACAAGTGAAAGAAAACCTTTATCAGATTTCTGATTTGTTTGTTTTTGTTTGGTTTAACACCGTAGCAACACATTGGTCATATAATGGTGGTCAGTCAACCTACTCACTCCTCCTGGAAAGGCTAAATCTCTGGATTTAGCTGTTAACCGACTACTAAGCACATACTTTTGTCAGTGCCTGACAACTGCCCTACATAATTAAAAATCATTGGTACAAGAAAGAATGGCCGTAGAAATAATTTCATGACCAAGCTCCACGAAAGTATGCCCCGCCCGGGATTCAGTAGATCAGTAGACTTGTGTGCTACCAACTGAGCTAGCCGGGTGGCCTCCCAATTTTCCTGAACTTCAAGACTTAAATCCACGTAGAAGGATGTAAGTGGGTTAGCGAGTACAGGAATTACATTAGAAAGTCCAAGTTTCACATTTAAACACACTCGCCAACTTCACAGCTATTACCCTTGGTCATCAGGTTACTAATATCTCTTTATCTAACAGGGGAGTCATTTAAATGAGCAACCGACACATTGGCGCAACAGCACTATACCACCCTCACAGATACCAATTTAGACCTGGGTGAAGTGAAGCAATCAAAGATAATTTGCTATCTCAAGGTAATTAGATGTGTTCTTGGTGAGGATTCTGGCCCAGAACCTCTCAATCCCTAAGTACCCCATCAACAGCTGGAGTACTACTTTTAAACCTGATGAAAGCCTAGCAAAGGCTGAAATAAGTAGATAAATGAAAGTTGAAAAATCTTTCTAGTGTTAGACGTGTTATTCCTATTCTACCGTCCTTACTTAGTTTTACTCTTAAACTAGTAGACTAGTATTGCGCTGATCAATAGATATAGGATAATAAAAGACTTTCAGGAAAGGGTGCTAACAGTGTGTTCTACGAGAGACGAGACAAAAGGTGCTACAACTCAAGGTATACAGAGAGAAAAGCATGCCGAAATTATAACCTAAACTTAACCTGTGTCTGGGACTCAAATTTTGGGGGATTTTTTCTTGTGATGAGTGCAACTGTAACCTACTTCCTGGCAGTTTCCCGCCGCGGTTTGTCCGAATCTGACTTAGATTTACTTCCATGTATCGTTGTTTTGCGTAGTCGTTCCTCAACTTCTCTACGATGCTTATTATCTTCCTTCTTTCGGAACTCTTCAGTAGCTCTTTTTCTAAATGTACAGAAAAAGGTAAAAATTGGCATTTTGATATTTTTCATAAAATAGTGCCAAAATTTAACAGAAAATGTCGGCAAGGCAGTGAATCCTAGGTCATGTTAAATGATTACCCATTAATTTGTCACTTTGATTTAAAATACACTTAATATATAAATTAACTAATAAATTCCCAGTTTACCTGCTAAATAATCAGAAATTTATCAATAATGACTATAAGCCTACAAATCAAACCAATTCATTATCAAACATTAAACCTTTCATAATTTTTTTACAGGTGTAGTTGGTCTGAAAAAGCTGACAGTGCAGTTTGACAGAGCATTAGTCTTCTTGACGTGACCCCTTGAGCAATGACAAGAGCTCCTACACTACAGCAGTTCAATGGATTAGAATATCAGTTTTTTACAAAGATTGAATATTTACCTTGCTGCTTCTTTCTTTAATTGTTCATGTTTCATTAACAATCTTTTGTTTTCTTTAAATGTTTTCCTGACTCTGTAACCTCTAAATGCAGATTGTATTTTTAAAGCAGCAATGTCCTGTATACCAGTAATAGATAGAGCACCTTGTTCTAACATATACTGAGCTACTTCATGATGTTCACCCATCAGAGCATAGTCTAAGGGTGTATATCTGTAAATAAATAGAAACTTGATTAAATATCAAAGTACTGAAAGCACTGGAGTCAATTGTGTCCCAGTAAATATGTTGTTTAGTTATAATTAATCTTAAACAAACAAACAAGGCTAAACAATATTAAATAAAGAAACTTAATATCAATTAGCATAATTGCTAGTTTTTATCTTAAAAGTTAAAAAAAAAAAAGTTAAAGTGCGGTTTAAAGTTTGCTTCCATCTACATGTTCAGCCGACTTTACAATCTTGTACGTTAACTCCTGGTCACTGAAATCACCCTCAGGCAGGCGATCCCTCACAGTACCCATTTACACCTGGGTGGAGTGGAACAATTGTAGGTTAATTTCTTGCTCAAGGAAATTAGCAGTGCCCCTTGTGGGGATCAAACCCGGGACCTCTCGATCCCTAAGCGCGAGTCCTACCACTGGACCACTGCTCTGACTCTTTAACCCATATACAGTGCCGGTTTTACAGGGCCTTTTGAAAAAATATGCCATTTGCAAATATTGACAATTTGGTCAACAAAATGGCAAATTTTCATGTTTTCTTGTAAAACATGCATCAAAAATGAGGCCAGTTTTGCAGGTAAAAAAGTGTGTGTTATACATGTAAAATTACAGTAATTTAATGAATATTAAATAAAAACTCCATTATACCTGTCTTCAGTAAATTCCATATGATTAGGAAATGTTCTATATTCAATTAATAATTTAACAGCATCTAAATGTCCTTTACTACAAGCCCAATGTAAACCCGTCATACCCTGTTAATACAATAAATGATTATCTAGATTAAGATAAGGCCAAATAAAGTTGGATTGCTGTCCCCCTTACAAACCTTAAAACTTACTGTCTGAAAAATATATCAAACATGTAAATATATCATTCAAATTATATAAAAATCAATTTGTTAAGCAGAAACAAATATATTACCCACTTACGAACCCCAGATTCTACCATTAAAGTCTGTTGGGCTTCTGATTACAATTCTAAAGATAATTGGTTCAATTTCACAGAGGGACAAACATGCCATCCCAGAAATTTATCATGAAAAATATTTTTTACAATCATTCCCACCTACATCTGTATCTAGTATTCTCCTATTTTAGTATCTAGTAGGCAAGTTGACAGCCAATGGCGAGAGTTTATGCTAGTAATAGGTTCTAAGCTTGTGTCAAAAAACTATGTCTTTCCAGGAACTATGAGTAGGGCCATTGACAGTAACCATATGACTGATAAATATTAAAATGCTGAGTAAAGCAACACACATTATGTAATAATAACCAATACAAAATTAATAGAAAATTCACATATGAAGGAATAATACTGTGTATTAGATCACAGCAAGAAGACCATACTTATATGGAAAGTACATTATAATATAATATAATATAATATAATATAATATAATATAATATAATATAATATAATATAATATAATATAATATAATATAATATAATATAATATAATATAATATAATATAATATAATATAATATAATATAATATAATATAATATAATATAATATAATATAATATAATATAATATAATATAATATAATATAATATAATATAATATAATATAATATAATATAATATAATATAATATAATATAATATAATATAATATAATATAATATAATATAATATAATATAATATAATATAATATAATATAATATAATATAATATAATATAATATAATATAATATAATATAATATAATATAATATAATATAATATAATATAATATAATATAATATAATATAATATAATATAATATAATATAATATAATATAATATAATATAATATAATATAATATAATATAATATAATATAATATAATATAATATAATATAATATAATATAATATAATATAATATAATATAATATAATATAATATAATATAATATAATATAATATAATATAATATAATATAATATAATATAAATCAAAGCCACCATTCCAGGTCAAGCTTGCTATAAGTTGACATTATCCTAAGGCTAAAATAACTAGGCCCTAAGACAAGTGGCTAACTTCTTCAACAAAGTAATCCTTAGTATCCAAAGACATGCAACAATGTTTGTCCAAGTGTACTCTAATCCATTCATTGGTGAACAAAATATGAAAATTTAGAAATGGGAGGTCCTGTGTAATGTGAATTACTAAGCAAATACCTTTCAGATATGTTAAAGTGTTAACTTACCTCACAATCATGGGCATTAGGATCCGCTTTATGTTCCATTAATACAGACATACAATTAACATATCCACCATAAGCTGCACATTGTATAGGTGTACGTCTACAAATATATATATCATATACTTTAAAAAAGGTTGTTCATTTTGTAGATAATTCCATTATTGTTTTAATAATGTCTTCAACTCGGGTCGGTAGCGCAGTTAGTAGCGCACTTGGATTTCAAATCTAATGTCCCGAATGGGGTACAGGTTCTAATCCCACCCGATGAGGTTATACCCTTCCATGAAAATTTGACAATAATGTCAATTTTCCTCCATTGATTAGATAATATGGAGAAGTTACCGGCCTTGTGGAAGGGTAGGTGAGTAATGTTTATAGACAAGGGTCCAGGAAAGGTTAGGTGCACTGGGCACTGTATAATAACCTAAAAATTTGTGTTGACAGGGCGTGAAACCCAGTATAAATAAATAAAATATAAAACACTCTAACTGATGATGTCATTATGTATATATGACACCATACGTATGTTCTTAAATCCCATCTTATATATATATTTTTTGCAAACTAAATAAATAAATGTAAAGCCATTTAGCTGATCTATCAATGATAATATGATATACAATTGAAATCATTCCAATCCAATATTACAATTAAATAAACATTTTTTTTCTTTTACACAAGTGATTAATCCCAGCCTGGTAGGAAGGTTTGAAAGATTTTGACCAGAAACTAAACATAGAATCAATATGGTATGACCTAGGGCTCGAATTTAAGCTCACATACTTGCAAAATGCAAGTGGGTTTGTAAATTGCGAGTAACATTTATTTTAACTTGCAAATTGTCGCGAGTTGAAATCACCGCAAAAGTATTACTGTCTAAACTAATAAGCTTCAAATCAACATAGGAACGGCAGAAAGATCGATAGTACGATCTTATTGTGTTGCTATGTTACAATAAGCTTCGTAAGTATACGTGTCAGCGGCATCAAAAGCTAAATTTTGAAGCATTGAAAAGTTCACTGTTACGTCTGCAAACCATGATACTTTGGTAGCATCTATGTCCAATTGTGGTAGATCTATTAATAGATTGCGTATATGATCCAAATATGTGATTTGTTTTTGATTACTAAGTGAATTGGGAAACTTAAAATCTTACACTGTTCATATAGTCAAATATTTGGAGAATAAGAAGGCGATTTTTTTTTCATTTTGCGAAAATTTGCAAGTCCCAATTTTTGTTAAATTCGAGCCCTGGTATGACCTATCATACTAACCCTGAAGTATCTTTGATATTAGGATCTACACCATATTTTATAAGTGTTTGACAAATATATGCATGTCCACCTAGAGCAGCCCTGAAATTATATAAAATTTAGATACATGTATATAGTAAGTGTGGTCAGTTAGTTGTAATGTATAGCAGAGGTAGAGTTGTACACCAGTGGCACTTTTCACAAAAAAAAAACTTCTGATAAAAATCATCGTAGGTCAAAATCAAGATATTATTATAATAAATTATAATAATGTCATATTTTGGCCAATCAATTCCAAATATTATTGAATTATGTAGAATATTGTAAACTTTTTGAATATCATATTATACGTATGTTTATCATCATTCTGACTTTGAATTGCAAAACTATGAATTTGACTTACGATAACTTTTTTTCATAAGAATTTTTGTGAAAAGGTGAACTGAGGCCTGGTGCCTAAACCTATCACTATGTATTGCTTTACTAAGTTGAATACAAATGGGCTAGTCAATAATTATATCATGGGTGGAAGTTGAAATTTTGAAAATACTGAAAACCTACGTTTAAATTTAAAAATACTGAAAAAGGCAGATTTCAAATGAACTGCATAGTGATTTATTCTCAAAATACTGAAATCAGTTTTTATACTACGAGGGCCATTCAATAAATAACCAGCCTAACCTTATTTGGAATCGAGATCTCCCTCTTCCTTTTCAATGTAATTACCCTCTAGGGCTATGCGTAAGGGCTAACAGTGTTCTAGTGCCAACAGCTCAGAAATAAAGAAGTCAGAGTCCTTTCCATGGAACCACTCCTCAACTGCCGCCACAACAGATGGTTGAGTCTTGAATTTTTTTGGCCTTGAAGATCCTAGCCCTACCCACTGACGACTCCAGGCTTTATTATCTGGTTCATAATAATGTAACCAAGTCTCATCCACAGTAACTAGACACAAAAGGAGATCATCTTTTGACCTCAAACACTTCAACAATGCACTGCATACTGATGCTCTCATAGCCATTTGCTCATTGCTAAGGGATTTGGGACCTAACGGGCTGTAAGCTTGCGCATCCCTAAACAATTATGCAAGATTGTTGAAACAGCACCATGTGAAATGCCTAATGCTTGTGCTATTACTTTGCCTAGCTAAGTATACCATGTCTCTGACTCTATGTCATAGGCTGGTTACTTATTGACTAGCCCTCGTAAAAACTTTCACCCATGTTATAAAACAGTGTGTCTGACATACCAATGTAAAGGTGACCTCCCATCTTCATCTAACATATCTACTCTAGCACCATCGTCAATCAATGTCTGTACTACATCAGTATGTCCTATCTCACATGCTCTGAATAATGGTGTATGTTTCATAAAGTCTGTAGCATCTATCTGTGCTCCGTGATCTAATAATAACTTGACTGTTGTTGCATGACCAGATAGTGCTGCTGCGTGTAAAGCTAAAAATACAGAATTTAGGGCTGTCATTGATAGAAAATTTTGTATCGATTTATTGAAAAGCAAGTATCTGTGATATATCGATATATCCAGTCAGACAAAGAGTGTAATAGAAGCGACTAGAACTCCAGTACATATATATTTACTAAATAATGCTCTCATGATGTTATGCATGATGTTTATAGTTGTTTCAGACATCAAAACAACTTAAAACAAACTGTATTTCTTGTTTTTGATACTTATCTGGAAACATGAAAACTCAGAAATAGGTAAAAATGCTATAGTTATAGATTTATGAAATACTAGATTGTATTGATATTCTAAATTGTGAATCAATATCAGATCATCTGTCAAGAATCAGTGATACATAGATATTGCGATTTTCGATGACGGCCCTAACATAAATATCTTCACTGTCACAGTTTCCGCAGGAATTGGCCAATTCCACAAATGGCGAAAAAACATTGAAAGTGGCGAAAAAGTTTTAAAAAATAAGCATATTTTTCATAGTGGACTATAATAAAATACCCTAATTGGCTGACAATTGTTAATCCAGATAAGGGATGTAAAAAGTAATATAACAAAAGTAATCCTAATTTTTTGTTGATTATGTCCCCTCCCAAACATAAAATAGTAAAAAAATAGTATTTTTCAAAATGTCCCATTGCATTTAATAGGCAAAAAGGTCTATTTGGCAAATTCAAAACTAGTAATGCAGTCTACTTACTTAAGACATTAAAGTAACTGTCTAAACAAGTCTTTTAAGTAGCAGTCACTTTATCTTGTGAGTAGATTCTTGGTTGCTAAATAGAAATTATCAGTTATCAAAACAAAAAAATGGTCAGCCTAGCAACCTGACACACGCTCATTGCATAACTTATTTCAGTAACTGGCAGGGCTAAAACACTATTGATGGAAAAAACAAAAATGGCTGTTTCCCCTAACAAAAATACCCCCCTTTCCCAATATTGGTCTAGAAATTCCTCAGTCCCCCAAAAAATCCCCAAACTTTACCAAAGACCTGAAAGGCCAGAGACAAAAATTTGATTTCTTTTTAATTTGATTACAGTCAATGTTGTTCGTTTAACAAAATACTGAACTATTTTATTGATTTTGTAACACCTAAAATTCAATAAATATATTCATCTTTACTGGGAATGAAGTGGGTCCACTTTCCTCAAAATAAGTAAATACCACACTAACTTCCCCAAGACAAAGGCTGAGGCCCCTTCCCCAAAAATGGTGTTTTGGCCCCGACTGGTACATGTAATGAATTAAACAATCTATATTACCTGTGCCACCATTCCTGTCATCTTGTTGTATATCAACATTATGTTTTATAAAAACAGTTATAACTTGATCAGCCCCTTTACCAGCGGCCCACATAAATGCTGTACGACCTTGTACGTCTGCTTCATCTGTTACGTTGGCTCGAGATAAAAACATTTCTACTGTTTCCTAGTAAAATGAGAAAATGCATATCAATTTCATGCGTAACATCATAGAATTTGGTAATAAAGTATTGCCTACAGCCATTCTCCCACCTACCTCTTTATCAAATAAGGAAGATGTCAGACAACTCAGATGGTCTCAATAGCAAAACGAACTCATTTTAGAGACCCTTTTGTTCACAAATTAAGCATTTGGGTCTTATTAATTGTCAAAAATCACATGATTTTGAAATAACAAAAGTGGTCTTAATAGCAAAACTTTACTGTACTAGGATAAAAAGCTAAGGTTTGGCTGTCTGCTTTTTCCTGGGACCATGATAAGGATGACCGACAGCATATTAAGTATTGCCACAATATGACTAAAAAATGTTGAAATTCAGAGATATTGACAAAGTGTATTTACTTTATAAATTCAATAGATATAATATACACAAACTTACATCAAAGTTATTTTGAGCTGCGTAGTGTAAAGGTGTAGCACCATTTTGATCTGAACTTGAATAATCAGCATTGTTGTCTAACAATAATGATACAATTTTAGAGTGACCTGAAAGATACATGTACACATACTATTATATTGTAAATTATATTACAGGTATAGAAATAACCTAATAGAAATCTATGGATAATGATCCAATTAGTTCCAACATCAAAACTTGAATATGAGCTTACAACAGTTCACAAATGATTTACATGTTTGACAAGAAATATGACTGAGTCCATACAATCTGATTAAAACCCGATCTAAAATTTTCCGCTCGCCTACTCGCTAATTTAGATCTGGCCGTTTTCAATCGAGGGTCACGTTCAGGTGACCTTTTCTCATCGTTATATTCATGGGGAAATTGTAATGATTAGTAACTTGTTTACATCGTCTATGTCACACAATTTGAAATGAGCTGTCCAATCGCTGACTGTGAATAATACCGCTGTTAAATCAGCTCGCAAACCTTGGTCTAAAATTCAACTTACAAATTTACATAAGATGAAAATGACAAAAATTACTGTCTAACCAAAGCCAAATGGACAGATAAATAGATAATATAGTCCAGTAGCAATACAAAATTACGAATGTGGGAATAAAGTTACTTATGTCACAAGCTTTATTCTGAACTATTGATAAGTTTAGTGACAAAAGAATGTCTCAGTGGAGTCTGTAACCAGACTGAAATGTGTCTGAAGCGTGTCTGAAGCATGTCTGAATAGTTTATGCTATTAAAGTAGGAACAGTAAGCAGAAAAAAGCCACTTGGCTAGCTCACTTGGTAGCACGCAAGTCTACTGATCAAGGGGTCGTGAATTAGATTCCCGAGCGGGGCATACTTTCTTGGAGCTTGGCCAGGAAACTATTTCTATGGCCATTCTCCCTCCTACCAATTATTCTTAATTATGTAGGGCAGTGGTCAGTCACTGACAAAAGTATGTGCTTAATATTTGGTTAACAGCTAAATCCAGAATATAGTCTTCCAGGAACAGTGAGTAGGTAGACTGACCACCGTTATATGACCTAACAATTTGTTGCTACGGCGTTAAACTCAACAAAACAAATGTAGTAAGCAGAGAAATAGGGTAGAGTGTAGTGTTCTGCTACTCTACATAAGAACAATCAATACAATCAATACTACCAGAATTTGAAAATTCAAAAATGCTAATAGAACTTACCAAGCACTGCTGCCCAATGTAAAGGTGTTCTAAACACATTATCTAGAGCAGAAACGTTACAATTCTCCACGGCAACTAAAGCTTTGACAACAGAAGCGTTACCATCGGCAACAGCTAAATGTAAAGCTGTTCTACCTTCATAATCTTGCCAGTTTATAACACTAGGTGTTGTATCCTTAAATAAAAAGAAAACAATTTATAATGCATGGGTGGATATTCAAAGTTTCATTAAAAAACTGAAAAACTATCTATCAAAATACTTTTATATACATGTAAATTACATTTTCTCAAAATGCTGATATTAGAAATAATGGAAACTTTCACCTATGATACAGTGAGTTTGATGTTCTATGATTTTTTCAAGCCATTTTGGATATGAAATTCAGCACCATTTTCATCCTTAAGTGTATATATTTTGCCCTTTCCTTTAAGTTTTCAAAATTTTGTTCTGTAGATTAAAAAACAAGTTTTTTTCTCCAAAAACTAAGGTGAAATATAGTGATGAATACTGCTGAACGATGAAATTAGTTTTCATTAGAATTTAATTTTAATACTTAGAAATTGCACCACAATATTGAGGACTGAAGTCTTTCCCCTAAAAAAGCATGAAAGCAAATGTAACAATACCAAAACAAGCCATGTGTACAATAATGATTTCTACTAAATAAGCGTGTATACAAAATTTTGGTCATGATACTGTTTATGATGAATATAAACAACTCAATCTTTAAATTTGACTTAAAGTATGCATATCAATGAGGGATCTTAGTCAGTTATTTCCCCTTGTATACTCTTCAAATAGGTAGGTCCAATTAGTTGGATAACTCAGATTTTACCCTTACTTTTCAATGTTAATTTGCCAAAATTAATCTTAAATAACATTTTTGTAAACTGTTTAATTAGTTTGAAAATCAAGCTTAGTATTTTTAAGGTAAAGGACTATCTAAATTTCATCACCACTGCTAATGTCTTCATTAACAAGAAAGATATTAGATGAAATATTTTGTTATTCTTACATAGGACTTCAATGATAAAATCTGAGGATTCCAACTGTAAGGATCTACATACCAATTGGATTGCTTCAGATTTTATCAGGGAAAGATAACTGACAAAAGTCCCTAATTGTAGAATAATAATAAAAACATAAAATCCTCATACCAATATTAATTTCACACAGTTAACAGCTTCAGGATCTCTACTACTTGCTGCCCAATGTAATGGTGTCTTTCCTTCTATATCTGGTATACCTATATTAGAATCCTGAAATTATATGACAAGTATTAGGGGTGTAACAATACGGTAAAAACAGTATGCAAAACCTGTATAGCAATATGTTGCAATATGTACCGGGTTTTTGCATAGACATGCAAAGCATTAATTAATGCATGTACCTCGTCCTAATTGGATCAGCATAGCACGCATATGGGTATTTTTGAATGATCTCTTATCCAAATGTTTTGAATTACTAGTGAAAATGGTCTATATGTTAGAAAGTGCGTAGTTTGAAACAAACATTTGAAGATATTTTTTTCTATCAATTGACTTAATGTATAACCTTTAAAAGCACAGTAAGATTATTTTTAAGTATTCAATACATTTTAACTTTAATGTAAACATTTAACTATCAGATTCTGATAAAACAAACAGTACGACACATGTATAACTACAAAACCCGTTCAAGGAAAAACAAACCGGTTAAAAACCGTTAGAACTCGTATCACAATATTGGTTAACTGTTACACCCCTTACAAGTATAAAGGAATATATATAAACTACAAGAAATATAATGTGGAAACCACATTAAATACAGATTTATGCAAAAACTACAGACGGAAATAATCCATAATGAAGTTAGGTAGAGTTGCGGTTACTTGCTAATTCTGTACATCCCATGGTACGTTATCATTGTATGAAGTTTCATAAAGATCTGACAATAAATGGCAGAAATATATGGTAAATAAAAAGCTTTAAGGCAATTGTTAATGGCACTGGACAACTACCCTCCCATATTCCGATATGGCATGGCCTTTCTTACAGCATACTTTTGTCAGTGACTGACAACTGCCCTACAGAGTGAAGCCATGTAAAATCCTTACCTGTTTTATCAACATTTTAACATGTTCTAGATTACCATAGGAAGCTGCCCAATGTAAAGCTGTTCTCTAAAATAAATATATAAAATCATTTATCAATACTAGAAACAACAAAAATCTGTCCAATAACCAATGTACCACTTGAAAATTTTTCTCATTTCAATTAAACCTTAATTTGTATTATAATAAAGTTTATATTTTCAGAAAATTTCTGTCTTCTTGCATAAAAAATACAACTATACTAGAAACAAATATTTCTCTAAGATTCCTCCATGATATCTCAGATATAGGCCATTTAAGTAAAACAAACAGTATGGAATTTTTAGTACAGACAGTATAATTTTGATACAGAGAAGGGGAAAATATATTCTTTTTAGGGCGGGGGATGGGGCTGAACTTCAACCCTAACTGCATTATTGCAGGGTTCAACATTATTTTCAAAGAAGATTGCCTTGATGAACATTGGTTATACATTTCATTTTCCAAAACCAAATGTTAACTTGCAGTAACAAGCTGCCAAAAACCAAATATAGCCATAATAGGTTGTCAGGGGCAATCAAACCTTTCATGTCAAGCCCTAAAATGACCAGAAAAAACATTACAGCAACAAATTAAATTGTGATTTTTAAAGTCAGTTTCCATATACATTTCAGCTGACTTAACAATGCTCGTATGATAACTCCTGATCATTGGGTGGAGTGGAACAATTGTAGGTAAGTTTCTTGCTCAATGAAATTAGCAGTGCTCCTAGTGGGGATGGAACTAGGGACCTCTCAATCCCTAAGTACACATCTTACCACTGGACCACTGCTCCTACAATTAAATGATAATAAAAACACAAACAAACCAACCAACCTTATTGCTATCCTGATCGTCTATTTCACCAGGTAATAGTTGCCGTAGTAACAATGTCATACATTTAGGGGATTTATGTCGTGTACATAAATGTAACGCTGTTTGTCCTTCGTTATCCTTCTCATGGCAGTTAGCTCCCTTTGATAATAAAAGTTTTAATAGACGAACATTTCCCTGAAAAAGAGAAAAAATGAACATGGATCAATCTTAAGACTTACTACAATGTAAGAACTTTTAATGTGAGGAACTTTCAACTGAAAACTAAATATCACTGAATGTGATGATTAACTCCCCCATGGGTCTTTGACAAGAAGTTAGAATTAAATCCATACAAAAGGTATTGAAAAAGGGAGCGGACAAGATTTTTCATCAAAGGGCAATAACTCTGCAAAAAAATCAATGGACCATAACCAATATGGGATATGCACATGTCTGCTTGATATCAGGTCTGTGTGTAAAATATGAATCAAATCCATACAAAAGGCACACAATTTTTCATCAAAGAGCCATAACTCTGCAAAATATCAATGAACCATAACCAATATGGGATATACAAGGGTTAGATGTAGCTAAGGGCCACTAGCGACAGTGCTAGGGATTCCTACCATTCAGAATTGTTTGTTTACCTTATGAGCAGCCCAATGTAAGGCTGTACGACCACCTTTATCTTTCTGATTAGTTTTAGCTCCAGCTTTCAGTAATAACTCGGCACACTCTAGTCTGTCAGCTAGTACACAGAACATTAAAGGTGTTCGACCAAATTGATCACCTGAATCTATCACCCCAGAACCAGAATTAGCTGAAATAAATAATTTAGATATTTAGTAGCTTTATAAGCAGGGTTTAACACTTACCGTTTTACTAGGGATCAGGAAGGAATCTCTAGTCAGTTCAGATCTTTTTTCCTTATATAACAGGGGCCGTTAACAGGCCCCTTCCCCTCTTGAATTTTCTTAAACATCATGCAGTTTTTTCCTCAAATTTGGAGTTTACCTTGGATATTTTGTTCCCCTTTCCATGAAATTGCGATAAAATTTTCCCAAATGTTCTATATAAAAAAAGGCCCAAGGCCCCTTCCCCAAATACTGAAAAAAAGCTCTGTCGTTAACCCATTTCATTCTTAATTCACATCCATATGTAATTTCAGGTTTTTTAAGTTATTTTTTCATGTCATAACATCAAAATTATTAAGATAAATACATAAAAATATACATTTTTAAAGAAAAAATATAATTCTGAATTCAATGATTACAATTTTATTGCTGTGCTATTTTACTTTAATACAAGAAATGTAATGTGGAAACCACATTAAAGCCTGATTTTCAGCAAGATCTGACTATAAATGACACAGATATCCAACATATTAAAAAAAATTAAGCAAAAATTACAAAGGGAAACAATCCATAATAAAGCCAGGTAGATTTGTGGTTACTTTCTAATTCTGTTCATCACATGGTATGTTATCAAAGTATGAAGTCTGTCTGCCCACCCCGCCCAGGTTTCACCTAACTTTAAGCCCAATTTTTTCATTGAAAAATTCAGCTAAAAATATAATAAGTTAAAGATTTTATTTTTTTTTTAAATAGAGCACTGTAAATAAATGAATTTTACTGAAGTCACTGGTCACCAAACTGTTATTTGACATATTTGTTGAACTTTAAGATATAATTCATAGTAGACTTACTGACTCAGAATGTAAACTAATAAAACCAAGTTAATTAATCTCTAAAAGTTTACATTGACTTCATATTGAATAGAACATTTATGAAAGTAAATATTGGGAGTATAAATTACAGAGATAATAAATGTGAAAATGACACAAGAATACAGATATGCTTGTTAATGTTGAGAGTCAAAGGTGTTGGGGTAAGTAATAGTGACTGTATGGCAGTATGTATTTATTATGTTACAGTATGACTTCTCCCACGGCACCTCTAACGAGCGGCAACCTCTATACTAAATTAGTTTAGCTCATTTGTGAAACAAGTTCAAGAATTGTAACTAATTTGTACACCACAAGCAATGGGGATAACTTGTGTAAACCAGTAAGCAGTAAAAGACACATTTTTTGTCTAAGGAGCACTGTCATAATTCTTAAAAATCAGGGCAATGGATCATGGAGCTAGTGGCAATCCAATCCAAACCACGATTCACGTGTAGCGATTCAAGAATCCAACCACAAATCTCATGTTAATGGAGAAGCATACAGAATTCATGTTATGACAAAATTAAGTGAAGAATTACAGAAGCCTTTCTACATGGAAAATCATGTACTCCAAATATTTCAATTTACAGACGTTTTATGGACATTTTCAGTGATAACATTTTTGTTTAAATGTGATCAATCGAAGTTTTGACACAAGATGATCCATACATAAACTAAAGTTTTCATTGGTAGTGCGACTTGCTTTCAGTAATAAATAAGCTGAAAATGTTCTTTCATATTTTTCCAAAATAGATCAAGATCTGACAATTTTGGATGTGACGAATATTCGTACCCTTTTCTTGTCGGGATCGCAAATATCCAAGTACTTAGATACTCGCTTCAGCTCTATTAAAAATATACTACAACTACGAACAGATAGAGTCTGAGAGTAAAGAATGGTCAATATATACAGTAATATAATCAATAATTTAGACTGGAAATACAACAGTAAACAATTCATTAATTCTTATACAAATTTAATATACTCACTACTTTACAAGTCAATTTTCATATATTTAATTAAAACTATTGTACCGTATCTAGACTACAGTATACTGTATTGATTAGTCTAACTTTAAAGTTTAGGTAGAGTTATGATAATATCCAATAAATACAATACCTTTTCACAAAAATTCTTATGAAAAAAGTTATCATAAGTCAAATTCATACGAGGTAATTTTGCAGTTCAACGTCAGAAGGATAATAAACATAACTATGATAATTATGATATTCAAAAGGTATATGTATACAATATACAACATAATTCAATAATATTTTAGAATTGATTGGCCACATAATGATCGTATTATTAAATGTTTATTGCTTTTGACTTACAATGATATTTATTGTAAAATTATTTGTGAATAGCGCCACAGGACTCTCAACAAGCCTTAAATGAAGATCAACAATAACACTAGCTACTGAAGTTTCACTGCCTGCTACTTTTATTTTGGATACTGTCTCTCCTTTCAAATGAGAATTTTAGCGTGATAATCTTTCTAAGTCATGAAAAAGATTAGCAGGACAATTATTAAAATTTTTACAAAAATCATATTGAAAGAATTTAATGTCATACTAATTAGTACTTTAAGAAACATTGTGAACTTAAATCAAACAAAAAAAATACACTGAATAGCAAATTTTACACTCTGTGCACCAAAAATCTGGAAGTGAATTTTTTTTTTGAAATATTTTTGTTAATTTTAATTGATATTTTTAAAAGTAAAATGACAGAATTTGGCTCCATTTTACTCATGTACAATGAAGAATTAACCTCAATACATTTAAAATAACCCTTAAAATATATAAAAAATGTTCAAGGATTGAAAGTTAAAAAAAGTTAATGAACTCTAACAAAGGAAATGTTATCAGTAAACTAAATGAAACTTAAGACTTTAACCCCAGTGGTGACTTTATAGAAAACAAATGTCTCCAGTCACTCTATGTTTACTTGTTTGAATAAGGCTCAACTATGAAAAGCCTCCAAGATCAATTTTTTGTAAAACTACAATAATGAAAGTATTGGCTTTAAAAATAAGTTTATATGCATCAAACAAAGACACAAATACTTCTAACAAAGTGAAATAATCAAAATGTGCTTGAAACTAATAACAAGAAATATCTTTGGAAAAAATATGTGGCACTGCGTGGGATTCATTTTGTTTTAAATATAAATGTTAGCCAGCAAATTAATATATATTAATGTAAGGCAGATATTTTTTTTTTAGGGCCCCCATATTGAAAAATAGGGATTGTATACTAAGCTTTTTTTAAGGACTAGCATATTGAAAATTTGGTACTATATACTTTACTATATTTCAGGACCTGCATATTGAAAACTGGGGGCCCGTAATACTTAACTTTGACTAGGTACAACCAATGGTATCATATATTTTATTCATTTTTCAATACCAGATGAGAGAATTTCATTGAACACAACAGGAAAGGTAGAATGTATTGTACAGGTTAAAAATATAGGTTAAACGTTGGCTTAGACAGCTGGGCCAAAACATTTGTTCAGTTTGTAACAATGTCAGACTGATGCAATAAGCAGTTGTTACCTTAAATTTTCTCAAGCACTAGTCTGATTTATTTTGTTTAGAAAAGGGCTAAATTATCAACTAGCTTGACTATTTCAAATAAGGAATGAACACAAGCCAGAAACTATTTGAACTAGTCTGGGCTTCAGACTAGTTGGAACTTGGAGTATGTGAAATAGGCCATTTATTTCCACAAGCCCAAATTAATTTACACATAGTTAAACAATGACCCCTTTTTTGGGCAGCTAAATCATTTGTTATTGTTCAATTTTTTTTAAGGCCACAAAACAGAATTAAAACCAAAAACTTTTTTTAAGAATAATTATGGGTTTTTTTTGCCGGAATTTAAATGTAAGGACATTTTAAAGCTTCCAGTGGAAAGATATGCACTTTTTAAGATCGCACAAACTTTTTAAATTCAGATCAAGATATATTTAAACATTAGGCAGATCTAGCCAAAATAATATTTAACACATGCAGGACTTTTTTCAGTATATGGGGAAGGGGCCTGGGGCGTTTTTTATATAGCACATTTGGGGAAATTCTATTGCAGTTTTATTGATAGGGGAACAAAAATTCCTAGTTAAACTCCAAATCTGGGGGAAACTGCATGATTTCAAAGAAATTTCAAGAGGGGAAAGTGCCTGTAAACGGCCCCTGTTATATAAGGGAAAAAAGGACTCACATGTAACAAATCACTCAGGTTTTAGTGTATATTGTTGGAACAGATGAATAGGAAGGCTGGTTACTCACCAGTGTAATTGAAAATGCATATATAATGACTTTAAGCAGTTAAGGAAGAAAACAATGTACAACAGATTAAGAGAAGTGACAATTTCACACATGCAAGTGTTAATTATTTCATCGAAAATAGCAGACAGTAGCATTTACAGACAATATGAGAAAACAGATCTCAAAATAGTATTGTACTTTACTTGTACATGTGGAGTTTGAAGCAGACATTATGTATTGGGAAACATGAACTAAGAGAAGGGTTCAACAAAAACAGTGTAAAAGTTGGAAGGAATCCGGCTGATTCTCAATAGACTATATCCGGAATTCAATATTTGGGTCTTCCCCTCCGGTACAAACAAACTTTCACCATTACAATGAAAACGTGTGTACAAAGAACAATTGGATTTAATCTATAGTTTGTGCTATTTAGCAATAATGTGTAGAAAACCTATTTGTACCGCCTGTGCACAGACGAAAAAATCCATAAATTTGAATTCCGGATTAGGTATATTGAGGATTCAGTCAGGATCCCTGAAAATTGCGTTCCTGAAAGTTTAGCATATTAATTGCTAAACTTGTTTAGGTCCAATAAACTTTCTTTTGGTCTGGTAAAACTTCCATTTTGATGGACCAATTGTCCAGTGCTGATAATAGTTTGTCCTGAAGACTAGTATTAAATTGTGTTTGTCTCAATTTAAGCTACAGTCCCATAAACAGAAAAACAACCATGAGGGCACTGTACGGGCTACGTGCTATCAAGCTCTGCAAGACCAGTACGAACTCTTGTGTACCCATACGGACTGTTACGTTTTTACCAGGGTCTGTGAGATGAGCCGTGGTTACACGTATCAGTCTCAAAGTCAAATCGTGATCAAAGTCATGGCCAAGTGTGGATTAAACTTGCACATCTTCCAGCTAAGGTGTCCATACAGGTGTGTTGTTTGTGCCATGTGCGTACAGTCATATTAATACACAAGGCTTACCACGATCTACGGCTGTCTACACGTACGGGTTCGCAAAAAGCCACGATTTTATGGGACTGAGGCATAAGGTATTTTGAAATGATTCTCATCTAATACCAACAGATGAATAACTTTTTGTAATATCATAATTATATCTTCAGATATAGGTTCATAAAACCAGAGGTAAAAGTATAGAATACATACAAACAATCAATCTTGCCAAAGAAGCTTTATCCCCATTAACAGCAGCAGCATGTATCTGTGTGACACCTTCTAGTTTCTGTGATGTAGCGTTATCAAATGGTCCAGATCTTGGACTTTGTGCCTGTAGAAATATAGTACATAATGAAATATATATAAAATTTTTGAAGGTAATATGATATATGTAACAAGAAAAACAAGAAATGTAGTATGGAAACCACATTAAAACTGGATTTAAAAACTTTAACGCAAAAATTTCAAAGGGAAATAATCCATAATAAAGCCAGATAGAGCTGCAGTTACTTTCTAATTCAGTTCATCACATAGTATGTTATCATTGTATGAAGTTTCGCCCATTATGCGACATAGCAGAAATATATGAAATTCTAATACAATTGTTAACCCACTAGACACCCCCCTGCCTGACCACCTATGTTTCGCAAAACTATTAGCTGAATGTTTTTGTTGAAAAATCCAGCTAAAATTTTGAAGGAAATATGAAATGGTCCTGAGTGCAAAAGTAGTCTACATTATTCTTATTCACAAATAGTTAAGGACTTATTTTGTACTTTAAAACTAATTGGTACCAAATAATGAAAACTTAATGATGTTTCATGAAATATAGCAGACATCATGCAAGCGAAGTGTTATATTATTTGCACCAGACCTATCAATGATAAAATAAAAATTTGAACCAAGGGTGTGGAATTCCAAGTTTTTTTCGCTTGTCAACAGACAATTAAAAACTAAAGATCAACTTGTCCAGAATCAAAATGCACTAGTCCAGAGGCTAAATACTCAATTCATGAGGAATACAGTGAAATATGGTAAAGATGCGTATTATAAGTATTAATAATTTAATAAATAATTGAATGAAATAGCTTAATGTTAAATATGATTGAAATATTGAGACATATGATATACATTATAAAGTATTGCTACGTTAGTATATTTACAGCCAAAAAACAAAAAAAGTTTACTTGTCCGGGCACTGCCACACATAATTATATAAATGTACAGGTTGGACAAGTCTGGCAAAGAATTCCACACTTCCATAAACTATCATGCTGCTTTACTATAAGTTTAATACTGCTTTATAAATAAGATGAAATCACATCAAAAATAGAGGATGTTGTACAAATGAGCAGGGTTTGACACTAACTGCTTTAACTAGAGATCCCAAAGGAATACACAGTCAGCTACTCAGAGATTCTTCTGTAACATTAGGGATTCCGCCAACAAAAGACAAAAACTTTAGATACAGATTTGCAGTCACTAATTGTTTCATTTTATTTATTTATTGGATTTAATGCCGTATCAACACACTTTAGGTCATTTCACGGAGTCCAGCTTTCCTAGCTTTCCTGGACCTTTGTATATAACCAGTACTCACCTACCCTTCCATAAGGCCGGAAACTTCTCCATATTATCTAATCAATGGAGGAAAATTGACATTATTGCCTAATTTTCATGGAAGGGCATAACCTTCCCGGGTGGGATTCGAACCCGTACCCCCCTCAGGACACGAGATTCCGAATCCTGGCGCGCTACCAATTGCCCTATCGACCCAGGTTCACTAATTGTAATAAACTATTCATGTCAATTTTCAGAGATCCTGAGGGAATCCTTAGTTAAGCATCACTGGGATTCCTCCCAAGTTTTTTGGATCCTTAGAATCCAGGGACACTGTTAGTGTCAAACCCTGCAAATGATGTGTTAAATTATATTTGTAATATATTACCGAGGCCTCCTCAGGTTCAGTACCTTCTGAGCCCATTGATTTAGTTGACCCATCATCTCTACTCTGAAAAAAAGTTAGAAAATCAAAATATTAAATAATAGTATAAATTTGTCACTATAATTTAAAATATCCATTATGAGAACTTGTTAGATCAAGATGGCAATCACTCTTCCTGGTCACTTGAAATGAAGTATAGTCAAATCAATAACTCTTATTGCACTGCATATTTTTAAACTTTATTTTGTTTGTTTGTTTGTTGGGTTTAACGCCATTGCAACACATTGTATAGGTCATATAACCGGGGTCAGCCAACCTACTCACTCTTCCTGAAAAGGCTAAATCTTTGGATTTAGCTGTTAACAAACTACTAAGTGCATACTTTCGTCAGTGACTGACAACTGCCCTACATAATAAAAAAGAGCTGTCAGGGGAAACAGCATGCTCGACTAAGTAAGAATTTGTCACAGGAGATGTGGTTGATGATAAGGAACATTAAAATTTAAAATATAACCTTAATAAATTTAAAGTAGAAAATAAAAAAAAAAATAAAAATTTTAAGTTCATTAGAGACAATTTTGAAAAAAAATGTATTTAGAGTTATGAACCTTGTCACAAGAGATGTGGTTGATAATAAAATAAGGAACATATACTTAAAGTTTGAGATCAGTACCTAAAGAAATAAAACAAATATTTTTTAAAGAAATTTCTACATTCAAGGGGAGATAATTCTAAAAAAATGTATTTGGAGTTATGAACCTTGTCACATGAGATGTGGTTGATGATAAGAAACATACATTTAAAGTTTGAAGTCGATACCTAAAGAAATAAAAAAGTTATTGTATTAGTAAAATATTTTACTGCACAAAAACTTTAATCAGAAATATGGATGCGGACGCTGACGCTTCTTAAAGTCGAGCTAAAAATCATTGGTAGGAGGGAGAAAAACTTTCATGACCAAGCTCCAAGAAAGAATGCCCCGCCTCGGAATCAAACACAAGACCCCTCGATCAGTAGGCTAATTTTTGCTATTAACTGGCCTCATTAATGTTTTTAATTGCTTTCAACTCGCGAAAAATTTGCAGGTCAAAATAATGGTTACTCTCAATTTTCAAAATCAACTCACATTTTGCGAGAATGCGAGCTTAAATTCAAGCCCTCCAACCTGAGCCTCAAGCGACAACTTAAGTTAAGGTGCCAGACTCTGCAACCTTCAAAATCAAAAAAAAGTTCATAAAACAAGCCAGCTTACCATGATTTAATCAAAATATAACACTTGCTGTAGTTCTAAAATATATATTTAAATGAAAATCTTAAGTCCTGTCACATATTCAGTTAATCTTTATCAATACATTGGAGAAATAACCAAGAAATCGATGATAAGATAATTTGGCATAGTTTCAGTCAGCCATTTTGAAAATGTAACCAAGGCGGTGTTGTAAAATACAATTTTATTGGCTAAATGAAAAGACCGAGATTGATATTGGTTATTTTCATTGGACGATAAAATCAGGCACTTGTAAAGAAGGAATCAAAGTACTGAAAGTCTACCATAATAATCAAGAAGTAATTGTAGACTTACCTCCCTTTGCTAAAGATTTTTTACAATGACAACTTATCTATAGGGCCCGAACTTAAGCTCGCATACTCGCAAAATGCGAGTGGATTTGAAAATTGTAAGTAACTTTTGTTCTTACTCGCAAAGTTTCGCGAGTTGAAATGGACGCAAAAATATTGCTGTTTTACATAATAAGGCTCAAATCAGCATTGAAACAACCAGATAGATCGATAGTATCAATTATTAATTAAACATTTAAATATTCTTGGTCTATTCTACTATAAGGCCCTTGTTCTATCCATAGCTAGATATATAGTACTATTTTGGTTTTTTATCGCATATATGAATAGTAACTGTGATGCTATTGAAACTTTGAGAAAAATGTGCGAGTGATTGTTTTTCATTTTGCGAGTTAAAATAAAATCATCTCGCAAAAAAGTGCAAGTCTAAGTTCGAGCTCTGGGTCACAATTTTATCTATTTTTTCTTTACACTGAGTTTAACGCCGTGTCATCACAAATCTTTAGGTTATTTTTACAGTGTCCAGCGCACCTAACCTAGCTTTTCTGGGCCATTGTTTATAATCAGTACTCACCTACTCTTCAACAAGGCCGGAAACTTTTCCATATACCTAATTAATGGAGGAAAAATGACTGACAACTTTAATACACAAACGATCTTACTGACCTTTGCGCGGAGACGCTAAGCCTCATGGTTAAAAATGATAATTTACCTGAAAACACCTGGCGATGTGTACATTCTAATAATATCTTGTTCAACTCTACTTAACGTATTGAATAATTACTATACTTTTGTTACTACTCAATATAATATTGATATCCAATAATTTTAAACTATGCACGTGAAATAATACCTTCAAAGGGGCTTTTTACGTCTATACTAACGTGTTTGCATCTGTCATTCTTAACACAGACATTTGAAAACGAAAGTAGACTATATTTTGCAAATACCGTTGAAAACCGTCTATTTTTTTCATATTCAAAATAGGACGATGACTTACAACTGTATCTATATAGCACGATGAAATGGAATACTTTTCCATGGTGTTACAAAAAGCATAAGACTGGTGTTGGAGAAGTGATGCACATCAAATAGTATACACTTTTCTGCATAGCCTCGTGTGGGTATCATTGAAATAATGTCAAGAATAAAAAGACTTACAGCTCTTTAAAACTTTAAACCGAGGCTGATTTTAATTGTTTTCTGCTTCAAACCGCGGCATTTTTAAGACATATAGTCACGTGGTATTGCCACCAAGTGTAGTGTCATGTTTGAAAGTATTTTAGGTACTTATTTATGAGATTGAACTAATTACATTTTCCATTCTTTATATAACGGTGTCTCGTATTACTTTTAAGAGTAATTTGATAACAAAATATTACCACGTCGGTGAGGTTAGAGTTTGATCATCGATTTTTATCTGCGTTTAAAGTTACAGAGTTGCTCCGAATTAGTCAAAGGTTTTCCGATGTTGCGTGACATTAGACGATATCACGTACAATGTACATTAAGGAAATTCAACTTTTACTGATAATCATGAAAAGAAGTAAGGCAAACTACAAGGACAATGTATACAGTGCCCTCCAAAAGTTCTTTAACAAATAAAGTTTTTAGGGAAAAAAACGACAATGTCTCCTGCATGAAATTTTACAAATTAAAGTTTATTTGTGTAAAATACTTTGAACTATGCATAGGCGGATCCAAGGGGGGGGGGCGGACCCAGCGTACGCCCCACCCTCCCCTAGAATTGACCAAGCAAATGTTTTTTTCTATCATAAAATATGATATTTATAGGAAAAAATATAAATGTCAAAAGTTTTTCGCACGCTACGAGTGCTACGCCCCCTGTAACTTAAATTTTCCACCCCATAACTGGAAATCCTGGATCCGCCTATGCTATGTGTCGATAAACTTATTAATGCTGATTTTGATGGTGCATATAGCTTCTTTGTATAGGTTTATGTGAATTGGTTTAACAGGGGTTTTGTCCAAGAACTTTTGGAGTGTACTGTATAAAGCTGAAGTCAACATTTACACCTTATATGACGTTTAAAGGGGTAGAAGTATATTTGATATACGGAAATTTTAAACTCACAGAAAAAACACATGATATATAAAACTTGTGAAAGTGCTTTGTTTCAACAGTTTTTCTTGATTTATATTTGATAAAAGAACCATTTAAAGCAAGGAAAATGACCACTGAACGAAAGTTTGTCGTGACAAAAGCGGTCTATCCGTATCTAAACTAATTAAATGGTATACATTGGACTTCAGAGTAAACGTATTCACACTCATACAAAATCAAAACCGTTTCACTAAAAGGAAGGACGTATTTTTTATTCATCTTTACTGCATGCACAAAGTTTTTTTTTGCAGAATTTATTGACATATTCTTTAAAAATCTGTGACCCTCCCTTTAATGCATTAAGAAGTATACATTAATCAACGTTAATTTGTTTCTGTTATTCCCCGAGTTCATTAGAAATTAACTCTATCAATAACAACACTTTAAATTACTGACTACACGATACCAACTAATTGCGTCCATTTGTAACTTGTCCATTCTTTCATGGATTTAATTCTCACGACAGTTCTTATAAATTAGAGTCGATACTTTGACAGATGTTGCTGAACAATAGTCTAATAGAAACTAAACAGATTGAGATAGATTGCAGGTATTTTAATCACTAGATCATGTCTTTAAATGAATAAACGTGGAAGTTATGATGAATAAAACTACATGTAGTTAAGATGTATTGAGGTAGAATAGACTTTAACCGGAATTCAAATGTTTTGAAGTAGAATAAACTTCAACTGGAATTCAAATTTATGGGATTTTCCCTGCGGTACTGACGTGAAACATTTATTTCACGGCGTTGAGACGCCGTGATATTGTGATGGGTAGTTTTTTGTAGCAATGGGCAAAAGTCATGTGACAAAAATCCTTTCTATTTCTACTGCCGACATTTTATTGGCTTTTTCATGCAACCATTGTACAGCCCATATCCGTTAAAAGTTACATAGAAAATGCATCTTTTTTCGAAACCATATAAACAATATTTTTATTTTTACAATGTGCTCAGAGAAAATCTTTTATCGTTTCTGTTCCTTTGTAAATAAGCTTTGTTTTTGTTGGTCGCAGAATAATTCTAAGAGTTCTCATGGACCCTATGTTTATATAGGGTGCTTGCAGTACTTTATCTTATTACCTGATATCAGATTTTTAAATTAAGTGATCAAACGTTTTAAATGGTCGAAATCATCAACTCTCGCGTCGTATCGGCATCAATCCTCGAGGAAATTCGAGATCTCGCGATAATTAGTTCAAAGCGTTTTCTTACGCGATTATAAAACATTTCCTTTGGGATTAAACATGATATTGTTACCAATCTATCTAATACAGAATCGTGAGCAATAAATAAAAAATAACCATGTTTAAAACTATTATTAAATGGGATTGGCATTAGGAGATTTTTACAGTAAGCTTCTTTGATGATATACATGGTAGAAACAATAATTACCCGTATCCGTAGCATTAAGATTCATTTTAAAAGACATTTATCGAGACAAATAATATATCATAATATGCTTAAAATACACAGACTTTACTCGACAAGCATTTTCAACGTTTATTACATTTTATGCCGTTCTATACATATTCATTTATCTTTATTAGGTCATTTTACGGCGTCCAGCACACCTAATCTAGCTTTCCTGGACCCTTGTCTATATCCAGTACTCACCTACCCTTCCACAAGGCCGGAAACTTCTCCATACTATCTAATCAATGGAGGAAAATCGACATTATTGTTCAATTTTCATGAAAGGGTATAACCTCCCCGTGTGGGATTCGACCTCGTACCCCCTTCGGGACCCGAGATTCCAAATCCCGGCACGCTACCAACTGCACTATCGACCCGGTTTCTCTATACATAATCAACCTCCGTTGAACATTATATTATTTAATATTATTTTTTTTTCATTTCATGACATAGGCGGATCCAGCGGGGTGGCCAGGGGGGTCCGGACCCCCTAGAATTTGGAAAATGTACCTGTCCATTAGTGTATTAATTTTCTTGCCTGTAAGTCATTTTTAAGTAGCATAAAGCAATTTTTCTCGGTGCTTAACATAATTTTAATGGTTATGTTGTTTTTATTATCAATATGTTGCATTTTTTCTGCAAAATATGTATAATGTGGTTGTGGTTCGAGGTTCAGACCCGCCTAGAAAAGTTCGCCTCCCCCCTAGAAAAGTTTAGACCCCCCTAGAAAAAAATCCTGGATCCGCCCCTGCATGATCAAGAGTATGCATTAAATCACAGAGACATACATTTTTTTTAAAATTGATACGCTACCAATATGCACCTGGATGGAGTGGAAAAAACATAGGTATTTCTTTTCAAGAAATTAGCCCTTATTGGGTTCGAACCACCGACCTCTCGGTCTTTAAGCGCGCGTCCAACCACTGGGCCACTAGCTGCTTCTAAGACAGGATAGATATAAAAACAACAGAAAAACAACAAAAAATATGATGATTGTGTTTATTACAGGGATTAAAAGCAACCAGTTTTGTGTAATTCTCATTTTCACATATTAGTCTAAACACTCAAGATTTAATGTTACAGTTTTTATTATTATTACTCACGTGATTTGTTATCTATATAGCCTAATGTCACGTCACCGGGTGAAAATCCGTTATGCCATCCTCATGGCATAACCTATCGACCCGCTTGACATCATCTATCAGCCCGCATATGGCTTTGGGAGACCACTGTGTTGCAGTTTGTTAAAAACCGGGACTCGAACTTAAGCTATTCAATTTGAATTTGTAACCCGGTAAAAATCCATTGGTCCGAACTGAGATTCGAACCCATGACCTCTCGAGTCGAACGCGGACACTCTACCACTCTAGCCATAAAAGCTAGCTTGAAGGCAAGGGAGTACAAGTGTCGTATTATACCTCTTCTACAAATTACCTCCCTTACCCAGAACGGTGTGAAAATGTCTTTAAGTTTAGAAGCAAATAAAATTTGATATATTTAACATGGTTTATACCTCTGCTACACACATACCCTCATTAACAGAATTCGTCCTCGAATTCTTGGAGCTTGATTGTCTGTGGGACTATCTAAGGGTGCAATCATACATTTCCTAGTGGATTATTTACGTTGGGCGCCAATGTAACCTGGTAAAAATCCATTGGTCCGAACTGAGATTCGAACCCACGACCTCTCGAGTCGTACGCGGACACTCTACCACGTCACCATAAAAGCTAGCTTGAAGGCAAGGGAGTACAAGTGCCGTATTATACCTCTGCTACAAATTACCTCCCTTACCCAGAACGGTGTGAAAATGTCTTTAAGTTTAGAAGCAAATAAAATTTGATATATTTAACATGGTTGGTAAAAAAATGAAAACAAATTTCGTGAATGCGTCACCTTAATGTGTCTTGAAGCCTCCAAAACCAAGTTTTTTTATAATTCTTTTCTATACTTATTGTAGATTTGTCGCTTCTTTGGTAGTCTCAACTACAAATAGTATCATAACAAATAAATAAGCGAAACTAAAAAGCATTTCAAAATAAACGATAATCACTTTTTGGTAACACCTATGTAGAAGCTTTCATACTGAAAATGTCTCCAAACTTTTGGTGAGTACTGCATGTAGAAGCTTTCGTAGTGAAAATGTCTCCAAACTTTTGGTGAGTACTGTATGTAGAAACTTTCGTAGTAAAATTGTCTCCAAACTTTTGGTAAGTACCGTATGTAGAAGCTTTCGTAGTGAAAATGTCTCCAAACTTTTGGTGAGTACTGTATGTAGAAGCTTTCGTAGTGAGAATGTCTCCAAACTTTTGGTGAGTACTGTATGTAGAAGCTTTCGTAGTGAAGTCTCCAAACTTTTGGTGAGTACTGTATGTAGAAGCTTTCAAAGTGAAAATGTCTCCAAACTTTTGGTGAGTACTGTATGTAGAAGATTTCCTAGTGAGAATGTTCAAACTTTGGTGAGTACTGTATGTAGAAGATTTCCTAGTGAGAATGTTCAAACTTTTGGTGAGTACTGTATGTAGAAGATTTCCTAGTGAGA
This sequence comes from Mactra quadrangularis, assembly GCA_025267735.1. Lineage (NCBI taxonomy): Eukaryota > Metazoa > Mollusca > Bivalvia > Venerida > Mactridae > Mactra > Mactra quadrangularis. The sequence continues at coordinate 28,256,593 of CM046297.1, read as the reverse complement.
ATGTTCAAACTTTTGGTGAGTACTGAATGTAGAAGATTTCCTAGTGAGAATGTTCAAACTTTGGTGAGAACTGTATGATAAAACAACGAGTGATATGAATGATCATTCTCTCTCTCAAAATTACATTTATCCATGAAATATTTGAGGATATTTTATATCAAGGCCATAGCTTTCGTCTTTACTTAAAATATATATATATATACATAACCAATATAGTGTCACATTTCATTAAATGTAAGCAATTGTAAATGTCAATGGGAAACATGTAAGTCAGATGTCGCCATTGCGACTGTAATAAGAGACGTTAGTCAGTTTTTCCCCTTGTATACTCTTCAAATAGGTAGGTCCAATTAGTTGGATTACTCGGACTTAACACTTACTTTTCAATGTCAATTTGGCAAAATTAATCTTAAATAATTTTTTGCAAATCATTTAATTTGTTTGAAATTCTAGCTAAGTATTTTCAGGGTAAGAAATATTTAAATTTCATTACTTTTGTTTATATCTTAATTACTAAGAAAGATATTCGATAAAATATTTTGTTATCCTTACATAGAAATTCAATGTTAAAACCCGAGGATTCCAACTGTAAGGACCTACTGAACAATTGGATTGCTTCAGATTTTATCAGGGAAAGATAACTGTCAAAAGTCAAAGTCCCTAATTACGTCAGCCATTTTACCCTAAACACGTACAGTCCTGGGTGCTGCTTCATCATTATTTTCCTATATAGTTTGCTTACGTTGCGATAAAAAGTTTCATGACTTATTTTTTTTATATATTTACTTCAAATATGCAAATAAAACCCGAAATTTATGACGTTTTAAAGAATATTTCAATAGAAAAGTTTTTCTTGACGAAATCCCTTAAGTCGTTTCATAAACCTTTTTGTATGTTTTTTGCGTGAATGCTAATCTCGCAGAAAAAGTAAATCGTCTCTGATGAGCGTTAAATCTCTGACCTATCAATTCCCAAACAGCGCGTCCTACCACTTGTGTTCAGCTCATATTTCATTTGTTTAACAAGTTCTAAATACAATGTACATGTATATACAAATATTGGTGTACTACTTCCGGTATGTCATTTCCGGTGTATCATGTACGTCACTTCCTTATTTACAAAATCTCATCTTCTGGAACATTCGTATAAAAACTCTTTTAAATTCAGGACTACTAAAGTTATATAAGATTGGATTTATAGTGGAGTTAAAATAAGCCATCCAAAATGATAGGTTTAAGACACTTTCTGGTACTCGCATCGGATCTACAATACTTATATCAAACACGATGTGAAACGGTAACCATAGTATCCCATAAGCTACCAGGATATAGGTAAGTGTTACAAAAATTCTTTTTTCACGTGTGGCTCTAGATTCTACTTCGGCATTGGAGTTAGAATATCGTTGTGCTTGTGGTACGTTTAATCTAGCGTTACTGGTTTGAGGCGCATCTATTTGGTTTTGTTTCGAAGGTTTTGAAAAACTGACGACTTCAGTGGTGGTATTCGAATGACTGGCTTCATTTCTTGGCAGGATGTCGATTCTTGTTGTTGTTATACTTGATGCATGCATGGTTGACCTAATTATCCCTGTTTCCATAGCAACCTTTGACCTTTTATGTACAAAGTAGCATATATGTATGTAACATGCTACAATGATGCAATAAGGTCCATGATGTCCCAGCACGGCTACAATATACACGAATTCTTCATTCAGTGAAGGGTCCCAGTAACATACACCAGGTTGACTGTGTCTTATCCTATCCAATAGCCATGGTGGTATCCATAATGCCAACATAAATAACCTGGAGTAGATACAAAATCGACAGTGACAAAATGCAGTCAAAGCGTTCATTCTTGTATATTATACCATTACAAAAAGAAACTGGACATGTATAGTTTGGTTGAATTTAGTGGTAAAAGTAGTAGAGATGGCCTCACGAGGTATTGAAAAAACAATAGGTTAAAAAGGAGACAAAACATGACGAATGCCAAATATTTTCGTTCAGTAATTAATATTTGACCACTGTTACTTTTAGTTAGCGTAATTTTACGTTTCAGCGGCGTTAACGTTTAACAACGTAACTGAATTCAACAAACGATATCAATTCGCGTATTGTCCAAAAATATACTTTCAATTTTTAATTTTAGACAAACAGTGTCACTGTGACGTCACTAGTGGAAAAAATAAGTGTAAACACTGGTATAAATCTTACTTGAAAAATGACGTTGCCCTCGAACGCACGTCGGATTAAATAAATTTATATCAATGTCGACAAAAAACTATAATAATTTAGTATCATACATACCATATGGCTACTATGGCTATGATAGATTTCTTCTTTGTATGATATCTTCTGTAATTTAAACTCCATGTTACACTCCAGAATCTATCCAGTGATATCAAAATAAGTGTGAACACTGATACAAATGTCATACCTGAAAAAATAAGTGCGAACACTGGTATAAATGTCATACCTGAAAAAATAAGTGTGAACACTGGTATAAATGTCATACCTGAAAAAATAAGTGTGAACACTGGTAAAAATGTCATACCTGAAAACATTAGTGTGAATCCTCGTATAAATGTCATACCTAAAATATTAGTGTGAACCCACGCATAAATGTCACACCTGAAAATATAAGTGTGAAAACTGATATAAATGCCATACCTGAAAACAAAAGTGTGAACACTGATACAAATGCCATACGTGAAAACATTAGTGTAAAAACTGATATAAATGTCATACCTAAAAATATAAGTGTAAACAATGATCCAAATGTCATACTTGAAAATATGAGTGTTAACATTGATACAAATGTCATACGTGAAAAATTAGGTAAAACACTAATACAAATGTCAAATGAAGTTGACTGTAGGATTGGTCGGACAACGGCTTCGTCTTTTGACGCTTGCAAAAGTTGTGGCATCAGTCAAAAGAGCAACGCCCTAGCTACGCGTGCGTTAAAACCTTGTGAATTATCATCGACTATAGTACAGAAGGTGGCCACTTATAGAACTCAGATAAACTTACTACCATTGTCATGATAAGGTATATACTATATATATATTAGTGCCGACCGTCTGTGGCGTATTTAATTAGCACATATGACAATGCTCTACAGGTAGCGGATGAGACAATTAATAAAAATAAACGATGGAAATTCAATAGTTAAGTTCATGTAACAAACGTATAATTAATTTTCTCAGATGGTTATTTCTGTACATTTTATCTGTGATATTAAATAAAAACTAATTAAAATAACAGGTAGCTTTTACAGTTACCGCTACTTTTAGTGTGTGTATTATGGAACGAAGGATTGCTACCAATGGTGCTTTACGTCGCATCACAACTATTTTCCCCAAGTCATATCGTGACGGTCTGTCGGTCTACTCACTGTTTCTTGGCACGCATACACATTTGAATCTAAGAGTTTACCCTAGTATAAACCGACAATATTAACCTGAGCTTGAATTACCTTATTATAATAATTAAGTGCTTCACTTACATTAAATCATGAGTTTCCGTTTGCGTGTATACGATTATACACGTGTTTATAATAACCTTTGTGCCTATAAATCAATTTTATAAACATGGCATGTTATTTTAACTTTTAATTTTGGCATCATTCGTTTATGGGGAAACACGCAAGTCCGCAATATTGTAGCATGGTTTCAAAGTATTCATTTTTATAAAAAACAAAATTAAAAAATAAGTAAAAGTATTTGCCGAAAACTTCCGATGAAGTGTGATTTACAAACGAAGACAAAACTAGACTGTAAATACTGAGCTTAATATATTTTTGCATAAAGGTCAAGCTCAGGTTAATATTGTAAGACTATACCAACACTCCTCTTTATTTAAAGAAATACTTATATGTTTATTTTCACCATTCCATTTTTGAAAATATCAACATACGCACTATTTGTTATAATGACGTCACTTAGTGATGTGCGTAATAAAATCCGCACAAAACTCGCCATTTTATGTAGTTCAAAGAATAAAACATATTTTTCTTCTATTATAATTGCCTGTATCATAATTATAAATTTTATGTGAGGTATTAAGGAGTGGGTAGAATATTATATTCAAGGAGTGGATAGAATATTTAATATCGTGGTTTCACGTATCACACAGCTGAAATCTCGTAAAATCTCGCCTTTTTGAGATTTTGTAATTGCTACCCTGTAGTAGTAAACGAAAAATTAATTAAACAATCGATCTGCATCTGTGAACCTGACCCACGTGGGTCTAGTTTAGATATCTCACCACTGTGAGAAAATTATTGGCGTTTTATTTATAGCATGGCGGTTTTGATACAAAACGAAACTAAATAAAAATGTTGGCAATAATTAGCCTTTGAATTCTCATTAAGACGACCATGGTAAGAAAATAAATCAGGGTCACTAAAACATAATCTGTATCTAATCATTATAATTATACATGCTTAATATTTCTTAAAGCCACTTTATGAAGATACATCTGTATATTTAGTATACAACAGACATAGCAAGAGCTGTCAGTAGAGACAGCATGCTCGACTAAGTAAGTATTTGTCACATGAGGTGTGGTTGATGATAAGGAACATAATAAAAAATTATATATTTGAAAACGATACCTTAAGAAATAAAGAAGTTAAAGTAAAAGATAATGTTTTTTAAAGAAAAAATTAAGTTCACGGGACACATTTGAACAAAAAATTGGAGTCAGAACCTTGTCACATGAGATGTGATTGATAAAAAAGGAACATATTTAAAGTTTGAAATTGATACCTACAGAAAACAGTAGTTGCAGTAAAAAACAAATATTTTTTAAAGAAAATTCTAAGTTCATGGGGAGATAATTCTGAGAAAATGTATTTGGAGTTATGAACCTGGTCACATAAGATGTGGTTGATAATAAAGAACATAAAAGATTTAAAGTTTGAAGTTGATACATTAAGAATTAAAAAAGTTATAGTAAAATTTATTTTACTGCACAAAAACTTTATGCAGAAATATGGACGCAGATGCGTACACCGACGCCGACGCTAGGGCGAGAAGGAGAGCATTACATTTCTTCTAAAAGTCGAGCTAAAAGTGTCTTACAGTCATACCAGATGAATGCCTTTTCTACTATTCATGGAGAGTGTTATACTTGATATAGGGACTTAGAGACAACTTCTAGGCCTGTATCAGATACATTGATTTCTTTGGCTAGTATGTACTATTTATATACATGTATATGTAACTTTAAACCAGTAATAGACAACTGGTACTTTTATATCAAATACTAACGAGATAGTTCATGTCTCATCCATGCCATAAATATAAACCAGGTCATTAAAACGGTATATGGATACGTTGTATGCCCAATCTGATTAAAACTTGATCTTAAATTCTCCGCTCGACTACTTGGTAATTTAGATCTGGCTGTTTCGTTATGAAGGTCATCAGGTGACCTTTTCTTATTATAATATTCATGACGCAATCATTATGTTTAGTAACTTGTTTACATCGTCTACGTCACGCAATTTGAATTGAGCTGTCCAATCACAGCCTGTGAATAACACCATCGTCAAATAGCTCGCAAACCTCGGTCTAGAAATAGAAATTACGAAATCAAAATGCTATTATTAGTATTTCGTCTAGATGAAAGCTACGCATTGATTGGTCGACACAAAGGTCATCTCGACGTGATTCTCGGAGCGTCTATAAAAGATTCAATACGACAGCGGTCTATAGGATATCTGTCTACGGAGGTTAGTTATCTGCCTTGTGGAATTGTAAATGAGCACTAGTTATAGACAAAAGGTACAGAAAAGCCAGTTTAGGTGAGCTGGAAGCTATAAAATGACAAAAGTTTGTGTTGACAAATCGTTAAAACCAGTTAAAACTTATCAAAAACGATATAGGTATCAGCAAAGGTGACTATAAAAATAAGATAACCTGTTTCAGTCCACCACTACAGTAATGTTACACTTTTAGGACCATCAAAAATGGAGTGGAATGGTCTTAATATAGAGCCCTTTTTCTTCTCTACTTAATACGGTGGCTATACCAAGTACAGGTTTTAACTATACGGTTTTAAGAATAAAACTGTAACAAATCAGACTTGACTCAGAGTTTTAAAGACCTGTAGAATCTTCTTCAAACTGTTCAAACTGTGATGTCACAGTCACGTGGTATTGTCACCGTGTTAAGTATTTGAGACTTAAGATATAAATATCTCATCATTTAACAATAACGAAAGTGGTTTATAACGAACAGAAACAAAACCCAGCTATTATGGGGCACCAACCTCACATTTGCTCTAACAGCTTCATGAGTTGTATCTAATCATTATAATTATACATGCTTGATATTCCTTAAAGCAAAATTCATAAAATATTTATATAATTTCACATCAACTTTTTATTATTTCCTACATAAGTAATGTTTTTTATTTATTTTCCTAGCCAGGTATTGGTCTATCAATTTTTAAGATCTCTGTCTTTGTACATTTGTGATAAACTTTATTATGTAACATGTGCGACGCTTTATTAAATAGTTTCAATTTTCTGTGATATGATACCTTAGGATTACTGTGAACATGATTTTATTGTAAACATTAATGTTGCCTCTCCGTGTCATACTACCACATGAGGGTCCACAATGGAAACAAGAGTTCACTCTTTTTTGTGCTAACCCTGGTGCTGGTATTTTATGACATGGTTTTATATATATACATGTATGTATATGTAACTCTTAATATTTATTTATTTATTACTATAGTATCATATTTTATTGTTAAATTACATATGTCATTGTATTTTGCCAATACCTAAATAAATCTATCTATCTATCTATGGTCTTTAGATGTTGGTTTTTGTATGTTTGTATGTTTGAACGCACCAATGTCGACTGAATGGTGTTTTTCCCACAAAGACAATCTGTTATTGATTGTTCTAACATGAAGCTGTTAGAGCAAATGTGAGTTTGGTGCCCCACATTAGCTGCTGGGTTTTGTTACTGTTCGTTTTAAGACAGAAGTCCCTCAGGTTCTTGGCAATGTTATTGTTTATAGCGTTCTTTTTTTATAACTAATGTTTAAAAATCTTAAAAGTCTCTCTCTTTAAAGTTTTGAATTACATCGTTGAGACGGTCGAGCGAACGTATATCAACCTCAAGTAAAATTAGATAAATTTGATCTCCAGATAATGTCTAGTCCTTATTTTAACATTAAAATTGTAATTGATATTCAAATAAAACATAAATTCCAATACTTAATTATGTTGGCAATTAGTGAACATGTATCTATAATCTTGACTGGATTCAATTCCTTGTTTTAATTAATAGTAAACTGTTCAAGGAGTAATACATGAAATTGATAAACTACACGAAATCTCAATTAGGTGCAGATACAGTTCTTTGACAAAACAATCTACAATGTTGATTTGCTACAAGAAACATTGACTGACAGCATAGATAGACATGAAGAATATCTTAATGAAGTTATTTAATGGTTTAAAATCACGAGCATTCTTGGTTGCTTTTTTTGCATTGTAAAGTGAACATACACTTTAAAAAATTTTTTCTGAAACAGGAGCAGTGGTCCAGTGGTAGGACGCGCGCTTATGGATCGAGAGGTCCTGGGTTCGAATCCATCCAGGGGCACTGCTAATTTCCTTGAGCAAGAAATTTACCTGCGATTGCTTCACTCAACCTAGGTGTAAATGGGTACCTGCGAGGGTGGTATAATTTCCGTTGCGCCAATTTGTCGGCTGCACTAATAAGCGGAATAAAAAAAGACTCCTCAGGGGGATTGATAGATAGATACCAGTAGCCCAATGCCCAGGGCTAATAGCTGTAAAGCCGGTGAACGTGCGTAAGCATGAAACTTAGACTATAAAATTAAATTACTTTTACTTTACTAACATATTAAGCTCAAAATCTGTTTTCGAGACTTTAATACATCAACATAGTTAAAAGTAATACAAATTAGCTTCAACAATGTTTTGAAATTAAGATGTAACGTACACTATAATTATCAAAAGTTTAACAAACTCGTTTCCTATTACAAATAGTCGATACACAACAAATATATGAAATTTAAGATTACTGCGACTTAATTGTTAGCCAATCAAAACAGTTAAATATTCAGTCGTTGAAAATAACTTTAGACAAAACTGAACGATATTCTAGCAAATAAGTGCACCTTTACATAAAACTTCTTACGAAAAAAGTAATCGTAAGTCAATTTCATAGTTTTGCAGTTCAAAGTCAAAAGGTTAATAAAGATAACTAGAATGTGATGTTCAAAAAGTATATAATATTCTACATAACTCAATAACATTTCGAATTGATTGGCCAAAAGTGACCTATTATTGAAGTTTCTTGCTTTTGACTTACGATTTTTTTTTGTATTTTTGTGTGTGAAAAGCTAGTCAGATTTTTCATTATCCCAAACGTCATTAAATGTATCCTCTAAACGCCTTATTGTTATGAAGCACGTAAAATAAATCGCATATATTTGTACTCTTTAAATAAACTTGTCTTGTTTTTAGACAACATATCCGTATATCTACAAAGTGTTATCTAAACATTATCCCCATAATATCAGTGTTATGGACATACTTACAAAATGTAAGCTTACTATCTGAAAATGATCTGTATAGTCAATATATTTAGTTTTGTGTTTGTAATACGTTTATATAGAGTGTCCATTTTAAACTCTTCGGACAAAATCATGTTTTTTTATCAAACCAATAAACATTTATCCATGATAAAAGCTAACAAAGGGTTATCTTGGCAAATTTGAAACCAACATTAATACGTTTATGAAGATATGATATGATTGAACTATGTTACATGAATAAGCTTTTTATTATTGAATAAAACCGCGGCCGTTGCGTAGTGGTTAGCATGTCTGACTTCGAATCCGGAGATCGCGGGTTCGAGCCCGGTCGCGGTAGGTCATACCCTATGAGTTGTGGGCCTCGTGGTAGGGTAAGTTAGTACTGGTGATAGATAAAGTTTCAAGGAAACCTACAATAGGAAGAGCTGGCCGTCGTATATATGACCTAAATATGTGTTGAATAAGACGTTAAATCCAATAAGAAAAACTATTGTAGAAAAATAACTTGAGGTATGCATGATCATTTTTATCTCGAAGTTCCTTTTGACCAAGAACTACAATAGATGTATTACAATATACACTGACCTCCAAAAGCTCCTTCACAAAACAAATAATTGAGTTGCTACAAATTTCAAGCTGAAGTTAGAATGATAATTAATATATCATTGTCTATTTGATTCATTTTCATGCAGGTGAAACAAAATTTCTATTGGTACATTTCCTTTTTTTGATTTGCAGTGATCTATAAGCTTCCTAAACAATTTTCCATGTATCACGATGAATCAGCATAAAGTTTGAGTTATTTTGTAATTTCATATCCATAAACAAATGTGCTGATTTCAAAAAGCAAACTTGAAAATCATTTAACTATAAACTGCTTTTACAACATTCTGGAAATCTATTTAGTTCAATGTAAATTGTGAATGTGTGGAGGAATTTTATAGATGGATGCAATCTCAGTAAACAGATGTTCTGTTGTCGTACAGGATCTCTAAAATCTAAATGGAGGGTCACGTCGAGATGACCTTTATGTCGACCAATCAATGTGTAGCTTTTATCTAGACGAAACACTATTAATAGCATTTTGATTTCGTAATTTCTATTTTAGACCAAGGTTTGCGAGCTAATTTAACAGCGGTATTATTCACAGTCTGCGATTGGGCGGCTCATTTCAAATTGCGTGACATAGATGATGTAAACAAGTTATCATAACAACTAATCATAACAATTTCGTCATGAATATTATGATGAGAAAAGGTCACCTGAACGTGGCCTTCGATTGAAAACGACCAAATCTAAACTAGCGAGTAGGCGAGCGGAAAATTTTAGATCGGGTTTTAATCAGATTGAGATGGATGGCACAGTATATCACTATGGATACACGTGACACGTCATTATGTTTGCCCTTTTTGTGTTCAGTGGTTTAATGTTAAACCACAAAAAAACTTAATAATGTTTCATTCAGGTGTAAGATCAAACGAAACATTATGTTTTTAGTATAGCAACACAGATGTGAAACAGTGATCTTTATTGACATGTATAGAAATGGTTTCCTGGAAGACGAAACATGATAAAGCACCATATTTCTTGAGTTTGTAATGTATCATATAACAGATTTTACTATGTTTAACAAAGGTCATTGTGTAGATAATTCCTTGGTAAAATTAATGATACAGTCCACGATCAACTTCTTGGTGTTTATATACAATCCAATTTAATTATAAGTATAGACATACCTCCACCCTATGCACAATGAATGCTTAATGATTTATTAGGTTTAACACCGAGTCAACACAATTTAGGTCATTTTACGGCGTCCAGCGCCCTCATGCTAGCTTTTCGGGACCCTTGTCTATAACCAGTACTCACCTAACCTACCACAAGGCTAGTAACTTCTCCATATATCTTATTAATGGAGTTAAATCGACATAATTGTCAAATTTTCATGGAAGGGTATAACCTCAGCGAGTGGGATTTGAACCCGTACACCTTTCGGGACACGGGATTCAAAATCTCGGCGCGCTACCAACTGCGCCAACTATCCGAGTTAAATGCTCATTTATGGTACATGGTTATAATAAGTGTAATGATACTAATCATAACTATTTTGTCATGAATATTATGATGAGAAAAGGTCACCTGAACATGACTCTCGATTGAAAACGGCCTGGTCTAAACTAGCTAGTAGGCGAGCGGAAAATTTTAGATCGGGTTTTAATCAGATTGATGGCACAGTATATTACTATGGATACACGTGACACGTCATAATGTTTGCCCTTTTTTTATGCTGAGTGATTTAATGTTAAACCACAAAAAAACTTAATAATGTTTCATTCAGGTGTAAGATCAAACGAAACATTATGTTTTTAGTATAGCAACACAGATGTGAATAGTGATCTTTATTGACATGTATAGAAATGGTTTCCTGGAAGACGAAACATGATAAAGCACCATATTTCTTGAGTATGTAATGTATCATATAACAGATTTCACTATGTTTAACAAAGGTCATTGTTAAGTGGGTGTAGATAATTCCATGGTAAATGATACAATCCACGATCAACTTCTTGGTGTTTATATACAATCCAATTTAATTATAAGTATAGACATACCTCCGTCCTATGCACAATGAATGCTCATTGATTTTTTTATTGGGTATAACGCCGTGTCAACACAATTTAGGTCATTTTACGGTGTCATGCACACCTAACCTAGCTTTCCTGTACCCTTGTCTATAACCAGTACTCACCTACCCTTCCACACGGCCAGAAACTTCTTCATCTATCTTATTAATGGAGGAAAATTGACATTATTGTCAAATTTTCATTAGAGGGTATAACCTCCGCGGGTGGGATTCAAACCCGTACCCCCTTCGAGACACGAGATTCCAAATCCAGGCGCGTTACCAACTGTGCCAACTACCCGGGTTAAATGCTCATTTATGGTACATAATTATGATAAGTATAATGATACATAAAATGTGTTGATAGAATGTGACAATATCAATAATAAAACAAAAATACTTGAATAATATGAAAAGAAGTCAAAAACACACCAGGGACGACAACAATAAAAACACTGACCTTCCACACAACCAAAAAAACCAAAGACGGAGATGTTTTACATCTTTAAACTTTTTTAAAGAACGCCACAAACAATTAACTAAACATAAACATAACGAATTTCCGCCTTGGAACTGACATTGGCAAAATAATTGCCACGGGGGGGGGGGGGGGGTTAAACCAGGTTTTAGGATGCACAACCCCACACTTGCCAAAACAGGTCCATATAAGAACAAAAAACAAACAAATTATCTTTGTAAAAACTTCAACCCACACTTTATTCGACAATTTAGCAAAAACATACAAAACACATAAGGAACAATAAAACCTAAAACAAGTAGACTTGATAATGTAAAAGGCGATTACGCAATGACATTGGCATTTTGTTATCTTTTCTATATACTACATTATTCCTGAACAATATTCAAAGTCTTATTATTGTCGTGTTATACCTATCTAGCGGTTTTCAATTTACTGAAGGCATGCAGGCGGAAAACGAAAAGGAAATTACAAAATGTATAACACTAACAATATATATGTCTATCATAGATTTTAATACGGAACCAATCCACTTTTTATTAACATGATTTTATACGTTAACAACCTTTGTGTGGTAGTCTTGCATATCAAAGCAGTTTATCAATTTTGTATTATATTTAGAAATTGATTATAGGTATGCTCCTTATTCAAGTTCTATACTACATAAGTTCATCCTTATGTCGTTATACTTCTTATCAAATTTTGTTGTAGGTGTTTAAAGTTTATTTTTAAACACAGTTGTACCAGATAAATGACTATTTTCCGTGCAGTCCATGAACAATTTTAGTCCACATATAAAGACGTCAATACAGTATTTGTTCTGTAAAATAACTTTAGTTAGGAAAGCCAAGTCTTCCCTACAAGCCTCCAATAATAATATTATTAATTGAGGCAACTAAGTTAGGAAAGCCAAGCCTTCCCAAAGAGCCTCTAATAAAACATTACTTGATGGGACAAATAAGTTAGGAAAGCAAAGTCTTCACAAAGAGCCTCCAATGATAACTTTATTTAATGAGGTAACTAAGTTGTAAAAGCCAAGTTATCCTTAAGAAAGAGTTAGGGCTATATATGATTATATTTTAAAGTTTCTTTCGTAAGAGAGAATGTGACTGAGTGGTTGATACAGTTTTGTGGGCGCGATTGTAAATTAGGGCGAGCTACAGTGCAACAGTCTACAAACCACTTTTTAGTTCGGGCATCCACAATTTCTTTTTGGCAACCAAACTTCTTCAATCTAGATGAAAGCGTTTGCTGCTAAATCGACGTGTTCGGGCAACAACTTTCATATCCTTATTTCTTAGACTTAACAATCATTGCATTTGTGTCGTCAGCAGATGTAAATGACCTAAGACGAATGCAACGATAAAATCATTAAATTATGACAATTGTATTTGTGTATGTATTAAATGTGTCACAGTAGAAGATATTTGGTTACCATTTAAGTCAACAGAGACAAGTTATGCGGTCTCAAAGGTAAATGTATCAATAAATTACTTAACTAATACATTTTTTGACTTCAAGGATCTAAGTCAGATAAACCACTCATGGATAAAGAGGGATTCTTGATTAAGTATGCTCATTACGATTCTTGTATAAGGCTCTAAACTTCGTTCTCTCATAATCTATCGTAAAACAAAACATTATTTATCACATCATTAATGAAATACATATATTTCATGAGAAAACATGTTCTTACTAAACTCACATTTTCTGAGTTTTTAAGATTTTCCGTAATCTTATATATACAGCATTATAAAACTGCTTGGTATCACGCAGTTGTTTATAGTTTCGTGACTATTTTAGTATGACATTGTCACATCTAGACGGTGTTAATAGCTACATGTTTACAAGAAGAGATTGATGCAAAGCTTCAAATTCCGCCTGATAATGGTAACATTGTATGTGAACATGCAACAAAAGATAACCCAATGACATATGCGGCAGATTACACATGTATGATTATATGAGCATGTCGTTCTTATTTAACACCAGAGTGTTGCGAGGCAGATCATTGAAAGTAAAGTTGTGGTATTAAGATCAGCAAGCTCGATGATCTTATTAGCGAAACGGTCTTTTTATAGAAACCCTTTTGTTCACAAATTAAGCAATTTGGTTTTAATAATTGTCAAAAATTGCATGATTTTGCAAAAAACAAAAGTGGTCTTAATAGCGGAAATTTTCTGAAACAAACAATTGTTATAAACACACAATCTGTACGCAATATTTGTAAGAATCTTTTTAAAAACAATTATATTTAAACAAAGATAATTCTATTCAAAAACTTTACAAACCCATTTAAACTCCGCGTAAAAATAGAGATTAAAGATCAAATAATTTATATCTTTCTTAGACACAAAGTGCCTTTCTGTAATTTAAAGAACATCCCTTGCACTAAATTTTCAGTTGATGCATGGGTGTTAAGATTCTGAAGCTGTCGAAATGATTCATTTATTTTGAAGCTGACTACACCTAACTGTATTTACACAGAGAGTTATAAAACGACATGGTATGCTACTGACCAGAGTTTACTCAATTAATGTTTTGTGTGTGCGGAGTTTCAATCTGAACGGGCATAGTGTAAGCGATTTTTTTACATTTGACTGAAGGGTACACATTAAAAAAATACATATTAGCCTAAAATTTCAAATGTGTTGATAAAAACATGGTTCGTAGTATTTCGGCTTGTTTTCGCTGAGTGCTAAATAATAAACATATTATCAATAATGATAAAACTGACCATACTAATTGTTCACTTTAAATGTTTTACATTTTTTCTCTTGAGTCGATTCTTATTTTTCCTTATCAGTAAGGTATGTTTGAACATTTTATTATTATATACCACATTTGTATAGCGCTCTTTTCATATAAAAGATATTTTCAGGGATTTTATATAACAGGGATTTGCAACGATAAGTAAATGTAAAAGATTTTCATCAAATTTCACTGTCGTCGCTATTATTTCGGCCAATACGGAAATCAAGTATAACAAGTTTAAATAAAGATATTCACATGAAATTTTGTACCAGTACCATCCAAATTGACATATATGTTAGGAAAAATGTGTTTCTTGATGATTTTGAGGTAAATTACGCTCACAGACTGTTTTACAAAATAATGCATTTTCCCGCCGATCTGCCATTTTAGCCCCATTTTACATCACCTTAAATCATATTTTCGGTCATAATTGCAACATTTATGTTGTCAAAAACTTCAGAAACCATAAGAAGTTGTATGGATGACATGTACAAACACATAAATCAAGTTTTTAAACTCTGGAATATTTTGTACAGCCAGCTTCACCCAGTTTTAGACAGTGACGACTGAGAAAATTATAAAAAGCACTTCTTACAAATCCCTGTTATATAGAATCCCTGATATTTTGAAGACATATTTCTACAGAATACAAAAAATATAGAAATACTGATGAATTGTAAGTATCAGAGATCAATTTAGTGACCAAAGTGGTTAATAAACAAGTAGGGTTTTATTTTTCAGCCATATTAATCGATTGCTAAACAAAGAAATATTTTGTATGACATTATTTGAGTTCGTGCCTTATGGGTTGAGTTTAACGCCGTAGCAACACATTGTATAGGTCATGTTACGGCGGTCAGTCAACCTTCTTACAGTTCCTGGAATAGTTAAATATCTGGGTTTAGCGGTTAACCAGTTACAAAGCGCATAATGATACTTTCGTTAGTGTTATTTGAGTGATCGTGTAGAAGAGTTGTTATGGGTGTGATGCCGTCGGTAACTCGTGGCTGTGCCTATTGCGTGTGAAACGATATACATTATACAATACTAGTGTCAGTTGCGTGCGAAGCGCTTGTGAATGCTATGCACACCTTTGAAATCATTCATGTTTCTCCTTCTGCATTCACATCTTTGGAAATACTGAAATTAATGTTGCTTCAGCAAGTATTTTACACGACAGCCATTTAAGGTACTAGTTCACAGATTTAGTTTATTTTTTCTATAATTTCAAAATACCAGTCAGTGTCTGTAATTGTGTCAAAAAATTAATTCTTATTATTTTAAGACAAACTGACATATATGTATCAAGAAATATACAATAAAAGTCACAAACAATGAACTAAAATTGTCTTTGCCGTGACATACAAGGTAGATATTTACTACATGAAACACCGTAGTTTGCAGTTGTATGTCAATTTGGACTAAAACTGTCATTATCAGAACACTACTTTCCTGCTTCCAAAAATATTTCCATACAATTTTGATAGTTTTAGGAAATATATATAAGATATTTAAGTTGAAATCTGTGAATGAGTACCTTAAACATAGTTAATACATATTTTATTTTAATTTACTCCTATGTATACACATATAACTGATAATATGTAATTTGATGTAAATGAATCTGAAAACACACCAGGAACAGCAACAGTAAATAATATGGATTTAAAAATAGATAACATTCGTTTCAAAAGACCTAAAAGGACAAATGACAGAGAAACAATTAAATGCGTTCAGTCTCTATTTCAAAAGCATTTTAAAATGTGAAGCATTTCTTAATATGTCGTTTTATACATTAATTTGTTCAGATTTTCAGCATTGTTTTATTTTTACATTATTTACTGTATCAATTAATTCAGATGAACAATTGTACAATACTGTTTCCTGCTGCGGTCATTAGAAAATAACCAAAAATGTTTAATTATTTTTAAAATTACATCGTATAACACATTATATTTATACTCTCAAATAATGTTTCTGGACGTTATCAGTTGAAATCGTATTTCACAATAAGTAAGTCAATTAATCTTAGATAAAATATTTAATCTAAAACGCTTACCATAATCGAAGAAAATCCACACAGCGCAAAGAAATTCTCCAAAAGGCCAATAGCCGAGGACAGTATGAGTTGCCATAAAGCTCATAGCAGTGACAGCCACTCCGACATCAGTGATAGCCAAATTTACAATGTAATAATTAAATGCCGTCCGTAATTTCTTTTCTGTTTTCACAGCTACCAGTACCAGCACATTGCCGAAAATGGTAGCAAACGTCACTAAGAACAGTAAAGTAGCAATAAGTATTTTCCTCCATCCAACTTCCAGTCTCTCATCAGTGATTCCTGCTGAATTGTTTGAAGATACGTTACTATTACCCACGTCTAACATAACTTCGTCTGTCCAGAAATAATGTTATCTTGATAAATGAAGAAATTAACGCACTATATCAACTGTAGATCAATTAATAAACAACCGCATCAGACCAAAGACGTCAGATGGATCAGTAACGTGTGTCTCTTTGAAGACAGAATCAGGCTCTGATGTGTAACGTAATTGCTTTTGGGAATTAAGAATTTTGTGATGATTAGTTAACGCTTTCCATAGTCGGACATACCTTTCACACAGCCAGAATGCACGATAAGTTAAATTGGCACAGCCTCAAGTATTTTTGGCAAAAGTTAAATGTTAAATTATTTGTTCACCGAGATTCTGGTGACAAGTAGGCATGCTATAGCATTGACCTACTGGGATAGATTGCAGACATTATGAGGTGCCAATCCTTTGTCTCTCTAAACGTCAACCTGTTTACACGAAGAATTATGCACGTGTTATATAGCGCATGATTCTGATCACGTAGGTTATAGACATAAAGGATGTGGAATCCCTTTGTTCCATCAAAGGTCAACTTGTTTTGCTCACCGACTTTTGCAGGTGTTGCATCGTCCTAGTGAACGAATTTCATAATGTGATGCAATCTTTTGTTCCCGTCATGATTGGACTACATGTTAAAATTTCATCATTTTTATAATTGGAAAGTGCGAGGCTGGGTGAAGGACATGACGACATTTCTTTGTTCATTTATACTATAAAGGTCGTGCGCCGTTTTGAATAGACAGAAAAGCCGAGACAAGGGCTTAGGCAGAGGTTTGAGTAGGAGCTTGAGTTAAGATCGAGATTGAGATGTATTTTGGTTAGACTAGAGATTAGATTGGAGTTTGAAGATTGATTTTTAGATTTTTATGTAGAGTTTTTTTGTCAGACTTAAATTTTCAAATTATGCTAAGAATTAAAAGACAACTCGAGTAACGAACTTGTGTTATAAACAATTTTAATAAACCACTATACGATCAGAAGAAGTTTTGAGTTGAGTTTGTTTTGGATTGATGGTCATGGTAACGTTACAAGGCGTTAATTGCTGCGTGACCAGGATTCGAGTTGGTAAGTCCTCTTTTATTCTGTAGCATTTTTGGACATTGGCCGATCGCGATGATATGAATTTTAAGTAGATATATAATTTTGAAAAAAAAAAACTGACAATGATCATGCTAGGCTAGAAATTTTGAATTTTTGAATTTAGTTGTACTAAGTTTAAAAAGAGTTTGAATTCAATGAATAAATTAATTTATTAATTTAGATTCAGATAAATTTTAGATTTTTGATATTTTTTAAGATCACATTTATTAAGAATTGATAATGGCTGAATTTGCTGAAGTCTTCACAAATCTGTCTCATCAAATGCAGAATATAACTACGGTTTTGGCATCGCAAGGTGTTAAAAATGTCGTTCCCGAATTTGGCGGAAACCCTCAACAGTTTAGAGAATGGGTTAAATCGATTGAAAAATATCGAGTTCTCACACATTTGGACGAGAACACGTGTATCATGCTTGCTTATCAAACGGCAAGGGGGGCAGTTAGTGGCTTTATTGCCAGACATAGAGAAGAACAGCCCGCAGCAACATGGCAAGAACTAAAGAGAGCTCTAGCTATAGCTTTCTCAGACATTAAAGATCCTCATATCGCCCTTACGATGCTAAGGCAAGTCAAACAAAAATCTGGGGAGGGTCTCCAACAATATGCCGAAAGGTTAATTTCGATAGCGGAGGTTGCTTTCGCGAATATCAATGACCCAGTGGTTGGCGCGCAGTCGATTGATTTCTTTGTAATGGGATTAACAAATGATTCCCTTAAAATAACAATTTTAAGAAGAAACCCTGGAAATTTGAATGAAGCGTTAGCCATAGCAACTAACGAAAATACTTTGAGACAAAGAGTAAACATCACACATGCAAAGGAAGACTCGACTAATAGTTCGGGTAGTTCTAATGGTCATGAACCAATGGATGTATCGCACATGCGAAAATCCAAATGTTTTAAATGCAGTAAGCCAGGACATAAGGCTTCAGTATGTAGGAAAGTAAATGTAGTCAGATGTTTTAATTGTAATAAAGAAGGACACATTAGTGTTGATTGTGAATTGGGTAGACCTTCAAAATCTCAAGGGCATGGTCGGTTGTTTGGAAAAGAATTTTCATTTGGACAAAAACATTTAAACTAAATAGCTCTTCTCATGTTGAGGTCAATGAGAAGAGTAATAAAAATAAACTAAGTAAAAGTAAATACAAAATTCAAACATCTGGTAATCCAAATTCGTGCATAATTAAAATTTTTAATCAGTCTTATAGATCTTTAGTTGATACTGGCGCTGAGGTTTCGTTAATGCATAAGAGAGTGTATGACAAACTTAAGGTTAAACCTAAGTTAAGGTCTAAAAACATTGAGTTGCAGTCTGCTAGTGCTACGCCACTGAAAGTTTTGGGATGTGTTAACGTTACATTCAAAATAGCTGGTACAGAGATTAATCAAGAATTTCAAATTGTAGACAATTTAAATAGAAACCTCATCTTAGGTCTCGATTTTATGAAAGAAAATAGAGTTAGAATTTATTTGGACTTAAAGAAAATTAGAGTTAAAGAAAAATTTTATGCTGACTTAGTTGAAGATATTCACATAGCTTCTACAGTGAGAGTAAATAAAAGAATTACAATCAAACCTAGATCTGCTAAACTGTGCTATGGTAAAGTAAGAAATAATCCTGATTTACCTTCTAATCAAAGTTATGAAGTCATGCAAATTGATAGAGGATTCTTGGTAAATGAACCAGGGTTACAAATAATAAATTCAGTCTCTAATTTAAATAACAAAAGGTTGATTCCAGTACTAATAGTTAATAATTCTGACAAACATCAAACTATTTATAGACATGGTTTAGTTGCAAGAATTTCAAAGGTAGACTCGATGGAAGTTAATACAGTTAAATCATTGATTAAAAATCATAAAGACGATTCAGAGGTTGACTTAAGTGATCTACATGTAGATGATAAATATAGAAGAAAAATTGAGAATTTGATTTTTAAGAATTGTGATCTTTTTGCTAAAAAGGACTCTGATTTGGGTTATACCGATACTGTTAAGATGAAAATTAATGTTGGTGATCATGTTCCCATTAAACAAAGGCCATATAGGACACCGTTGAAAAATAGAGAGGTTATTGATGAAGCTGTGGACGAAATGTTAGAAGCTAAGGTTATTCGTCGTTCAAGGTCACCTTGGAGTTTTCCGGTTGTAATTGTTGACAAAAAGGATGGTTCGAAAAGGTTTTGTGTTGATTATCGCAAGTTAAATGAAATCACAGTCAAGAACTCTTTTCCATTACCTTTGATCGATGATGTGTTGGCTTTACTCAATAAATCTAAATATTTTACAAGCCTTGATCTTAAGAGCGGCTATTGGCAGGTATTAGTTAGTGAGGAAAGTAAACAACTCACCGCCTTCGCATGTCATAAAGGGCTATTCGAGTTCAATAAAATGCCTTTTGGTCTTTCAAATGCACCAAGTATATTCCAAGAATTGATGTCTATAGTATTGCAGGGTATATCAGAATTTGCAGTTGCGTATCTAGATGATATCTTGATATTTAGCAAATCTCTTGACCAACACTTAAAACATATTGATGAAGTTTTCCAAAGATTAAGACAGCATGGTTTAAAATTAAAACTTAAGAAGTGTAGTTTTCTACAATCAGAGACGAATTATCTAGGATTTATAATCGATGAACATGGTATTAAACCTGACCCTAAAAAGGTTGAAGCAATCAGATTCATGCCAACTCCAACGTCTGTGAAAAACTGTCGCCAATTCATTGGTGCAGCTTCTTATTACAGAAAATTCATACCGAACTTCTCCGCAATAGCAGAACCAATAATCAATTTAACCAGAAAACATGCACATTTTAAATGGACTGAACAGTGTCAAAAATCATTTGATTATTTGAAAGAAAGTTTGACTGTAGTCCCTTTGCTAGTCTACCCTGACCCAAATAAAAAGTATACCTTGTATACAGATGCATCAGACACGTGCATTGGTGCAGTTCTTACACAAGAGTGTGATGTTAAAGAATTAAAAAATATTCCAGGTTCTTTTCGCACAACAGTTGAGAAGCCTATTTATTTTCTATCACACAAGTTGAATAAAAGTCAATGCAAGTACTCAGTTATTGAAAAGGAAGCGTATGCAATTTTCTATTCGTTACAAAAATTAGATTACTACTTACACAATGCAGAATTTGTGATTAAAACAGATCACAAACCTTTAAAGTATTTGTTGGAATCTCCAATGCAGAATAAGAAAGTTCAACTTTGGGCTCTCAGTATTGCGGGATATAACTGTACTATTGAGTACATTAGAGGGGTTGATAATAATTTTAGTGACCTACTATCTCGAAATGCATTCACGGGTGATAATAATGATAAAGGTCAAGAGCCAATTGAGTGTGATGTTAGTGCAAACACATTCGAGGTAAATATCATAAATTCGAACGAATTTGACCCTAAGCAATATGCATCTTGTGAGATACCCCCAGAAGATAATTTACAAAAGCCTAGTGAAATTATATCCGGCTTAGATTCAGTCAGTGAGCAAGATAAGGACGAATCTATTACGAAAATCAAATCTTTGTTGTTGCGTGGTGATGACTCTAAAGATACAAGACGCTTTATGTTAATTGAAAATCTGGTCTATTATTTGAGTGATCCAGATGGAGAAGCTAGGTTAAGAATATATGTCCCAAAACATTTAAAGAATTTAGTTATTCGGCAATATCACGATGAAAATGGTCACATGGGAGTTCAGAAATGTTACGATTCTATAAGAACCAAATACTACTGGCCTAAATTGTTCAAAGAATTGTATGACTATGTTAGTGCATGCACTTTATGCCAATCTAGGTCGTTACAAAAAGTCAAACAGCCATTACAAGAAACAGATCAGCCACCATACGCTATGGCAAAGTTGAGCTTAGACGTATCTGGCCCATACCCAACTACACTGTCCGGTAATAGATACATAATTTCATTCGTAGATTGGTACAGTGGCTGGCCCGAAGCTTTCAGCACTCCGAATAAAGAAAGTGAAACTGTAGCTCATTTATTACTTGAAGAAATATTCCCACGCTATGGTTGTCCGCTGCAAATAGTCACAGACAATGGTACAGAAAATGTGAACAAAGTTGTCCGAAAAGTAATGCAAAATTTGAATATAAATCATATATTAACTAGCGTATACCATCCTCAATCAAATGCAAAGGTTGAACGTTTTCACCGTACCCTACATGATGTACTATCAAAAAAGGTCATTGAAGATCAGCGTACTTGGGATTTATATTTGAACCAAGCCTTAGCAGCTATCCGATTTAATATTAGTGAATCATCTAAATTCTCACCGTTCTACCTTCTATATAATAGAGATGTAGTTTTACCAGTTGACAGCTTGTTTAAGTTAAGAAGAAAATATTATGGTCAAGAACCGCATGAAATTGGTTTGCAGGAACAACATAAAGCTTTTACATTTGTCCGCAGAAACATGAAAAAGGCAAAGCAAAAACAAAAATACTACCATGATAAAAATACAAAATTGACTGATTTTCAGATTGGTGATCCTGTGTTTTACAAAAATAATAGAAAACAAAATAAGTTAGATGTTAAATGGAAATCACACTATAGAATCTTAGAAAAAATTGGTCCTGCTACTTACATAATTAAAAATCAATTAGACAATTCTACTGCCAAAGTTCATGCGGAGTTGCTTAGACTTGCAAACATTGATTGGGATGAAATTGAACCACAAACAATGCATAGGCCTATAAGAAAACAAAATTATGCAATACCACCAGACTCACCCCATGAATCAGATTCTAGTTCTGACTCAGAAATCGACATGCCACTTTCAGAATTAGTTAAGAGATATAGAAAAGAGAGAGACAATTCGGACTCTGAGGATGATATTCCGTTGTTAGAGCTTTCACGCCGACTTAAGGCCCGTAACAACAAAATGACCGATAATTCTGACTTAGACGAGCCAGAATCACCAGTGATGAATAATGATTATGACTTACATTTGACTCAAAGTCAAGATGAAATGGAGATTGACTCCGCAACTGTTGTATATGTGTAATAAGTTATTGATCTATAACTAGTTTATTCTAAGAGACCTCACCAATGTTGTGTCATTGGGTAAATTGGGTGGAGTATCTATTTGGGAGCTCCATTATGTTGAGTTATTCCGAGGTGCATTTATCCTCAATTCACTTTTTGTCAGGTCAACTCCTGAGTATTGATTTTCATGTATTTCTTGTTAATTTGTATCGAGGTGCATTTATCCTCACTTCACTTTTTTGTCAGGTCAACTCCTGGATGTTAACTATCATGTTGTTCTGAGGTGCGTTTATTCTCAGAGTATTTCTGTTCAGGTTAAGTCCTGATTATATGAGTTTATGTCGTTTTTATTACAACACATAAATTGAATCTTTGATGAATATATTATATATAGCCACTCATGATGTTTATTAGAATGTATATGGTATGCAATGCTTAAATATAATTGTGTACATTGTCTCTATAAATTTCACTACGTATAAGTATGAATTAAATTTATGTTTGACATTTAGGCAAATTAAATGTCACTGGAATGTTTGGTACATGAAATTGTTTGGTTGTTGTGTCTGAACTGAATAGTACGCTTTAGGTACTACCTAGTTGATGTATTGGATTTATAATTTCAGATGAACCAAAGATGATTTTACTTGTCCTCACATTTTTGTTCATTAGCCAATGTAATGTAAATTCCTTAGTTGTAAAAGACAATGTAATATTTCATAAAGTTAATGAAGTAGTTATGAACGATGCACGATGGTTGATAACGTTTGTACATGACTTAGAACCTTATACATTGTTTATAAATAAAGTAAGACAAGATATATATGAGACTAGAAGTATTATAAATACAATCACTGAGATTTATAAGCATAAAAATATGACAGTTTATAAGGAAACATTTTTGAGTCTTGAAATCGAGCTAAACTTCCTTGAAAATACGTATCAAACTGTTCGACAGAATTTCAATCAGTATTCTAATTTAGGTTCAATAACAAAGAAAAGAAACAAACGTAGCATCTTACCTTTTGTAGGAGAAGCTATGTCTGCAATTTTTGGGACTATATCCGAAAAAGATTTGAATAACATAAATCAGAATGTTAAAACACTTGCGAAAAATCAAGATAAAATTATACATGATTTAAGATTAAGTTTATCTGTGTTAAATTTGACCAAAACACAAGTTTCAGAGAACCGCAGGAGTATAGTAGATATTGTGAAATGTATTAATAAACTTGATGATAAAATCAAAGAGCTAAAAACCCTGACAGATCAAAAGTTTGTAGAGCTAGAAAAGTTCGTACATTCTTATATACAACTTGATTTGATAATTAAGGAAATTACACTTTTTATTCAAAATGCTTTTACTTATCTAAATGACTTAGAAATTGAGTTAAGTTTGTTATCTATGAACCATGTATCTGTTAATACTATATCACCAGACGAATTAAGATTATTATTAATTGAGATCGAAGATCAATTACAATTAAACTATAAACTACCAGATGATCCTAGGACAAATATTTGGTACTTTTATAATGTGTTATCTTGCACTACAGTTTTAATGGATAATAAAATTCAAATTGTACTTGATGTACCTTTATTAAATTCGAAAAATACTTTTGAAATATTTGAAATATTGAATTTGCCAATTCCCTTACAAACCGACCTCGTGCTTGAATATAAACTGGAAGGTGACTATCTCATGATCAGTCAAGATAGGTCAAAATATGCTCTTTTGAGTACAGACGACGGACAATTATGTAAAAATCCCCACGTACAGTTTTGCAATCCCAAGGTTGCAATTCGTCCTTCAAACATGAATAAATATTGTGCAGTTGCTTTGTTCTTGAACAACATAAAGGTTATCACACACAGTTGTCCCAAGGTTATTTCCCAGAAACAGTTACCAATAGCTAAATATATTACGAATGGGATATGGGTTATCATGACAGATGTTAAATTGACATTCACAATAAACTGTGCTGGACAGAATCCAAAGTCAGTACATGTGAACCCGCCGAGTGGGATTATGACATTAAATAACACTTGTGCTGCATCCAATGAACTTTTACATTTACCAATGTATGATAGGAAAAATTTCAATGCCATTGTTAAAGATCCTTTGTTAAACTTGTTGACACTTTTGAATGTTACTAAATTTAAAATTTGGCAAGAGACAGAGAATAGGTTAGGGAATTTAAGTACGTTTGAAATGCCAAACCGATTGAAACAATTGCCAGAAATTCAAGTTGACGATATTTTTGACAGAGTACATGATGATTTTCAGTCCTTGACATTTTCTGATTTGAATAGTAGCCATACACATGTTATTACGTATGTTGTTCTAGTCATGGTTATTGTCAGTGCATTCGTTTTCATTATTTTTAAATGTAGACGTAGATATTTGAACTTTAAAAAATTGGCTAATGTTCAAGATGTTGCGGATACGGAGAGGACAATAGAGCTGGAGATGGTCCAAGTTAAAAGTTGAACAATGACAATCAGAATAATTATAAATGAAATGAAAATGTCATCTCAAAATGTTAATCATTACATCATAGATTACGACAAAGCTCTACAGAGACGAATAAATCAATAAAATAATTAATCAATTAGGAGAGCTGCACGTCCTCAAGACGTGTGGACAATAGAATAATACTTTATAAGAATAAATTAATAATTGGTTAATAGGGAGAGCTGCACGTCCTCAAGACGTGTGGACAATAGAATATTACGTAGTATTATATAAAAGAAGTGGATATTTAAAAGAAAAATGGAAGAAGAACTGTTTACAGCAGACGAATTAAAATTAGTATTTGGAGAGAAAGCAAAATTCGCTGTAAGAGGAGTTCAAAAAGTTGTGAAAAAGAAAACTTCCATAGCAACTACAACTTACTCAGAAATGGAGACTTATACAGAGATGACGGATGAAAACAATGATGTCAACATAATACCTAAATTACAATTCGAATCACAGCCAGGACCATCTACAAGAACTACTATTAAGCCAAGAGAATGTTTATGGAAATCGTGGCATAAACCTGAAGACCAACCAAAGTACGAATGAAGAATGTCAGAACTTGACTTTAGTTTTAATTTGTTTCTTTTTTTTATGTGTTGTGTTTGAGTGAATGTATTCTGGATAACTTTTAGTGAACAATTATGCTGAAGTGACTCTTAAAGAGACGCAGTATTGACATTTTTATGACAATTGATGTTTAAATCATTTTTGTGTATTTTACCATTGCATGTTAATTACGCGATTGATTGCATGAAGTTTTATGTTTTGAGGACTTATGTCTATTGATTAATTAGTCTTTGAACTTGTTTGTTTTGAAATTGTTTTACTCGTATTTGAATTTGTTTGCTATCAATTTTGGTTTATTTTATTCTTGTTAGAATAAGAAATAAAACGCGTAATATTTGATGTTAGAAAGGTTAACTAATCATCTTGTGTAAGGGAGGTATGTAACGTAATTGCTTTTGGGAATTAAGAATTTTGTGATGATTAGTTAACGCTTTCCATAGTCGGACATACCTTTCACACAGCCAGAATGCACGATAAGTTAAATTGGCACAGCCTCAAGTATTTTTGGCAAAAGTTAAATGTTAAATTATTTGTTCACCGAGATTCTGGTGACAAGTAGGCATGCTATAGCATTGACCTACTGGGATAGATTGCAGACATTATGAGGTGCCAATCCTTTGTCTCTCTAAACGTCAACCTGTTTACACGAAGAATTATGCACGTGTTATATAGCGCATGATTCTGATCACGTAGGTTATAGACATAAAGGATGTGGAATCCCTTTGTTCCATCAAAGGTCAACTTGTTTTGCTCACCGACTTTTGCAGGTGTTGCATCGTCCTAGTGAACGAATTTCATAATGTGATGCAATCTTTTGTTCCCGTCATGATTGGACTACATGTTAAAATTTCATCATTTTTATAATTGGAAAGTGCGAGGCTGGGTGAAGGACATGACGACATTTCTTTGTTCATTTATACTATAAAGGTCGTGCGCCGTTTTGAATAGACAGAAAAGCCGAGACAAGGGCTTAGGCAGAGGTTTGAGTAGGAGCTTGAGTTAAGATCGAGATTGAGATGTATTTTGGTTAGACTAGAGATTAGATTGGAGTTTGAAGATTGATTTTTAGATTTTTATGTAGAGTTTTTTTGTCAGACTTAAATTTTCAAATTATGCTAAGAATTAAAAGACAACTCGAGTAACGAACTTGTGTTATAAACAATTTTAATAAACCACTATACGATCAGAAGAAGTTTTGAGTTGAGTTTGTTTTGGATTGATGGTCATGGTAACGTTACAGATGGCAGACAATTAAACACTGTCATATTTATCTTGGTTAGATATCAGTCGAATACATTAGATAGCTGACTCTTCTATTTGCGTATTTGTATATTGGTTTTATTTCTGTGCTGAATTCTCTTGCTAAACTCGATTAACAAATTGAAGAATAGCCTTAATTAGTAAATGCAAACTGCGGTAAAGTTCTACTATTCGGGTCATAAAAATCAATGATCTTAATAAAGTGACATTTCGCTTCTTAAATTTAGCATTTGTAACTTATAACTTGTCTAAATTGCATGTCTTTGCAATAACAAAGGTGGCCATTGCAGCTGGACTTCCATATTACCACCTGATAGACTCGCTAACAGTATATCTTTAGAATTGAACGTTAAAACGTGTACATGTACATAGAAATAGGCTCGAAAAAGGTAACAATAAATTATACCTTTAAAACTTGACAAACTTATCTTGTTTTTAGATAATTCATCCAGTTAACTACACAGTTTCATTGTGTTATCTAAATATCATATCCCCATAATATAAGTGTTATGGAACATTTTTACAGTATGTAAATATACTATTAGTATCTTTAACGGACCATGGTCATATATTATTCTTAAATAATGCAGTTTGATCATTGATCTAGACGGTCATCAGACGACATTATATTACTTCCTATTGTTACTATTATGTAGTCACTTTTTATTGAACAAACAATAGCATCAATTTCGCCATTGTTACCGCAAACACAAATAAACAAATGACTGCAGTTGGATAGTTACGGCCATGTTCAATGTTAATATTTGTTTGTCTTTGGTACTGTTCCTCACATATAATGGCAGTCGGATGTCTTGGGCAATCTTCCTTTCCTATGATTTCCTTATCTATTTTTATTAATTGGTATTACTAGAAACATAAAAGTATAGCTTTTGAATGCTCTTAACAATTGGTTTAATAGAAATAAAATAGATCTATATGATTAACAGAAGAATTGTTGACAACATGACGGCTCAATTACTGTCAATAAGAAAACGTTTTGCGATTTTTACTTTAGCGACTATTGCAGTCGTAGTATTCTGCAAAGCATTATTGTCGCAAATAGGCGGTTTATTTACAATCGTGAAACATTCTTTTTATATCAATTAACAAAAGTTAGGTTTGAAATTTTTCCATGGTGATGTCTCAGTATGTAAAAACATGTGCATACATATTTATACGTATTACCCAAGGTTCAAATAAGTTATACATTTTGCATGTGTATAAACAAAAGAAAAAATATAAAAGTTTTTTATAATGTTATACTGATAGTTTGACAATAAATCATCAAAGACGACAAAGACTTGAAATTGTCGGAGCGATTATCATTTCGCGATTATTTTTTTGGTGGGTTTAACGCCGTAGCAACTCTTTGTATAGGTCATATAACGGCGGTCAGTCAACCTACTCACTCTTCCTGGAAAGGCTAAATCTCTGGATTTAGCTGTTAACCATCTACTAAGCGCATACTTTCGTCAGTGACTGACCACTGTCCTACATAATTAATAATCATTGGTAGGAGGTAGAATGGCCGTAGAAATAATTTCATGACCAAGCTTCACGAAAGTATGTCCCGCCCGGGAATCGAACCAAGGACCCCTCGATCAGTAGACTTGCGAGCTACCAACTGAGCTAGCCGGGCGTCTCACCGAATAAAATCGGACAATTTATGTTTTAAACTGTAATGTTTGCACTGACTTAGATAGTGGACTGTATGTCCTTTATCTCACTGGCCTTGTCTTTTATCATGTCTGATAAGTTAACTAAATAAAGTATTATATCTATAGCTAGCTGTTCACTGATTTGTTTTTTTTTAAATTTTGAAATTTACTGTCAGTGTCTGCACTTCTGGTAAGACATACGTACATTTTGTATATTCTTAATTTTTAAGACAACCTTACCTATAGATTGTGAGAAAGATACACTAAAAGTCACACAAAAACACTAAAATCATCAGTACCGTTACTAACGCAAAAATGGTTTTTTCATAAAATCACCATCTTTTACGGTTTTTATTCTAATTTGCACTATCATGATTTTTCATTATTAGAACATTGTGTAACTGTGCTTAAATGATCCTATACGTGTTGTATGGGTTTTAGAATAGTTGATAAATAAGTTGAAATCCTTGAACGAGTACTTTTAAGTACTTCGTAAACCTTAACCTTACCATTGACATTATCTATATTTATATAAAACTCATGACTGACAAAACTACACTATGTTTAACTTCCTTATGTCTAATCTATTAAGGGCCAATAAGACAAAGGGTCAGTATCACTCAGTGCATTCCAAACATACTCTGTTCTCCATAAGCTCAAGGATAAATGAAATTTTTGAAAATTAAATAATGCATAAATCTAAGTCAGTTTTGATAATTAGAAGTTATTTATGAAAAAGTTTTACTCGTCTGTCAAAAACAAATTGATGCTTACTGTGGCATTTTTAGGGCACTTTTTGAATTCTTATTTTATCCATGGTTGAAAACACACGCGTATTTGTTTCAACTTAAAGAAAAATTTAGTCCAAAGACGTTTGCAAGGCACTGCATCATAAAAAATGAAAATGGAATTAAAGATTTTGATGTCTGTTTAAAAAATGGGGACTCTCTGCCTTTGCTCTTGAAATCAAGTTGCTAATGTCCATTTTTTGTTATATACATTTATAATAATATGGTGAATTCGTGTTGAGTGATATAAAAACAAGATGGCGACCAATATGACGTTCATTGTTGTCTCCACTGTGAGCATCTTTCATTCCACTATTTTATTGATACATGTATACATTCATATCTAAAGTTTTTATGTACTTAAGGTTTATTATAAAATGACAAAATCGAGACGTTTTTAATGCAATATGTATACACCATGTACATGTACTTAGCCTTTTATTACACAAACATTTCAAACTTAGGCATGTTTTATTTACATCTATACATTGCTGAATTTCTATTGGCATAGGTTCTATTTATTTTGCACGACCAACTACGGATGTTGAATAGCACATGCATATCTCTAGAAAATAATTTTTAACCTGTGGTCAGTACAATGCAGAACTTATGAGGATTTATAATTTTTGTAATTAATGTAGCAGTTAGTGATTAATTTATGTCTATATGCATACGAATAATTCCTTATCACGACTGTTTAGTCTACGACTGTATGAATAGTTTAATGTCATACATGTAGAATCTAGATAGTTTATTAGCACAGTGGAATACATCAAAGATGAAAACAGGTTAAAGTATAATGTTTGGTTATTTTTCTGTTTTACTGTGGTGCTTTTCACTATAAATCTTACGATAAAAATCATCGTAAGTCAAATGCAAGAAACAATAATACGATCATTTTTGGCTGATCAATTCCAAATATTATTAAATTGTGTAGAATATTGAATACCTTTTGAATAACATAGTTATCTTTATTATCCCTCTAATTTTGAACTGCAATTTTATGAAATTGACTTACGACAATTTATTTCGTAAGAATTTTTGTGGAAAAGTGTACTGGTATGCTAATATTGACAACTTTTCTATGGAGCCTCTAATTAATGTGACATTTGAATACTTCATTAGAAATTATTTAGTTTTTACGAACTATCTGATGTGTTGTTACAAAGCATTATACTGTTTATTTAAAATAGCCTATTCATTCGAGTTTTATTAAATGTTGGTAAGATTTACGAAATATTGATTCAATTTTACGAAATACAATCTCATTTTTACGAATGACTATTGTCGTGTTTACAATCTTTACAAAATATTGACTCGTTGTTACGAATCATTATAAATGACGTCAAGTTATGTCTGACACTTTTATTTTATATACAGGTGTGCTGTTGTTACTGGTATCTGGTTACATCAATTTGTGTTGCATCCAAGTCACTTCAGGTAAGAACAAGAAGTTTACCAAGTTAAGTAAAGTCAAGATAGTTTTAAGTCTAGTCCACAACATTTATTTTGTAAATGAGTTTGATTAATATACAGTTATTTCATATGTGATTTGGAAACAGTCAAACTGTTTGCTCGAGGTGGAGGGAATAGTGTTTTGAATTGAACAGTTCAAACACTATTCCTGACTCCGAGGAACAACAGTTTGACTGTTCCAAAATCGCACATGAAATAAATGTTTTATTACCTGATCAATTACTATTTAAACAGTACTTGACATGTTTACGTCGGCTAACTCAAGATCGATAGACGCTTGATGCATTCGAAAGTGACTGGTAAAGCCTAAAATCCCGTAGCAGTTACTTTCCCTTACAGTAACAGTTCGAATAACATTGCGTGGCGTCAGAGCTAGCGCGGGAAACAGTTAAAGGTGTTGACCGATCAACAGTTCACTCAGAAAACAGTTAAACATATCGAATTACATTTATAAATAAAAGCAACCAGGTAATAATGATCATTATTGTCGTTAAAATATGATTATCTGATTAATAAGCTTGCAACAAGATATTCTGTATTATAAATAGTGGATAATGTGCTTATATATTTTTAATAATATCTTGTAGGTCATGTAGAAAAGAAAAGATTTTTACTTAGAACTGAACGTAAGTATACCATATTTTGTGTTAATACACTGCCCTCCGATTTCCCATAGTTCTAGGACAGAAACATCAGATAAAAAACAAACGATTTTTATCCATGACAAACGAAACAAAGACGGTTCTAAAGCTAATTAAAAAACGGCACCAATTAAAACAATCAACAAATTGTTCAAATTAAAACAATAGACTTAATTCGGAACTCAAATTTGTGGGATTTTTTCCGTCCGTGCGCTGTATGTACAAACAAAGTTTCCGTGTGCGTGTATACGGTTATACACGTGTATATAACAGCCTATGTGACTATAAAACAATTTTGTAAAAGTGGCATGTTATTGTATTTTTAAATTTGGACACATTAGTTTTAGGAGAAACAAGTAAGTTAGCAATATTATGGCACCGTTTCAAAGTATTTATTCTTACGAAAACAAAATTATTTGTTGAGTACGTGTATTTTGCCGAAAGCTTCCGATAAAGCGCGATTTACAAACGAAGGCCAAAATAGACTGTAGATACTGCTTTTAATATATTCTTGCATAAAGGTCAAGCTCAGGTTCATTCTGTTGGACTATATACATAATTAATGAAAAACACGAAATACGGATTAAGTCCTATTGTTCTTTATACACATGTTTTCATTGTGACAGAAAAACCCAAATATTTGAATTCGGATATAGTCTTGAGTAAAATTACTTGCAGCATACCTGTTCAGTTTTTGTCAACATTTAAGTTGTCAAAGAACATTTGAGGGCAATGCATCTATTGCTTAGTGATCGAATAGTTCATGTTTCTAACTTTAAATCACAGCCATGTCTCACTGTTGGAAGATCGTCAACCATGCTGTTAGGATCTGTTCCTCACTTCAATGTCAAATTTTTCATGATTTTTCTTAATCTTTTATAGTTTTGCATAATCGATTTAAATGTTTTAAGTACGTATGTGCGTTGTGTTGATCAACAGTATAAAGGTGGACAAAACTAACAACCGGTGTAAATCATTTATTTGTATGAATGTAATGTATTGTCGACTATAAGTTATGGTTTTGTGGTACTTAAGAATGTTCAAATATTGAAACTCTTCAGCACAACTCATTCAGACTGCTCTGTCGATTTGTTGCTAATATTGATTAAATTAGTTAGATAATTTGCAGTAATGTACCAGTCATCTGTTATCTACCCATCCCTCACACGAGGCAAATCGGTGACATTAATTAAATGTAGCAAACTTTTAGCGAAATCCATACCCTGCTATGAGCACATTCCAGCCAATCCCTTCTTCGGCACAGCTATAGAAGCCTTTATTTCTAACCAATACAAATTGATCTACATGACTGTTGTTCCTTTGAAATTCTCTTCCGGTATAGAGAAATGAATATAAAAATCATACCATTGGTTATTTGCGAAAAAGGTGCACAGCACGGACAGTAGTTGCTGTAGTTACTCAGTGTATTATGGGAGAATCGCTGTGCTAATTGATTA
This sequence comes from Mactra quadrangularis, assembly GCA_025267735.1. NCBI lineage: Eukaryota > Metazoa > Mollusca > Bivalvia > Venerida > Mactridae > Mactra > Mactra quadrangularis. The sequence continues at coordinate 28,223,286 of CM046297.1, read as the reverse complement.
TAAACTCGCCGTGGTACGATCCTGTCGGTATGACTGAACAGCGATTATACATGACTATTTATACTTCAAACAAAGTAAACTCCTGCATAGCGCCGAATATCTTTTTAAAGATATTTATTGTTTTAGTTTAGGCAGTCCAATATTTTTACAAGTGATATGTATATAAGACCCTATCTGACAGTTCAATTTCAGAAAATAATTGACATAAAGTCTTACTAACCGTTGTAAAAAGACAGGTAGTTTGACAACGGTAATAGTTCCAGCACGAAAACTATTCCAGTGCATTTGCCCGGCAGTCATGGTGAAAGCAGCTGGAAGGGATAATTTAGCTCTTCCTCTGATTATCACAAGTAAATAGAGGCTTCGAATTACAAATAAAAGATGCAAAAATGGTAACATGTAACTATATTTTTTCTTCGTTTACTAGCTTGTAACTGTTTTCAAGACTGTGCTTGCGTACAAGGAGACTGTGTGAATAACCAATGTAAATGTCTTAATGGCTGGGGAGGAACAGACTGTGGACTGCAATCAAATTTCGGTGAATATTCATACTAATTAATTATAGCTCGATCGTGGAATAAGTTATTACAATTGATATGAATCACTTTCGAGTCCGCGTCCTGGTTCCACAGAACTGAGCTAACAAGATAAATATGTGCTCAAGGAAACAACGGAGTAGGTTTTGGATGGGATTCGATCCAACGTAGGGCTGGCAATCCAATCATTACCAGGCCAACGTCGAAACCGCTCGGCCACGCCCGCTCCTTCAGGTCATGTACTTTACTATTTCAAAAACTATGGAAAATGGGTCGTAAATGCACATTACGACAATTCAGTACAGGTATGTATCGAGTACTGTGACAATGCCACTTATATATGATATACGTTACTTCTAAAAAAGGGTCAATTTACAGGTGATTAGTTAACATAAACAACAGCCTGATTTCTCTTTATGCACAAATAATTGAATGACCACCAGTAGTGCATAAAATAACAACTACTTCCTGTTGTCTTATATTTCCAGTTGGCCTAGTGTATTTTGATTGTTTACTTTTATCCTTTCTCGTAAAATGCGTCCTGAACTAAACTGAGTGAATAAAATAAATTTGTGCAGATAATTGAGAGCAAACCATTATAATTTACAGGTCAATATGACCATTTTCGATGAAATAAGTACAACAATAACTTTTTGCGCTTTTGCAATATTTTCTGTTTGAAGGCTGGTGCAATTCGACAAAAAAGTGCTTGTTTACCTTCTTACGATCCTGTGACTATATGAGATAAGATGTCATACATCAGCAACCCTTCAAATAAATCGTTGTCTGTAGATATTATCAAGTATTATTATTATCAAAATCACCCGAAAGCGTCACAGAAATCTTAAACAAGGACATCTGTTCTTGTGTTTTGTGATGGATGCTGCCATCTTGCTTGACAAAACAAAGTTGACCTACCTAGATGAAGTAGTAATAAAATTGTAGTTTTCTGAAACCGAGTCATTGACTACTATTTCGATGGTGCATAAGTTTTGACAGCACAATTCCTCATTACAAAAGTGTGATAAAAGTACCTGCATACAGCTAATAGCAAACGTATAGAGGCACTTAGTTTCAGTTTTGATCGCTTGCTGGCTCATCTACTTCAGAATATTTAGCCGCCTTTTAATATGTTTGGCGCCATGGGTGATTGGACACTTGATGGTTTTGGTCCCAAATATTGAACATATGAAGCGAAATAACTATACAATAATGCAATATTGAATTAGTGAAATCCTGATTTATGTTTGTTTTATCTTATTTTAGTGTCACAATATATGTCAAGCACAACTACAGGCCATTCAGGTAATTGATGCTGTTTTATATTTCCTTCCAATTTTCATCAACGTTAAATTCCAAATGTTTTCATTCTATTCTTATAACAGTTGATAAAATTTTGCATATTTTTATCCTTACAAATTGTTTATTTACTTTCTTCGTAACTGACGTATTGGCGTTTGTCATCTCATATCACAAGTGATTAATTTCAGGTAATATTATGGTAGAAATTAGGCCCATTAATCTCCTAAAATACAAGTATGTGCATTTCCCCTTCAAGAAAGTAACCATTTTCTGTACTTAAACTTATAATTTCATTTTTGCTAATGAGAAATCTGAGGAATATACTGCCAGGGCAGAAATAATAGAGCCTACTTTTTAAGTTGATGTACATGTAATATTGTATAAAGTATTGTAAACGAAGAAAATGTTTTCACCAGTTGTTTCTTTTCATTCATAAAAGGACCCTGCAACATTTTCCCCTAAAAGTGAAGAAAAACGTTCATTGAATATAAATTTATTGCTGCTGTTGCTGCTGTCTATTCTATAGAATTGACTTTATTCCAGGACATCATACAACTACTCATCTTCCAAGGCAACACCATCGTATGTATACAAAATTGTATATTCTTTAAAATGTATAAATCTCCATCTGATAATATTTAGTTTGACATACCATAGAATGCGTAATTTTGTATTTAATTCGAAGATTTAGACATTTTGTCTATTTATGTTTACAACTTCCATAACACTGATATTATGATGATTTGATATTTAGATAACACTTTTAAACTATTTAGATACACGGATATGTTGCCTTATACATTGTAACAAGACAAGTTTTTGTTAAAAAGCACACCATTCTGGCTGGCCTATAAATAATTAACAAGTGGCTGTTTCGACGTTGCTTACAGTTGATATATTGTTGATATACTCTTACATTATTTCTATTGTCACACCATGTTTGACGTGACTACTGTTACGCGACAGGTCGTACAAGTCGATATAGCTCGTTTAGGATAACTTGAGACAAAATACAACGATACCATTTTTATACACAGGTGGATTTTAGTTTAGTACCCGTAATTATCGACTATTATCAGTGTGGTTTTGATGTATTAAATTTAGTACGAGTACACACGTTCCACGCATTAAGACATGTTTAATACTTTCTTTACACAAAATCAGCTGACCTCCCTGTTTTATGAAATACCTGAGTCCCAAATATGTAAACAGACTGAGTCGTTTGTCTCAAGTTATCCTAAACGAGCTATAATAACAATGCATACTATAATAACAGATAATGAAAAGAGTTGTTCATATCATGGGTATCAAGTAAATGGTACATGTGTATGTCAGGTTGGCTACACAGGTGATATATGTCAACATCGTAAGTATTACCATTATAGTTGATACACATTTCCGTTTTCGAGTCTTGAGCGAGACCTATATGCCGTTGACTTGGATTTGTGGACTTCGGTCTTGAAAAATTTTCTTTGGCCATTTTATCACCAACACCTTTATCAGGGAGGACATTTGTCAGCCACTGGAGAGTGTATGTGCTTAGTACAGTGTTCAAAGCTTGGTTCTAGAGGTCAATGGCTCACCGGGAATAATTGGTTGGTCGTCTGAACAACACAATATGGTTAAAAAGGATTGTTGAAATTGAAATTGTTTGTTTGATTTGTTGGGTTTAACGCCTTCGCAACACATTGTATAGGTCAAATAAGGGCGGCCAGTCAACCTACTCACTCCTCCTGGAAAGGCTAAATCTCTGGATTTAGCAGTTAACCAACTACTAAGCGCATACTTTCGTCAGTGACTGACAACAACTGAACTGCTCTACATAATTAAGAACCATTGGTAGAAGGAGATTGGCCGTTGAAAATATTTCATGACCAAGATCCACGAAAGTATGCCCCGCCCGGGGATCGAAACCACGACCCCTTGATCAGTAGACTTGCGTGATAGCAACTGAGCTATCCGGGCTCTTAAGGAATGTTGTAATGCGGTAGAAAGCGAACATTACATACAAATCCATTTATTACATAAAACATCATACCAATTTGTCAGTGGAATACGTGTAAGTGCAATTACAGTTATTGTATAATATATTTTTTAAGATCCGAAACTAATAACATTCCCCGTTGAAACCGTTATGATATAAATCGGTATATGATATAAAACGCCCTTAGTTAAACATGTCATTTCAACGAGTTGAAATAAATGATCTGCTTTCAGAATTGACAGAGTATTCTGTTTCTGTAATACCTTTTGGTAAGATGACGTAATTTATCTTATGAGATGACACCACTTTGACGTCATGTTCTCACTACAATTGTAATTTAAGATTTTATACTTTCATTGTACATTTGAATATGATTTATTTGTTAGGTTTGTTTGTTTGGTTGGGTTTTACGGCGCACCAACACAGAAAGGTCATATCGCGCCGAAAACAAATAGTGATACTATTAATTCAATCGATAATAATGATCTTTAGCCCTATATTTATCATATACATTTATTTCCTTCAATAAGTTAAGTATCACATGTGATGGTACAGACTCAAAATGTTCTTTAAGTGAGTTAACCTTAAAATGTTTATCACGGATGTTTTTGAGATCCTGACAATCAATGAGAACATGTTTGACATTGAAATGCTCTTATTTTTTTAGGACCCTATACGAATCATGAATGTATCGATCCTACGTGTAATCATGGTATATGTTTATGGTGGTTAGATCAAAATGGTGATCGACATCAAAAATGTCATTGTGATGACGATTATCTTGGAGATAATTGTGAATATACTGATACTGGTGAGTTCATTAGTTTATTTTACTGGAACATCACGAACATCTTCAGAATGTGCATTCGAAACAACTCGACCCAATCGCCGTAAACAGATATCCTGTATATAGAGCGGTGTCGTACAGGATCTCTAAGGTTCCAATGGAGGGTCATGTGGAGATGACCATTATCTCGACCAATCAATGCGTAGATGTCATCTAGACGAAACACTATAAATAGCATTTTGATTTCGTAATTTGTATTTTAGACCAATGTTTTCGAGCTAGTTTGACAGCGGTATTATTCACATTCTGTAATTGGACAGCTGATTTCAAATTGCGTGACGTAGACGATGTAAACAAGTCACTAAACGTAACGATTTCGTCATGAATATCTTAATGAGAATAGGTCGTAGTGAATTGACGAGGAGTTCCGATAGCAGAATGAGTATAAACACTTGTTTTATGTGAAATTATTTTATGTTTGCATCAGCCAAAAAAGAGGAAAGGTTCAATAGACTCTATCCAGAATTCAAATATTTGCGGTTTCCCCTCCGGTACAAACACACTTTCATCGTTTCAATGAAAACATGTGTACATAAAACAAATAATCAATCCATATTTCTGCTTATCAACAATACAGTGTAGAAAACTTTGTTTGTACCGCCTATGAACGGATGAAAAACCGCATAAATTGGAGTTCAGAATTATGTCTTATAATGCAAACAATAAATATAACAATTCTTTTAACAAAAACACTTTTATTATCTTATAAGATCATTCTGTTTTCTTCTCACAAATTATACTTGCACATGAACAAATTTACCTATTTATCTTTCAAACAAAATTAACCCTGCATAGTGTGTCTTTCTGGAGAAGTGGTTATACGTTAATAGTATTTATACAATAAGCATGATTGCCCACGGTTTAGTAGTTAACCTGCCACACCGTAAAAATGAACTCCTCCACTTTAATTTTTAAGTTAAGCGCTTTAAGCGCTTACCTTATTACGACCATCTCGACAGTCGTTTTGGGTTAAGCCAACCCAAGTTTAAGACAAAGAAGTTCTTCCGACCTCTATTTTACCACAACCACGCAATTTTCTTTCATAGTACGTACAAATTGTCTCTATCCTACGAATTTACAGACAAAAGTGCATCATACGGAACATAAAATCATTCAAAACAAGCTGTCCCAAAGTTTTCCTTTTACATTGGGCACGTTTCACAAGGCGAGCGTTGATCTGCTACACAAAATTGCTTTCAAAAAGCGCTAGCTAGCGATAGCCTTGTGGAACATGCCCCATGATATAAATACGCGAAAAGATCTCGAACTACATGTAATTTTCTATGACGTCACTCCACCCACGGAGATGAACGAAGTAGCCAGAAAGAGTACGTCGAACTCTATTAGCATTGAAATTATCGAGGGTAATTAGACGAGATGACCGGCATGCATTTGATTGCGATCAATTTGAATATCATCATTGTAGTGTTAAATGATTTTAAAGCGTTTGATCATGTCCGGATGGCTTTATACACTTAACAAAACTTTAAAGAATACAATCATGTATATTTAGGCTCGTATCTACGTAAGTGCTTGTCCGATTTAAGCCAAATTTTCAACAAATATAGTTTAAAGATGGATAATTATTATTATGTCTATTTCATTTTTAATATTCGATTTTAGCGCTAAACCATAGGGGAATGGGTGTTTAGTCTTGGAAAGGAGATCTGTCACATCTCTTCCGAGTAAATTTCATAAGGAATTCATCGAGTTTGATACCTTATACTTTTTTACAAAACAAAATTTTAGCTTTTGGCTGGAATTTTTGTATTTGGGATTTTTTATGATAATTAGAACATGTTAAAGTAAAAATTGATAGTACATGTAATTTGGTGTTTTGTAATGCGATGGACACTTGTGGTACAAACAACGTCTGTTACATATTAATGCTAAATTGCACGAACTATGGAACAAATACTATTGTTCTTTGTACACACGTTTTCATTGGAACGGTGAAATCAATTCCGTATATAGTGTGACAATAGACTGCATTATGTGCATAGCGAAGTGAAACTGAAAGTTGCATTGACGCTTACCATGTACTGAAGCTTTAGAAATAATCATGTACTCGAGTAATGTATCATGCAGGAATTGTATCAAGCTTTCAACAGATTTACTAGTGAATCTTGCTGTTGCAAGTGTATTATCTTATTAAGTGTCACAACATTTACCTGTGAGCTGTTGATATCATGGGAAGAAGGATATGTAAGCGACCAGATAACTATATCTATCTATCTACAGAGAGGTACTGGGTTCGAGTCCCGGTCAGCCTGTATATTTTTCTTACCCTGTGATGATTTTTCGCCCAACGTGGGACCGTGACAATCACTTGGTCAGTTGAGAAATGCTTGTAACAAAATAATTGTGTCTTAAACAGTCTAGAATTCTGACATTATTATTGAGATTATGTCACAGCACTTACCTGTTCACATTCTGGGAAGAAGGATATGTAGACGGCCATAAAGCATAGTCAGGAAAGCGCTTAACTTCAGCGCTTTTAGCGCTTTGATTGATATTTCTGATAAACTCTGGAATGGATTTGTTCATTTTAAATGTTTACATAAACACGTTATTTTTGTACGCACTATGCATGCTTAATCAACCCTCACCTTTAATGACTGTTACAGCTCTAGGTCTACCTTATTTATGTCGCGATCAAGCATTGTGTGAACATGGTAAATGCTTCCATCATAGAGGAATTTCAGTATATTACTACTCTTGTCAATGTGACAATGGATGGCATGGACACCACTGTGACGACAATCGTACAGGTATTGACCAGTGGCCAATTTTCTAAAGGAAATCACTATCTAACGCTTTGTCCTCTGATACCGTCATAAGACCGAAATAATAAGTATTTGATTTTAAAACGATGGTACCTGTGGGGCGAACTCGGGTCGATAGCGCGCCGGGATTTGGAATCTTGTGTCCCGAAGGGGGTACATGTTCAATTCCTTCCCGGTAAGGGTTATACCCTTCCATGAAAATTTGACAATTATGTCAATTTTTCTCCCATGAATGAGGTATATTGAGAAGTTTGCGGCCTTGTGGAAGGGTAAGTGAGTACTGGTTATAGACAAGAGTCCAGGAAAGCTAAGTTAGGTGCACTGGACGCCATTATATGACCTATACAATGTGTTGCAACGGCGTTAAACCCAACAAAAAACTGTAGTGCGAAGCGCTATCCAACGATATGTGTAAGAACGTCGTTACATATTTTAATATGTTAACATTATGTAAGCTTGAGTCATAACACTGATATTATGGGGAATGTAAAGTTTAATTTACAAATTTAATTGTGTAGATAGTATATATGAGTTACCTAAAACCAAGACAATTTCATTTCATAAGCACAAACAAATCTACAAATACAATGTATAATTTACGAGCTATTAGTGAATTCATAAATGAACAAGAAATCAACTCCTAGTAAACAATCTTAAATGTCTATGGAACGTTTAGACTTACCTAAGAAAGTGAAGACGAAACACAAGAGGAAGATATTCATAAAATATTTAATTCGTATTTATATCAATTTATGACAACTGTAAACAATTATAAAGAGAGTGTATTTCTTTTTGAACATAGCATTGCATAGTCATGTTTTTTGTTGTTGTTGGACTTAAAGTCAATTTGTCTCGGTTTAAGCTGTGCTTGTCTTAAATTTATGATAAAGCCCCTCCCCCGATTGACGCACAACATAATTGTCAATAATATTGAATAAATAGTATTTACAGTTTATTTTTTGCAACTGACTGTACCAAAATATTTATTTACCAATATTTAGTTCATTTGTATTTCTGACTCTGAAGGAAAAGCATGGATCCTGTTGTTTTTAGGCATTGTGCTTGCATTGGATAAGCAAAAGCTAAAACGGAAGTAATAACGATGGCTTTAGCTAAAGCAGCAGTTTGTTCATTTAAATCAGCCACACGATTTCTACTTTTCAAGTATAGAATTGTAAGCAACCTCCTTTTCCCCCCGATAACTATAATCGTCGCAAGTTACTTTCAGAATGCAGGAAGTTCTCTATATATACGTAAATGACTTCCAGTATATATTTTTTTCTCCATCTTTTATTAATTTTGCCATGTTTATGCCTCAAAAATTTGAAAAGAATGAATATAGACTTAATTGTATTGACGGGTGTAAAATACTCATCAATAAAATTGTCAATAAATCAAGAAATATTTGAGCTAATTTTCATCAATACATTGAAAGGGTCTTCAAAACTACCTATTTACTGTCAATACCATTGACAATCTTCAATAATTAACAATCTTATTTAAAATTATATTGTACGTGAATGGGAGGGCTTTCGATCCTGTCTTTAAATGTAAACGTGGCCATTCAAAGCGAATAATCTAATATAATAAACAAATTTACGATCGTTAAGGCAATGAGTGATGTTTCAAAATTTATGGTCTTTGTTTCTAACGAAACATCACTCATTGCCTAAACGATCATATATTTGTTTACTTCAACACAGGAAGTTTCAAAATAGCGTCTAAATATGTCCGAATTTATTCGTAGCAAATGACCGATGAGTTCCGAATGTATCGTCGTTTCGGAACGTTTTGGAACGTTTAGGGTAACTGAACAGGCTAAAGGTCTTTGACTAAACATTAAAAGTATATACAAGTATATATTTATATATGATTTTTAGATAGTGAGGCAATATTATGTGGTGACAAAATATGTCATCACGGCACGTGTCATAGATATGATGGGAATAAGTACACATGTAACTGTGAACCTGGGTGGAGAGGTGATCATTGTGACAGGGAAGGTAAGCACACAATCAGTAATCTCAGCAATTCGCTAAAACTCTTATGAACAAAACCGAATCATTCCGATTGAAAATATTGCTGAGTCTCACGCGGATTACTCGGGCGACATTGCTATAATCGCGGTTCGAGAAAATGAGCGCATTCAGCATGATATTGTTCCTAAAATTTGATTGGACTGTAAAATCTATTATTTGCCATTGACAAAATGAGATGCAAGATTTGCCGCCCACTTCTGTTGAGTTGCCCACTCCGATAATAAACACAGTTGTGTATTTTTCGGCGCATCTTTCTAAGCCAACTTTTGACCTATATCATAACCAAATTGGTTATTTGCTTCACCATTCCTATTTGTCAAATGAAATTCTCTTTGGGTATAGAGAAATGGATAAAATATATACACATTGAACTTTGATTATCAGTTATAATTAGGCGCATAACACGGACAGTAGTTGCTGACTATTTACTAAATGTACTATTGGTGACTCAATATGCTGATTGATTATACATTCGTCGTGGTATGCTCCTAGCGGTATGACCGAACAGCGACTATTTATACTTTATGACTATTTATACTTCAAACAAAATGAACCCTGCATAGCGCTGGATATCTTTTTAAATATATTTCTTGTTTAAAACTATTTCATGAGTGGAGCTATTCCTTGCTCAAGGAAAACTAATTAGTAATGTTCAAGTTAACATCATCTTACAGAGTGGTCACATTGTGGAAGCCATCATTGTTTACATGGTACCTGCTTTTATAACAAGGATAACCGTGGTAATACATATAATCACCACTGTGTCTGTTCACATGATTGGCATGGTACAAGTTGTAATCATCAATATTCAAGTAAATATAATCTTACTTCTTATCTATCTCCGTAAACAAATATCCTGTAGAGCACTGTCGTACAGGATGTCTAAGTTTCACTATGAGAATCATGTCGAGATGATATTTGTGTCGACCAATCTATGCGTAGCTTTCATCTAGACGAACACTATTGATAGCATTTGGATTTTTGATTTAGTTTGCGAGCTAATTTATCGCTGGTGTTATTCTCAGGCTGTGATTGGACGGTTCATTTCAAATTGCGTGACATAGACGATGTAAACAAGTCACTAAACAAAACGATTTTGTCATGAATAATATAATGAGAAAAGGTTACCTGAACGTGATCCTCATAACTAAACAGCCAAATATAAATTAGAAAATGGCGAGCTGAGAATTTTAGATCGGGGTTTCAGGTTTCATCAATTGACTTCTTATTCGCCCGTCGAATTCCATTTTTTTGCAAATGGTATGACTTGTTAACTATGTGAATAATGCATGTTATATATTCGTGGCTACATAGCTCAAGGCAGGTTTCAAGTATGCGGTAAATGAATATATCTTCGTACAGAGGCTTTAGATGTACGTGTACTTGTAATCCATCTTTCTTGTATTTCTCCAATTAGTTAGAAAACTTGATGTAACATCTTACAGTTGGTCGTGGCTTTTTAACATCTCCGAGCTCAAACTGTTAACCTAATACCAAGTGCATAACCTCAGAAGTGGCATGCGACTAGCCAACTTAAAAAGTGTTTGTTCGATTCCTTAGCTTAGTTGCCATCGGCTGAATTTAGATATATAGAAACTCAAAGGGTCGTTTTCCCGTCTATTACTGTTTCAATCAGTTGTCAGCCACTAAGAAAGTATGAGAGCTAGGTATGCAGGATCGATGAGAAGGTCGGATGACCGCCCCAAAAATGACTGAGTAATATTAAATGAAGCGCAAAAACCATCCATACATTACATTAAACATACATTTATACAATAACGTTTTATCTCATCACTTTGACCATATTTATCAATCATCCTCGATGTTTGTAAATCTAGCCAGTAATCTTGGCTTAAGCTGTTAGAATCAGCACAACGTCCACATTTCATACATAGCATTGGTGAAATAACTTGTATATTTTAAGCTACCACAACTACAGCTGCAACAACGCCATCTACCGTTCCGACCACTACGCCGTCTACCGTTCCGACCACAACGCCATCTACCGTTCCGACTACAACGCCATCTACTGTTCGAACAACTATGATGGTATACACAGCGACATCAGCACCAAAATCTACGGAAAGTACGTCTGACATATCAACAGTTCCTCATCTCACAAAGACACCAACGACATTAGGTGTGAATAATACAGCATCAACTTCAACGACATCTCAAACTACATCATACCATGGTAATGTTTCACAACATTTTACTTAATTTATTGAACGAGTTTAAGGCTTAATAGTTTCTATTTGAAAATTCCACTCGCTTTCATTATTCTACATTTGATAGTCTTCGGCTCTGTTCCTCACACATCATTACAGACAGATATATTCAACCATTTTAGTTTTTGATTTTTATTATACTTGCCTCTGAATGTAGTGTGTGTGATAATGTACTATGTTTGTCTTATATCAAGACTTACACATGCGTACTGACGTCAACACTCTGTAGATAAAATGTAATTTCATTAATATCTTATCCATACTCGTTGTTTAAAACGAAACTTTTAAAGACGTTATCGGAATAAATTTAATATTATTTCGATTTGCTTTGGTTCTATTCCTTATACAATGTCAGGTAGTGTAGTATGTTCGAGGATGTCCATTAATTGTTTCAAAGTTGCTGTACGTATATGGATAGGCTGTGTATTTTTATTGAGTTTAACGCTGGACCCTTGTCAATAACCAGAGCTACTAACCTACCTTTCCACAAAGTCGGAAACGTCTCCCTATAGCTTTATTAGTGGAGGAATATTGACATTATTGTCAAATTTTCACTGGAGTGTATAACCTCCCCGGGTGGGATTCGTACCCGTACCCTCTTTGGGACACGAGATTTCAAATTCCGGCACGCTACCAACTGCGCCACCAACCCGGGTGGCTGCTGTGTATTTAGACGAGAAAGCGAGCTACTGTTTGTATCACTCGCTGGTAGTTCAACGTTTAACCCCACTACAACGCCGATAACTTCATAAATATATCTCATCAGTGGAGAAAAATCGACATTATTGTCACGCTTTTATGAAAACGCGTAACAATGCAAAGTGAAAATCAAACGGACAACTCCTTCAGGACAATATATTCGGAATCCTGTGCATAGACCAATGCGCCAAAGACTTGAATATACTGCCCCTAGTAGGTAACCTTAAAGCTGTGTTTATTTCAGAATGTAATGAAACAAATGTAAAGAATGGAATAGATAATAGCGTGAAGTCAGTGAACACACACACGCCACAATGTCAGTCTGGACTATATGAATCGTCAGAAGCCTTCGTAATAGAACATTGCAATGTCTCAGTAAATACTGCAACATGGCGTCGAGGACAAAGTGTAATTATATGTTGAGTTCATATACCCCTACGTGTTTTTAGATTTTAAGTGTACTTTTCATTATAACATATGCCATACGTTGACTGTAACATGACTACTTTTCACTTGCGTGCAGTATCGGTTTCCATTTTTCTGATTATACCACTCTTTATACATGTATTTCAACTCCGTGTATTTTATTATTTTAGTCGATTAACTCATGTTTCAAGGGTCATGATTGTAGCAAAAACATAGTTGTACTATTCTGTTCTCACAATGTTTATATAGATACCTATGTGGATGTATACTTGACTTAAATCCTAAGTTACTTTTTATCCTACTGAACCTGTATCGTTTTCAATGGACTGTTCGATGACCTTCTTATTTGATATTTGCATATTATCAAACTTTAATAGTTACGTATTTTCCCACAAATAAGATGATGACAATAGATCACATGGGTATGGTCTGATTAAAGGATGAATTATAAAAATACAATATTAATATCTTATATTTAACTTCTATAGCTCTACGAGACCATATTCTTAAATACATGTAGCGTGTTTACATATTTAAATGTAAGTTTGAACCATAACACTGATATTGATGGGATATGAAATTTAGATAACACAGTTAAATTGTGTAAAAAATGAGCTACCTAAAAATAAGCCAATTTGATTTTTAAGGGTGTATCAGTTTTTGAAATTGAAAAAATCTACAAAGTGGGTGGGGTAACTAAACATATCAAAATATCCATAAATTCCAAATAATTTTGACACTTGATGCATCACTTACAAAATATATCATTTTTTCTTTAATTTATGGATATTTTGATATACATGTATTAAGTTACCCCCACCCATTTAGTAGATTTTTACAATTTGAAAAACTGATATACCCTTAAACAGGTACAACAGTATACACTGTGGACTAGATATATGCTATATAGATAACATTTTGTACATGTTTGTTATATTAGGTTGCAACATTATGTAACAATACAACGTCCAGTCTACCACCCTACACTCCAATAGCAACATTTGATAATGATTTATATTCATCAATAGGCAGTAGAGCTGCAATATTTCTTAGATGTCTTAATGGTGGATTTGAGGTAAAGTAAAAACATTAATAACTTTCATGCGGCAATGTACTTTTATTGACTGCACAACTGTCATCCCTGGTAATCGGGCCATTGGTATATGTGTATCAATGTCCTAGGAGTGAGTTTCAATCCGTTTATTTGCAACTGACACATTGTTCCGACGGAGTAATACCATTCTCACAAATGTTTCTATTTGGAACATCAACTCCCTTATATTTAGTTCTACGTTTGTTTCTATCATTGCTTTCAGATCTTTGATTTCATATTATCACAATGTAAAGTTCAGTTTTTTGCATAGAATATTTACGTAATGAAAGCCTGTTTCATGATACCGATATTAAGAGGATATGATGATTAGTTTAAAATACAATTTCAAATCGTATAAGATACACAGTTAAGTTACCTGAAAAAAGAAATTTTTTATCATAAAGTGCATACATGTCTATTGCTTACTTATGCTAGGTTTACATCTGGCCACGATCTCCCCGATTAGCCAGAGGCTAAAAAAATCGGGGAGCTCTACGATTAAATGGTATACTCCACGTTCTGTTACGCTTCCTTACGAAATCAGCACGTTTTGTTGCGCTCTACTGCGCTTTGCTACGATCGAGCCCACGATTTGCATCACGTTCTGTTACGCGTTGTTGCGATCAACACGATTGGCTTCCACGCTCCACCACGTTCCGTTACGTCCTGTTATGTTCTCCCACGACAAAGCCGCTTTGTTGCGATCTCTTGCGATTTGACCTTCGATTTGAGACAAATGACCACGTTTTGCGTCACGATTTGATATTTAAACAAGAAATAATTCTTTCTCAGCGACGTGGGATGAAAAAATGTTTCCACGCTGGTCCTGATCTGTTGCGATTGTACTCCACGTTCTGTTACGTTCTGTTACGCTTCGGTACGTTCCGTTACGTTTTGTTACGAAGGCCACGCTCTGTCACGACTAGAAAATGAATCGGGGCAATCGTGGTTAAATTTAAGTTTGATTTAAAATCTGTCCCGATGCCCACGATGTCCCCGATTCAACCACGTTCCGTTACGCTCCCCCACGATCACCCCGATTCAACTCCGCGCTCTGTTACGTTCGCCACGATGCTCTGGAATCGGGGACATCGTGGTAATCGTGGCCAGATGTAAACCTAGCATTAACGACCTAAACATTGTGTACATTATGAAATTACTTATAATATTCATGTTCCGAGAAATGAAACCTAATTATTGCAACTACTTCTTCTTTTGTTTGATTTTAGATGGCTTTTCAGACTTGTTCTAAGCCTCCACATTCAACCAGTATATTAAATGGTGGAATCTTTATACAAGATCCTTCAGTATATTTTGTTGTCATCTAATTCCATAATGAATAAAATCAAATGAAGAAAGAATTATTACTTGACTTGTTTTATATTTTATTGCTTAACATTATTGCTTACTATAATGTTATTTTTAATGTTTTGTATATTACTTCCTGTCAGTCGTTCTATATGCTTTACATTTACATGTGATTCGTGGTTCGATTCGTGAATCGCTACAAATGAATCGTGGTTCGGATCGGATCGCCACTTGTTCAACGATCCACAGCCTTAGATATGAGAGTAAAAATATCAATGTTAACTTTTAATGTGCTAAATTTTTCATTATTTTACTATTGCAAAACTATCCAACATCATTGCATGTTGATTTTTTTGCAATTATAAGCGCAAGATTTACTGCAATATATTTCTTAATAACTATTCATTGTGTGTCATGCTTGTTATGTTTCATTTATTTAGGAGCGACAAGATGATGAAAAAACCAAACGTAGAAGTTCTCGTCATTTAAAAACACTCTAAATGACACCAGATTTTACCGTCATGAAGTTGTGAGGAAAACCAAGCGTTTCCTGAAGGATGTCATCATAGCTTAACAATACAACGCCGAAGTTGTTTAATCTTCCTCAAGACTCTATTTTAACCAGTTTGTGATTCGAACTCAGTTTTTGTAAATAATTTTCCAATTTTATTTCCGGTTTTGATCAACTTTCAATTGAAATGAATAATGTTGAAAGATATTATACGTTGAAATAGACACTTTTTTCGGTAAATTAATACAACATAAATGCATCAGTATATAAATGGTATTAGTAAAACTGTATATAATTATTTTGCAGTCCTGTCTCCTATGTACAGGTTATATAGTCTTGATATTGTAGCTATAATACTTTGTATATATTTACTATAATTATGGTCCAGTGAATGCAACACTGTTCTAACTCTATTGTATCAACGTATTTAGGTGGTTTAAAACATACAAGATCTGTGTATATCTTCCACTTAAAGTGATATGCCATCAGGTCTCTTTATCTATAAAAATCAAATGTGGCCACAGTCTTATTGTAATGTATACCATGGAATTCATTTAAAAATGGAGAAGTAACTTTTATAAAATATTAGAGCAGTGTTGCATTAAGTCTACAAGTATTATATTTAAAACTTATGGATATTACATTAACAGTTAGTTACAAATTCATGGGTATCAATTTAGTCTATCTGAGTAAATAAAGTATTTTTGTTTTATGTTTTGTTTATTCTTTCTATCAGTTGCTAGTAGAAATGAAAAAGAAAGGTTGTATTGTATTTATGGACCACAACCTTTGTTAAAGTTTAGATCATGTTTTGAACAAATGGACGCGTTCAATATCTGTTGCATTTTGGTGTTCAAATGGTGTTCATAAGTTTAACGTTTCGATTTACAGTGTACGCACAACTTCTTATAAAAATGGAAATAGACCATTTAACAAGCAGCTATTAGTCATACACTGTTTAAGTCATCTTTGCAGGTTTTTCTCTCACCGAAGAGTGCTAATAAATACTGGTTATACAATATACATTTACTTGTCGAGTGTTATCGTATTGTAAAACTTAGATTACTGTCAATGAGACTCATCAAAGTGGTGATATTAGTTGATTTCAATATAAACGGATATACGTGATGTAAATGAAGTGGTTGTCCAATTTGCATGTTCTAGTATTAGTCAAGTACATGAACATGAATATTGGGGTCGGTGGTAAGTGTCGTGCGTCCGACAATTAGATCAATGTGACGATCAAAGCCGAAGTTTTCAGTATATAGGGCATTAATCGGACAATAACTCCGAGTGACGGCGATCCAAGCCGATGTAAAGAGTATAACCTTTTCTCATTTTTAAGTGGAGATGAATTTACTTGACAACATTTAGCGATTTTACCATAATAATTAAAAAGATTTATAAAAATGTTTACTAAAGCAGTGTTCGCTGTGTTAATATTGATATTCTTAATTGATATATATCATTGTAAGTACTCTTTTATTTATATCTTTTTTCTCCGTATATATCTTTCTAGAGGCGGCTGACACGGTTTCGATTAAGCGAAGACAACCCTTTACTGGTTGCAACATTGCCGGAAATTGGACCATTTTTCTCATTAACGCAAAAGGGCTATTGTATGATGCTCTTTTGTATGATTAGGGAATCCTTGTTACAATTTCCAACTTACTCACCGCAACAAAAGGATGTATCTAGTCTTGATCATTTTAAGGATTTTACAATAGAAGAGATTAGAGATCTTATTAATGACTTGAATACCAAATCATCTGAGTTAGACGTACTGCCAACAAATTACATAAATGTTATCTACAATAATTATTACCTCTAATTACTTACTCAAAAAATATCTCATTGAAACATGGTGTATTCCCTTCCAAGTGGAAAGAGACAATTGTTAAGCCTCTTCTTAAGAAGGTGGGTCTGGATCTGGAATATGTTAATTATAGGCCGGTTAGTAATTTGTCCTTCGTATCTAAAGTAACAGAAAAGGCTGCCTTAAATAGATTGAATACTCATGTTGATAAGAATAATCTTCTTCCAAAAATCAGTCTGCATATAGACGCTTTCACTCATGTGAGTCAGCTCTCCTTAGATTAGTTAATGACCTACTGTGTGGTATGGAGAAATCAAAAGTAACTGCATTAATAGCTATTGACCTGAGTGCTGCATTTGACACTGTTGATCATGACATTTTAGTAGAAGTACTTAATAATCAATATGGACTACAGAATAGTACACTTCGCTGGATTGACTCATATCTTCGCCCACGGGCATGTCGAGTCAACGTCAATACTAATTCATCATCTGTACGTCAATTAGATTGCAGTGTTCCACAGGGTAGTTGTTTGGGTCCGTGGCTATATCTTACTTTTGCAGGGACCTTATTTGATGTCATTCCATCTGATATATCAGTGCATGATTCTGCTGATGACCACACTGCTAATAAAAGATTCTGTCCTAATAATCAGAATGAGGAAGCAAATGCCATTTCTGATCTTGAAGATTGTGCTATAATAATAAACTCGTGGATGAATGAAAATAAATTAAAAATAAACAACTCAAAGACTGAGTTAATCATGTTTGGAAGCAGAGCACAGTTGAAAAAATGTTAAACCCAGTCAATCAATATTGCTGGTGAAACTATAAAATCTGTGTAGACAATACGCTATTTAGGTGACTTTCTCGATGAAAACTTAAGCTTTAAAGATCACAACAAAACAAAAAGTAGAACTGCCATGTTCAACTCTTTACGTATCAAAAGTATTAGAAAATATTTGGATAAAGAAGCAACAGAAACACTAGTCCTATCTTTGGTCATGTCCCACATCGATTACTGTAATCTGATCTTGTATGGAAACTCAAAATGTGATCTAAACAAATTCCAGTGAATTCAAAACATGTGTGCCAAACTAGTATTAAGGCTAAAAAATCAGACAGTTCAAAAGATGCTTTGTACTCAGTGCACTGGTTACCAGTCAAAGCTAAAAAAACCAACTTTAAAATATGTACTTTCATGTACAACTGTTTTTCTCGAACTGCACCTGCATACCTGACTAAATTTCTCCAAAAGCCTGTACCAAGCAGATCTGGTCTTAGATCTGCAAAATCGAAAGACCTGAATTTTTTGGTACCAATAAATAAGAAAAACACATTCAGTGACAGAAGCTTTAGTACAGTTGGTCCCATGCTATGGAATAAGCTACCAGATGATATCAAATTATCACCTACATGTACTTTGGATGTATTCAAAAAAACGATTGAAAACTCTTTATTTCTCTACTCTCTGTCATTTTATACCTTGTTTCACATGACTGCAATGACAACCTAATTAAATTGTCCCTTTAAAGGTGATGTTTCGACACCTTTGGGGATGTATTAAGGGCCCTTTAAAGGTGATGTTTCGACACCTTTGGGGAAATGTCTGGTTAACAGTGGCGTTATGTTACACTGTTCAGGACATGTCCGGTTAACAGTAGCATCATGTTATACTGTTCAGGACACCAATTTTCAATATAAAATAAATAGAAATAAATATGAAATAAGTGATAAAAATGTAAAATTAAGTCGAATTATGATCTGTGAAGGATGTTGGTCCAAAAATATGAAATATAAAAGCTCAATAAAAACAATAAAAAAATAAATTAATTAACTTACTCACTATATAGCATAATGTTTGATATTTTTTTATTTTGTTTTGTGTTATTGTATATATACGTTATGTACATTATGTTTTTATGGTGGAGGGTTTTTACTTACATGTATTTATTTTTTTAACATATCTTTTTGTACAACGCCATTGAACATGTAATGTAGAAATAGGCGTTTTATCAAATGAAAAAGCTTAAAGTTTAAAGTTTTCTTATTTCATTACTCAAAAACTGGAAGTTATGAAAGTAAGCCATTTTATTTTCCTAAATGACGTTGTTTTTTTTGTGTGTTTTTTTTTATAGAAAATGTCAGTTAAACTCCAATTGCAGTAACCACGAAGACGCTGTGGTTATATACATAAAATTATTGACTATGTATTGAGGCCTCTATTTAAAAAGCACTTATTTGTGCATGCATTCAAATATCTGAACAAAATAATATTTAAAAATGATAATTTATTAATTTTGTTCACGCAGGTCAATTAAATTGTGGAATAGGAACATTCTATGCTGAAAACAACAACACTTGTATCCCATGTCCGCCATCTTGTTTGAAGAATGACACCAAGAAAGATGACTGTGATACACTCACTGGTCGATGTCAATATGGCTGTACGTATGGTATGTACGGAGATAAATGCACGTCACATTGTTCTTTCGCTTGTAAGAATGGCACATGCGCACGGGAAACGGGTATATGTTTATATGGATGCTGGACAGGATACACAGGACCAAGATGTGGCAGAATAGGCCTAGCTATATATGATCAGGGTAAAATGGACGGTAATTTCTTTAAAATTCATTCATTTGTTTTTCCTTTGTAAACTAATCTTTGTTGCTCTTGGCTTTCTTATCTGTACCATTTGTATTAAATAGAAAAGTAGTAGGCATGCATACCGTAAAAGACAAGACATTTTAACAAACTATGAGTAATGAACCTTTGGCGTAGATGTCTACATGGTGTGGTGGATGTTGCCCAGTATCTCCATTGAAGTTGAGTACAAACTTTATATTGTATGGAATCACTGAATTGTCAATGTTTTATATGTTTCCATTTCTTATGTCAATCTCCGTAAACAGATATCCTGTAGAGCGTTGTCGCACAAGATCTCTTAGGTTCCCATGGAGGGTCACGTCGAGATGAAAATGTTCCGCTCGCCTGCTCGCTAATTTAGATCTGGCCGTTTTCTTACGAGGGTCACGTTCAGGTGACCCTTTTCGTCACGCAATTTGAAATGAGCCATCAATCGCAGACTGTGAATTATACCGCTATCAAATTAGCTCGCAAACCTTGGTCTAAAAATAGAAATTACGAAATCAAAATGCTATTTATAGTGTTTCGTCTAGATGAAAGATATGCATTGATTGGTCGACATAAAGGTCATCTCGATGTAACCTTCCATTCGAACCTTAGAAATCCTGTACGACAACGCTCTACAGGATATCTGTTTATGGAGATTGTCTCATATATAGAGCTCATTTGTCCAATTTCTGAGCAGTACTTGCATGCCTTCGTTCATGAAATATCATCACGGCCGTTACCTTGCCTATCTGTCTTGGGTAGTTAGCATTGTGAGCGTATATATGCTTAGTACTAATTTAAAATCATGGGTCAAAAGAACCAATCATATCCATGGATCGTGTCAAGTCGTGAAGATGTCAGATCACTGAAAGCTGACAAAATGTATACATGTTTATTTTCAGAAAATACAACAACAATGACGCCACTATCAATGACAAGAATGATGTCATCATCGACGTCATCAACCAAATTTCCAAGAACATATCTGCCTCAAATGACTCGAAAACATGTTACCGTAGACGACAGTTATTCAAATGAAAATAAGTCAACTTCAGTTGTCGATAGTGATGAAGCATTTACTTCTGACAAAGACACGAATAACAGTGGACATCATGTTTATGTATATATAGGATTGAGCGTGGGCATAGGAGTACTAATAGCTGTCATTATTACTATGCTTGGAATCTTCTGCATAAGGTAAATGATTTTACTTTGTGTAATGCTATTAGTTAAGACTGATGTATTCTATAGTTCGCCAAAATAATGTACATTACAATCATGTTTGTGTAAACCTTAAAATAAACCAATCTATTCCAGAGGTAAGACTGTATTGAAAATAAAAGTTGAATATTTCAATTTTACAAAATAAGTGTGTGGCAGAAAAACCCTCGCACCCTTTGTCAATCATACTTGGGCTGGTATAGTCCATTAGAATTAACCTGAGCTTGATCTTTATGCAAGAATATATTAGACTCAGTATTTACAGTCTAATTTTGTCTTCGTTTGTAAATCGCGCTATATTGGAAGCTTTGGGCAAAATACACGTACTGAACAATTAATGTTGCTTTCATAATGAAAAATGCTTTGAAACTGTGCCATAATACTGCTGAATTACTTCTTTCCCAAATAATTAATGTGTCCAAAATTAAATCTACAATAACATGCCACTTTTAATAAATTGATTTATAGTCACATAGGTTGTTATAAACACGTGTACAACCATATACCCGCATACGGAAACTCACGATTTAATGTAAGTGAAATGTGTAATTATTATAATTAGGTAGTTCAAGATCAGGTTCATTCTGTTGGACTATAGTACGCTTTGCTACAACACCAACAGAACACTTATAATATATTAAAATCATATTTAATTGTCATCCTTAGCATCCCCTGTCGCGAATTAGTTCATTGTAGTCTACTGATTATATAAGGAGTGTTTTGTACTTAACTTGGTTGTGAAACAAAATCTTTTTTCTTGGTTTAATCACTTTCGAGACATATTCCAGGTCAATTCCGTTTTCTGGCCCCCAAGAACTGAACTAGTAAGGTAAAGTTTATAGCCCAAAGAAACAACAAAGAAGGTTTAGGAAGTGATTAAAATCAAACGCCGAGCTGGCTATATAATGACAACTGTACTACATAATTAAAAATCATTGGTAGGAGGGAGAATAAACGTAAAATTTATTTCATAACCAAGCTCCACGAAAGCATGCCCCCGCCCGGGAATCGAACCCACGACCCCTCGATCAGTAGGCTTGCGTGCTACCAACTGAGCTAGCCGGGTGAATTTAACATCTTTGTTTGATATATGACACCAAAATGGAAACTTGGTTAAGTATTTTCATATAATAGCTAAGAATGGTGTTTTTTTTCAAAATATATCACTTTATTGTCAGTACATATTACTCTTTATTGTTACAGTAAAATGTTTGTTCGTACATGTACCACTGGTAAAACCCTTGAGTTTAACATCCGGATAAAGTCTATTAAATGTATTTGTAATAACGGAAGTTGATACTTGTATTAATTAGGTCAAATAATTGCTTATTATAGTTCTGTTATATTAGCCTGTGACAACCTGAATAATTACACGGTTACTGAATGTGTTATTATTCAACCATTGAGCCACCTATTCATATTAATTATTGTCGATCTAACTATATGTGTGGAGATTTTGAATATTGGGGAAACAAGTTGGAAAGGAGTTAAAAATAACAGATTCAGTGATCTTTTAATTGTTCAGGTTGTGACAGGCTAATAAAATAGAACTATACGATGTTTTCATAATTATATAATTATCAATTATATATAATATTTTACAACTGAGTCATACAAACTTGTCGACCGAGGCCAATACGGCATACGGCCGACTATAAACAACTTCACTGACTGTTTGCAACTATTTTAGAAATAAGAAATCCTCAAAACAGAACGCACATCAAGCACCCGGTGTTCATTACGCACCTACATGTACCTACAACTATGTCGACCAAAATGACGTCACAGAACTTACGCAACTAGGTAACCATGGTAACCAAGAACCAATCACAGACGACATGTATGATTATATCTCTGAGAACGCTGTCAACAAGTATCTCCCATCACGTGACAGCATTAACGATGGCTACCTTAAACCAACAACAACAACATTTAGTTCAAACGACACCTACCTGACACTAGTATATGAAAAACACTACGAGACTCCACTTGTACATACAAATGACTCGACTACATATAGTGGTAAGTGATGAATGTACGTGGAAAGGGACTAATGGGCGGGGTTAGTGATGAATGGGCGTGGTAAGTAATTATTGGGCGTGGTTTGTGATTATTAGGCGAGATTTGTGATTTTTTGGTGGGGTAAGTGATTATTAGGCGTGATTAGTGATTAATGTACCTAAGAGAATAATTAGCGTTGTAAGTGATAAAAGAAGGGAAAGTATTTTATGGAAGTGATAAGTGTTAAGTGTTTATTGGGCGTGGTTATTGATTATTGGGCGTGGTTATTGGTTATTGGGTGTGTTTATTGATTTTTGGGCATGGTTAGTGATTTTGGGCAGTGGTTAGTGATTATTGGGCGTGGTTAGTTAATATTTGGCGTGGTAAAACTTTAATATATTTGGTAAGTGATAAGTTGGCATAATAAGTGAATAATATGTAGGTAAAGAAGGCATGTTAATGACTATTGGTACGAACCGGCTTCTACATATCATATCCTTATATGGCAATCAGACATTATGTCGTAAAATGCGAAAAGCGAAATGCTTAGGATTACGACTTTTGTAGGCAGGCAAGTAAGTAAAAGCTTACTAGCACAAGCAAATTGCCAGAGCTATGGTAAGATAAGCTGTCAGAAAAATTGATAAGGAAAGCTCGTAAAAGGAACAATTTATATACAAGTTTATATACTTTAAGCATAAACTTGCCTAATTATGAGGGTGTCCACTTGTGTATCCTCACAGTTTAAATGTGTGAGCATAAATTCATATTCTTCCTATAGTTGATGCTATGATATAAAAAAGATTCTTATGAGTTCAACATACTTATATGATTCAGCATTTTTCATCCAAAAGCCTCCAAAATCATGAGCAGTGTAATTCTAATCCATAACATAGTTAACTTTTCAATTTACAGAATCATAACAAAACATGATAGCTAAACTATTACCATTTTAAAATTATAACAGTGATAAAAAAAGCTGAACGCTATCTTCGAGTAGTCTGTCTTCTAAATGAAAATGTCTTCAAATTTTTTGTGAGCACTGTATTAAAAGATTGACTATAAATAAACTTTGTTAAAATGATACTGAGTACATGTTATAATTAATTTGTATATTTGTATTTTTCAGTTCTGGATACAGATGTTCACTGAATATACTTTCTATTCTGGCAATACGTGATGAAAATTAATCCTTAATCCACATTTGAAAAGGAAAACTCCGATAACGTCAAGCGTTGCTTTTTAAACTCTTGTTATAAAGGAAAGTAACCGATATGAGACTTAAGAACAAGTCATGATTACTTCCCTTAGTATTTTAAACGCATATTGATGAAACGGTTACGTATACATGTAAGTTGGACCAAGATGGAGACCAATAACTACATTGGATGAGATCAAAACGTTTGGACTAGAAGTAGAAAGTGCATAAATCTGGTGGTATATAATTAGGGAAAAACCCAGTAACATTATTCCAGATTTTATACGGAAACCTTAACATAGTGTTTCTTTATTTATGTACAATGTATTAACATTGTATTAATGTAACTTCAGGGCTCGAATTTAAGCTCGCATACTCGCAAAATGCGAGAGGATTTTGAAATTTGCGAGAAACTTTTATTTAAACTCGCAACTTTTCGCGAGTTGAAATTGACTGGAGGTACTTGTATTGTCAAACAGTTTGACCCCAAACCGGCAGTGAGCCAATAGTGGGAATGTGAGGAAAGGGTGAGAATGCCAAATACCAAACCTTATGACAAATTTCACTCAGCAACGTCATCAATTGGATGAATATCTCTGATATGATTATCTATCGTAAAATAAATTCTCAGTTGCTTTTATATTGCATATATGTATAGCTACGCTATTAAAATTTGAAAAAAAAAACCAATCGTGCAATGGCTTATGTTTTTCACTTATAATGTTTACAAAGATTTATACAAAGTGAAATTTAATACTCGCCACGCTCTGCACGAAGATTTCGTGCCAAAATGTGTAAACCGCACCCTGTGTCCCGCTTGAGTGCATCGGACCGTATCAAATTATTTATCTTTCCAAAAAACGGTAGAAAATGACGCAAAAATCACCCCTGCAAAATTTAATAATAAGGATCCATAGGCCCGTTATAAAATAATCAAAATTTGAAAGGTGATCGGTTAGAACTTTTGTTAAGTGTACAAGCTTTTGTTCACTTTGCGAGTTAAAGAAATATCTACTCGCAAACATTTGCAAGTCCAAGATGTTGTAAAATTCGAGCCCTGAATGTAACATATGATAACTCTGTACTTAGTACACGTTTTGTAAATAAAGTTATGTTCTATACTGTTCCTTTTGTTATCTATACAACTCCTTTTCATTGTGACGGTAACAGATTGATAAAAAAATAGTTCAGTATATATACTCGTATATGTACAGTATATTGTAATCGTATGTCTGCATTTAGTACTGATTTAAATCGGTACCTTTTTATATTTACGTAAAACTAGTATTATTTTTCATTTTATTAAAAAAAGTTCTCATGTATTACTTTTAATAATAAAGGAGCAGTGGTCCAGTGGTAGGACGCGCGCATAGGGATCGAGAGGTCCTGGGTTCGAATCCCACCAGGGGCACTGCTAATTTCCTTGAGCAAGAAATTTACCTGCGATTGCTTCACTCCACCCAAGTGTAAATGGGTATCTGCGAGGTTGGTATAATTCCGTTGCGCCAATTTGTCGGCTGCACTAATAAGCGGAGTAAAAATACTCCCCAGGGAGATTGATAGATAGATACCAGTAGCCCAGTGACCAGGGGTAATTGCTGTAAAGTCGGTGAACGTGCGTAAGCATGAAACTTAGACTATAAAATGTAATTACATTTTTTACATTTTTAATATGTAATTATAAAATTTAAACTTATAATTATTGTTCTGTTCTGCTACGTTTGTATCGCTGGTACATGTAAAAACCTATAAATACAGTGTGGTATCCGGCTGCATTAAATTGTAAAACCAGCACACCCCCACCCCCACCCACCAAAAAAACCCACATCTTGATCGGCCCCTGACTCACCATGTACTGATTGTATTGTTTTACTAACTTGTAAATAAACATATCTACCACATTGTGTTTGTCACGGTACAATGGTTTAGGTTTTATTTAATACTATCATCTCATCAACACTTACAACACTAAAAGTATATAATAATATAATTTAGTGAAAACAGTGTAACATTAGTATACACGGTACATGCAATACTCATCTTATGATGTAAAATTACAATTTAACAATGGTTACTTATTTAAGAATACTTTTTGTGACTCTTTTTTAACTGTGTGACTTAACAACATTTCTTTAAAAAAACAACCGTGTCTTATTTTAAAATCAAAGCGCTGAACGCACTGAATTAACGTTTTATTGAAAAGTGAGGAATAGAGTCGAGGACAAACGAGTGTACTACACTGATTAAGGAGTGGACTTTTCAAATAGTAAAACTGAATCATTGATATCGTTCAATAATTCGGTGTCATTTTAGTTTAAAATTTTGTGACGAAAGAAAACTTAAATTAATTAATTAAACACGATGACTTATTATCGTATTGGATGTATTGCAGATATTTTTCGAGTGACTTTTAACTGTGTGACTTAATAAATCGTACATTTTAGACAAGGTTATATATTTTCTGTGTGAATCTAATGACTGTTTAACATAATAATCTTAAATTTTAAACATGGTTACTAATTTTAGAATACTTCTGCGTAATATTATTTCAAAATTCTTGTGACTTAACAAAACTTAGTTTTGGAAAAAAGCTACTCATTTAAATACTTCTTTGTGATCCTATTTTAAAACTTTGGGACGTAACAAAATTTATATATTTTGTGTGATTACTAATTTTAGAATGTTTCAGGCGACTATTTTATTTATGTGTGTGACTTGACGACACTAAATTTTGTCTCAGAGTTTTTAAAATAAACATTCATTTAAGTTTAAAATTTGAGACTTAGTT
The DNA here is from genome assembly GCA_025267735.1 of Mactra quadrangularis. Classification (NCBI taxonomy): domain Eukaryota; kingdom Metazoa; phylum Mollusca; class Bivalvia; order Venerida; family Mactridae; genus Mactra; species Mactra quadrangularis. The sequence goes on along the minus strand of CM046297.1, from coordinate 28,195,867 downwards.
CCTCAATGAATATACCAATCTCATTGAGATTTTATACAGAATAGAACAGAACAGAACTTATATGTCTTAAATCACACTTAATTGTAATACATGGTAACTTAAAGATTTAACTTGCTTGCTACATGTATTCATTGACTTGGATTAATTAATATATAAGACATTTATGATGGATAAGATACTGTGGTTCAAGATATATATAAATGTTATTGTCATTTATATACACATACATACAGGTGAGTTGAATTTATTTGTAATAATATTTCACAGTATTTTTCATCATTTGTTGACTGAACTCTGAACCTATCCGCACAAAGGGACATTTTGTCCCTCCACACATCGTCTCTATTTCCAGAAGAATTGTTGTTAATTTTAATAATTGCACATTTGTTTACATTGTAAAAATATCTCCATCTACAAGAGTAATCATGGCATATCTTCAACATTTCATCCATTCCAGTCTTTGATAAGAGAAACTAACACCATATCGTCTGCGACAGTGGGTGAACACATTTTAAAGTCATACATACAAAGACCTAAGTTACTGGATTCTAACTCCTTTATAAGTCCATTAATGAATACCAGATACATAAGTGGTGAACTCTTGCCGCCTTGTCTCTTTCCTTGAAGTACAGGAAAACTCTCAGAAAGTAACCCTTTATATTTAATTCTACCAGTTGCAGATCTATACAGTTCACGAAGTGAAATTAAGGTAGTGACGTCAATATTACATTCCAATAACCTGTAAAATCATCCATCATGCCAAACATAATTAAAAGCTTGTCTTTCATCAAGAAAACATACAAATACTTTAGAGTTAAACTCTCGACAATAATGTAGACTTTCCCGCAACATAAATGAAGTCATTAAGCAACCTAATTGTTCCTGGAATCCACCTTGTTGTTTATCTGAGAAAGAATTGTAGATTTACATCGATCTAAGAGAACGGTTTCAAATAGTTTTAGAATAATTGAAGATAACGTGATCGCTCGGTAACTGTATGGATTGTTCTTGGGTTTTACCCCACCTTTATGCAGTGTTGTTATCAAACCACTTTTTAGTTCATTTGGAACATGTCCATGACGAAGCATTGATGTAAATAAGTTGGCTAATGCAGATGAAATAAAGGCTCTCTCGGCGTATATAATATGTTCATAAAACACCTGATCGTCTCCAGCCGCTTCAAATGCCTTTCGGTAATGATTGAATAGCAGTATTTACAATTTCTGTTGACACTAATATTTGTGAATCTGTAGTAACACAAGTATTAGCATTTCCAAAAATGCTTGAAATCGTCGTTTAGCCGTGTATTCTCCATAGAGGATAAAGATTCAAGCAATATGCAGATCAAACAGTGCATGCCTTTACAGTAGAGGGCTTTAAATCAGCCCTTCAGAAACTCGACTAGAGCGCCTCCATCCCCGTCGGATATAAATACCAGCAGTGGTCATCTGACGTATTACCTCAGATTCAGGTGCTTTAAACCGTCCCAAGTCTATTTATAGACTACAGAGCGTTTGATTAATTCTACACACTGTAAGGCCAGATAAAAACCATCGAATTACCATGTGCTGTCCAGACATATTCCATCCGCGCACGTACAAAAGCATTATTATGGTAGACTTCACAATTCACCTGTCCATTTGACATTAAGAAACTATATTTTATTGATAAGCAAACCAGATTATTCGTTTCAAGAACATTTTCTGCCCTACATTCCGCCAGCTAATCAAACGTTCATATTTACTAATAAACTCGCTCGGAAGTAGGGAAGATAGGTTTGCTTTTTTTCAACAAAAGCGAGTTATTTTCAATAAATGAACATGTTACGAAATGCATGAATGTTTTTTTTTTGTTTTATATTGTAACTCCTTGAAACTGATACTCGTTCATATATCGATAATGATATGTTCTTGTATTACAAACAGGTAACCGTATAATACACGCCGTGGACGATTCCATACACGCACCCCTTTTTTGCTACTCGAGGTCATCTTTTTCGTCACGTGACCTCAAATGCAACGTTCTGATTGGCTAAAGACAACAGGTGTCGACACAAAAATGCTCAAATCTTGATAATTGTTTAAATCGTCGGTACAGGACCGACGATAATTATTAAAAAATCATTTTCTGTAAGTTCAACATGTTGTTTAAAAAATCATCAAATTGTTCAGATTCAGCAGGAGAATATAAAGTAGAGATATAGTTTTTCCATTGTTCTGTTAGATCCTCTCGATTATTGTATGTCAGTCCATTAAACTGAATTCTCACACCAGTATTTGGCTTAGAAGCTCTTTTTCTGCTGTTCAATTGTTTCCAAAATCCAGCAGAATCATATCTGGTTTGTTTTTCTAATTTCCTATCTAGGTATTTCAAGTACATGTATACAGATCTTCTATGGGTACGTCTAAATACGGTTTTAGCGTTTTTATAGTTCAAGTATACCGTTGAATTCAAAGCTCGTGGTCTTCCCGCTGCTCGCCACTCTTCACAATATCGCCACATAACGTTATGAGTATCGTCTAGTTAGTTCTGCTTTTTGTCTATGGGTGTTCTTTAGGATTAAGTAATAGCTTTCATTACTCAGAATAACCAGTTTTGATTCCGCTTCCTAGTACACCAGTACTTGAAGCAGTTTGGATAAAGTCTCCTACTGTAGGAAACGTATCAGTGGGCTTTGGATATGCAATAAATCACTGCGGATATGACTATCTACTGAAAACAAGCCCAACGTCGTAACAGCTCGGCCAATTGTTAGACAATCGTAACCAAAGAACTAGTCGTACGAATATTTCGTTTCCTAGCACTTGTACGAGAACAGCTTTTTTATGTTACCCACGTTCTAAGCAACGGTTTTGCCAAAAGATCGGCCTCCGCAAATGTCAGAGTTCCGAATTTATTCACATCGTAGCATGAGCTTGATTACCTTACCACTTTTGTTATTGGGTCAGGCAAAGCGAAATGATGGCGGTGCCCACCAGGGCATCTTCAGGTTACAAAATGTTATTCTATTTTCTCTTTATTTTGCAAGAATATTATTGTAAGATGGTCAATTTGTTAGGAGTTCGGTACAAAGTAGGTCATTCGAAGTCAAACTTCCGTTTTGCACTTAAGTTTAGCAATATCCAATATCCATGTCTGCAAATTAGACAAGACATTGACTATTTCTCGTTGGAATTTTGGACACTTTACTGTATAAATGTATCCTAACAACTAAAATAATATATCCACTTTAATTATTGTTCTCCAGTAAGTACTTTTGATTGACCTATAGTGAGAAATGTTCATTTGAAAACAGAATTATCCGATACCGTGTACAATACATCGGGCACCGCCATTATTCTGCTTTGTCTGACGTACTTTTACCTGCCAAAGACTGGGAACCAGGCAACGGAAAGTGCTATGTATCGCTAGGTAGCGATATTCTTACGTAACTAGCGACAAGTGTTTAGGTATTCTAACAGTGCTATGACGCATTTTGGATGAGGTATTAACTATTAACGTTGATTACGTTTATGTGATTTATTGTAGATACGTAAATAAGATGTTTGTCCGTTGTTGAAGTATAAATCAATTTTCAAAACGTGTCGTGTTATTGTACTTTTAATTTTGGATTCATCGTTTATGGGGGAAACACTTGAGTACACACTTTTGAGTAGCAGTTTCAAAATATCTATTCTTGTGAAAACAAAATTAATTATCCAGTACGAGCGACTCAATGAATAAAAGTGTAGATAGTACTCACTTATTTTAATATAGATAATAAAAGAACATTTCAGAATTTATATTTACCCATCCCTAATCTTGACAGTTTTTTACTGTTCTTTTGTTAAATCGACGCACAAAGTATTAATCAAATAATATAACCCTTAAAATTATATTAACTTTGAATCGTGGTCACAATCGCTGAACCAAGGGGGGGGGTTTCAAGGACACGCCCCCCCCCCTTTTTATCGAAATTATTACAAAAACTGAAAAACAGCTAAAAAAGGTCACAATTATACTGGGGTTCAATGCAAACAGGAACTAAATCTTTTTTATGGTACCCCCGGGTCCTCTTGTCCACCCCTGGGTCACTTGAACTTCCTTAATGTTGACAAATTAAGCTTTTACCTATGTACATAAATGACAGAAACCACCAATGAATCATTTCGATGCGGCAGCGCAAAAATATTCTACATAATTATGCTTTACCTTGGTCAGTTATTTCTCCTTGTTTATTCTTTAAAAATGTTGGTCCAATCAGTTGGATTACTCAGATTTTCCCCTTACTTTTCATTGTCAACTTGCCACAATTAATATTAAATAACTTTTTTGTAAATCATTTAATTTGTTTGAAAATCAAGCTAAGTATTGTTAGGGTAAAGAACTATCTTAATTTTATCATTCTTGTTAATATCTTAATTAACAAGAGAGATATAAGATGAAATAGTTTATTATCCTTACATAGGACTTCAATGATAACGTCCGAGGATTTCAACTGATAGGACCTTTTTACCAATTGGATTGCTTCAGATTTTATCAAGGAAAGATAACTGACAAATGTCCCGCGTTACATGCAAAAGAAAATCAAGGATGTAGACTAGCTTCAGGGGCGGCTCCAAAATTTTTTTCTAGGGGGGGGTCGAACTTTTTATAGGGGGGGGGGGGGTTCCCAACGTTCGAACTACAACCACATTATACACATTTCGCGGAATAATGCAATATATATATTAATAATAAAAACTACATAACCATTAAATCTATGTTAAGCACCGAGAAAAATTGCTTTGTGCTACATAAAAATGACTTACTGTCAATAATTACACTAATAGAAAGGTGCATTTTGGAAATTCTAGGGGGGTCCTGACCTGCTAGATCCGCCTATGAGTTTTGTGCTGACCCAGATTTTTACTTTCAAATTTAGATTACGATAAATCGCCATACTTTATAAAATATATGTAGTAAAGATATAAACAGTATATGCAGTACATGTATCCAAATAGAGAGGACCGCAGGTTAAAGCGACCCATCCATAGAATTGGTATGTTTGTTTCTGTAACTGTATTTCAATATACATGTTTAGCGGACTTTAACCATTTTTTGTACTACAAATGTACTAGTATAGCCTATGATCGTTGAAATCTCCTACAGGCAGGCGATCACTCACAGTACCCATTTACGTCTTGGTGAAGTGGATCAACTAGAGGTTATTTTTTTGCTCAAGAAAATTAGCAATGCCACTGATGGGGCTCCAACCCAGGACGTCTCGATCCCAAAGCGCGCGTCCTACAACTGGACTACTGCTCCTGTAGATTGTTTGGTAAATTTTTATATATTTGGAGGAAATAAGTTTATAATTGTAACAATAAAAATTCCTAATCAGATATACAGAGATAAATCATAATTATAATTGTTGTTGGTTATGTATTTTAGCCGAGGTTGACATTACTTGTCAAGGGTGAACATTCCGTTTTATCACCCTCTGTAGGATGTGATATTTATTTTATTAAACCGAACAACAAAAATCAGAAATTGTTGACAATTTAATAGACACAACCCGTTTAAATTTATCTGTTTTATTTGCGTCTGAATTTGAAAACATTTTACACCGTTAAGTGTTGTTTCGTAAAAAGCAAGCATCTTCGCAAGAGAGGTAACTCAAATTGAATGGCTAAAAACTCGGGTCCCGGAATAAGCAAACTCCAACGCAGTAGTCTCCCATCGCATTAAGGTGGCCGATAGGTGATGTCAAGCGGGCCGATAGGTGATGTCCAGAGGGTCACATTACGTTTTGTCAACGGTGACGTCACATTAGGCTATAGTAAACAAATCACGTGAGGTATAATAAAATGGGGGGGTTAACGACGTGTCAACGCAATTTAGGTCATTTTACGGCGCCTAGCGCACCTAACCTAGATTTCCTGGACCCTTGTCTATAACCAGTACTCACCTACCCTTCCACAATGCCGGAAACTTTTTCTATATCTTATTAATGGAGGAAAATTGACATTATTGTCAATTTTTTATTGAAGGGTATAACCTCCCCGGGTGGGATTCGAACCCGTACCCCCTTCGGGAAACGATAGTACAAAATATACAGTATACGTGCAGTCACTTGCGGAAAGGACAGGTGTTTACATTGATATATAACTTACATTTATAAAGTAACATTTTATGTTTATCATATACATATAATATTTAATGATGTACCTGCCAACATGACCACATTTAACCTTTTACTGACCGAGTGGTAAATACCATCATTAATCTAACTGAAACTTGAATACAACTTGAATTTAAAAGACAGCAAAGCAAGGTTATAAGGTTACACACCACTAAATGTTCACCGGAGTAGTAATTTGCAGGAAATAGAAAGTGTGACAAGTGTGACATGCAGCATATTCATTATTTGACAGTACCTGGTGTCTTCATTTGGGGTGCTTTTTAATATTGAAGAGTATACATGTCTTTGACGATGCTTTTCCTATGAAAGTATGCAAAAAATCAATGGATCTATTTTGTTTGCTCGCGAAGACTGGTTAAAAGGGAAGATAACTCTTTACGGCTCGTGAAGAATGAAAAACATGGATGTTTCATGGTAGAAACATTCAATTGAAAATTATTTTCTAATAAGTAACGTATTTTTTTCTAATACTGATCATTTTGTGCGGAATAGATAAATCGTTCAGCCTATATATGGTTTTGGGTATCTAACAGCCCTGGGTCATAATGTAATTTGAAAGTGAGACTTTTAGTAAACAGCAAAGAAGCATTTTATTTAGTGGTTCACCTATAAGTGAACGATGCGACGAAACTATCTGAAACAGTGCTGTCTTCACACAATAATATTATAAACAAATCCACAGGCGACTGGCACGGTCCCGAATCAATAACACTATGATATTACACGTCTATTTATAGTGTTTTTGATTCTGGACCGTGCCGACCGCCTGTGTTTCAAACTAGTTGGCAAATTTTTAATAAATAAACTCCAAGAATGTGTAATAAGTGCTCTTTTACGTAAAGTAGCCAAAGTTCTATAATCTGCAGTCCAAAGTTCAAAGTCTTCTGGCTCCAAACGACTCGAACCAATGCTTAAGCCAAACTAGCTTATAGATGATACATACAAGCAGTAAAACTATGTGAGCTTTTATTCTATTGATGTCTTGTCTGATATATCAGATCATTTTATGCAGACAACGAATCCATGGATCTAGAATGGGACTTTCGTTGAGTTAGGTCATTGAATACTCCCTATACGGCCATTTTCTCTCGATTGTCTCTACATCATGCAGGGGAGTGTTCAATCATTGTCGATGGTATGTCCTCAATATTACATAAAGCTTGAATCCAGCAGCGTGCTCAGTAACGTTTGACTGTTAGCGAACGTTACGGATAAGGGAAAACTCAACCCGAAGAAAACTTAACCCCTGGATAACTTAACCCGTGGATAATTTAACCCGTGGATAACTCAACCCAAAGTTGGACCAGCTCAACCTGTAAGTACGGGATTGAGTTGTATCGGGTTGAGTTATCTTTGGGTTGAGTTGTTCCGATCCTAACGTTACGGAACGTTTTGGAACGTTCGGGGTAATTGAACAGGCTTCAGATATATTGGCCTGTACAGAAAACGTGAGTAGTACCATTGGTAATTGCAATAGAGAATTCGGCTATAAGCGCCAAACATTATATAGCATTACTCTGCTGGATCTGCAGTAATTTTGTTTTGTTTTCTTCTACAGTTTTGACACAAGAAGAATGCCCACTTGGAACCACTTTAAATATGACAGAATGTATACCCTGTCCATCTAGATGTTTGACATGTCAATCTATAGAACATTGCACAGCTTGTAAACCATCATACTGGGATATCAACAATTCATGTAACAAAGACTGTCCGACGACGTGTTCTAATGGAGAGTGTGACGACCAAACCGGAAGTTGTAAACAGTGTTTACAAGGTTACTATGGTGATGCATGCCAGTATCCTTGTGACGTATGTGAAGCTGGGATATGTGGTATACGTCATTGTGTATTTGGTTGTAAAGAGCGATATTTTGATCTCATTAATTACAGAGGAATTACCATTTGTGAACAATGCACTGACGGTTGTCTACGGTGTAATGCTGACGGCTGTACACAGTGTGAGGAAGGTTTTTACTTAACTACTTCCGGTTTGTCTTGTCTGAAATGCGGACACCATTGTACACGGTGTGATAGTTCTAAATGCACGGAATGTGTTGACGGAAGGTATGGTGAAAATTGTGACCAATTCTGTTCAGTACCTAACTGTGAAACATGTTCGTCGATGACTACATCCACCTCTCATATTTGCCAGAAATGTAAACACGGTTTCGTTCTTAGTAACGGGAAATGTATTTGTTCACCGACTTGTTTAGGATTTTGTACGCCAGATGGCGCTTGTCAGGGTAAATGTATGGACAGGTATAGTGGTACATATTGTAATGAAACTTGCCATTCTTCTTGTAAAACCTGTGATAAGGTTGATAAAGATACATGTAAACAGTGTTTAGGATATGTATACGGTGATCGGTGTGACAAGGCTTGCAGTAGGGGATGTTTCAGAACCGATAACAACCAGGCGTGTCTACAGTCTGATGGTACATGCATAAATGGGTGTGTCCTAGGAACATATGGGCGTACATGTAATTATAAATGTCCCAGGACTTGTTTAAATAAGTATTGTCGACAATATGAAGGAACGTGTGTGTTTGGTTGTCGCTATGGTTACAGTGGACCTAGATGTGGTAATAGACTTGATGGTATAACAGGTAAGAACCTTTATATACTACAATAAGGTTCCACTAAATATGGACCACCAACATCGATGGTCTAAATATGGGAATAGTCTTAATCTATATGGTCATCGTTTTTTTTGGTTTTTTTCTTTCTTTTATGGGTTTAACGTCGCATTCAACACATATAAATTTATGTCATTTATACTACGGCTAGCTCTTCCTACTATAGGTTTCCTGGACATTTTTTCTATCAGCAGTACTAACTTATCCTACCACGAGGCCGACAACTCATGTATAGAGTATGGCCTATCGCGACTGTGCTCGAATCCGCGATCACCGGATTCGAAGTCAGACATGCTAAGCACTACGCCATGGCCGCGGCTATATGGTCATCGTACATTCATGATTTTTTCCTTCTCAAAATCATCATTTGGGACTTAAATGTTCAAAATAATCGCATGATATAACTTTAAGCTACACAGAAATTGTGTGTAAAATTGCTTGTACTTTGCTAGGTTCATAAAGCATATGCATTTATGTTTTTGTCTGGCAATTGCTACCAACGAGTAGAATACGTACAAAAAAACACATACCTAATCTATAAGCATAGGTACGTCCGGAAAACATTTCACTTTAATAATCTGAAGGTATAGTTATGGCGAGGATGTCAATAGAAGATAGATGGCAAGCTGTTGACACAATGTAGACACACACACTATTAAATTTCCAAGGGCGTGCTGTTGGCACAGGGTGGTCCCCTCATGCTGTTAAAATTTCAAGATGCAGACATCAAGATAGACATGAAATGTATTACAAATGCATGGAGTACATTCAAATAGATTTACAATGTCAACTATTTAAATGAATCAAGCAGTATGAAAAACAAGTTTTTTTACATATTTGTGCACCATAGAAATATTACCCGAAAAATAATTGTGGAGTTAGAAAAGCATTGGCACACAAGGCACGTGTCTACACATGTTTTGAAAATTCGAAAAAAATAAAAAGGCTAAAATTGCCAAAAACAAAATGCAATAAAAATCGTAGGCTGAGGGGTACGAGCAGTATGAATTGTACCATCACTTTTGAAAATAATACTGAATAAAAAAACAATAACTCAGTCTAGATTCAGCATAATGTTAACCATAAGAAATGGTCACAATAGGATGTCTAAATTACTTATAAAGGGAGGTAAGTCAAGCAGCAGTTACTGGAACTAATTGATGGCGTCATACATGTGGAGTCACCAGACCCCCCGGACCCCCTAGGTTATCTGTGCCTACACATTTATTTTGGGCAAGCTACGAAAAGTTGTTATGTATATTTAAGGTGGTTATATTCATACATTATATATTTAATATTTTCTAACATTTCAGACACGTTTGACAACACAACTTACCCAACAACATATTGGATGATGTCAGATGATAGAGGTTCTATAACAACACCAGCAACAAATCAAACAATGGCGTCTTTATCATCAAACAAGTTATCTCCCTTAGTATTTATTGGCATTGGTATAGGACTGATAATCACCATACTTTTTATAATACTGTTTGTTTGGTTCTTTATTAAAAGGTATAACAATGCTGCATTTATTTTCACTTTTAGAGGAAACACATTCTCGTACCCAGAGGTTATCAAGATTCTCGAAACTCTGGGTACGAGAATGGGGGAAACGTGGTAATGCCTCTTTTTGAGGGGAATATATAGCAACAAAAATGATATTTTCTCTCATTTTCAATACTTTACGATAATATCCATAAACAGAGTACATGTAACATTTTATAGGAATAGTATTAAATTCTGTCTTCTTCTTTAAAATTTTAACTCTATTGAAGCAACATACTTATTCATTATTCATATGTACTTGAACAATTATTTATCTGAAGTTTCTCCCAAGTACTTGAAAAATGAAATATATAAAACAAATCTTTAAGGACTAGAGAATTTGGCTTTTGATGACGGTTTATGGCGGTAAATTGGCATTAAGAAATTCTACCTTAATATAAGTTGTTTCACAATCTGACTTGGGGGGGGGGGGTAACGCCGTAGCAACACAGAGTAAAGAACATGCGGTCACGGCGTTCAGTCAACCTACAGTACTAAAAGGCCTACCAGTTATACTAGGCACATACTTCCGTCAGTGACTGACAACTGCCCTACACGATTAAGAATCAGTGGTAGAAAGGAGAACGGCCGTAGATAATATTATTTCATGGTCAAACTTCAAGAAATTATGCCCCGCCCAGGAATCCAACCAACGACCCTTCAATCAGTATACTTGTGTATTACCTTCTGAGCTAGCCGGATAGCTTCACAGTTTGACTAAATTGTTTTTATGAATTGAATATTAAATATATGCAATGTTTTCTTATTTTTATAGTCGCAAGAAAAGATCACATAGTACCCAGCCCGACGATATCAACCAGTCAAATAATAACTACCAAGGGAGGCCGTCCATACCAAATCATTCGCACGTCAGCAATGGTGATGTCAGTAATGACGTCACGTATGGTTATATTGACGTAAAAGGTCGCAACATTCCAACTGCTGCTAATGGTTACATAGAACTAACACCAATGGCAACAAATGACGTCATGCCAAAGACAACAAATGACGTCACATTTAATAATGATTATGATGATGATGATGATAAAATGCCGGAATCAAATATACAAATATTTATAAAGAGACCATCACATAATGGCGCTGAAGAGTGTATTAATCCCAACAGTACAGCAATTCATAATAATTATTTAAAAGTAGATGATTGACTGTTCTACGTCATTTATGAATACCTGTCAAGCATCACGCGTTCAGCGTGAGACTCACGCATTTAGAACATAAATCACGCTCTCACGCACAGAATTTAACTTCTCAGACACGCAAAGTCGTAAATATTCTATTTTTTAAATCGATCTGTACTACATGTATATTGGTTAGATCTACATTATTACCGACGTGACTTGCGAAGCTGCTAGCTGTAAGGAACGAATGCCTGTCACTCGCTTCAAGGGTGCAGCGAAAATGACACCATAAAAATAAGTACGTTTGTAGTCAGCTCAATATAGTCTACAATGATTATGATTATATTTTCACGAAAGCAAACGAGAATACACCGTTGGCTTCTATGGGGCTTCCCCGCCCTGGGAACCAACTTCTCACACTTTGACTCTTATAACCCTTGACAGGTCTGTCATTTTTTAGATCGTAGAAATAGTTTGTCTATGTTCTGGACATTCAGCTTCGTATTTTCATAAGGCCTCACAGTAAAAAGAGAATTCAAATAAAAAATTGGGACTATGTTCGTAAAACTTTTCCTGTGTCAACAGCATGGATTCTAATGAAAGCTTGTTCATTATGCTTTGTGAATTTGTGTATCAAATAGAATTGTTTAAACTCACTAAGCTTAACTGACTATCGATGATAAAACTATGTGGGCTGTTTATACTACTGGGTGTTACAGACCCTATCTACCTCCGACGTTAACTTAAACTCCTGGGGCCAGTATTTTCAAGCGTCTTAAATTACGACCGATTTCAGTCGTAAATCCTTCCGTATTGTATTGCTAAAGTATCGCAAAATTTTTGATAATACGCAACCCTGGCTTCGTAAGACTGTTCAACGTCGCTGGGCTCAGATGACTATCGTAATATACCATAGGCGGCTCCAGCGGGGGGGGGGGGTCAGGGGGTCCGGACCCCCTCCTAGAAAAAAATCCTGGATCCGCCCCTGTATACTGTGTGAGTTGTTTATACTGTTCGGTGTTACCCACCACCTCAAGTTCAGATTGGACTTCAGGTTCCGTTTTCATAAGACAGTTCAAAGTGTCAGAGCTCAACTGGGAATCGTTGGTAAAACTACATGAGATTTTGTGCTTTTGAGGAGATAGGTCTAATGTTTCATGCAAGGAAGATATTATGATGTGCACCAATGGTGTGACTGTATTAATTGTTTTGAAATGTTATATTTTTTTCAAGATATTCTAGTTGATACTAAAATCGATGGCAATCTGATTAAAACCCGATATAAAATTTTCCGCTCACCTACTCGCTAATTTAGATCTGGCCTTTTTCAAACGATGGTCACGTCCATGTGACCTTTTGTCATCATATATATAATATTAATGACGAAATTGTTATGATACGTAACTTGTTTACATCGTCTACGTCACGCAATTTGAAATGAGCCATCCAAACGCAGACTGTGAATAATACCTCTGTTAAATTAGCTTGCAAACCTTGGTCTAAAAATAGAAATTACGAAATCAAAATGTTATTATTAGTGTTTCGTCTAGATGAAAGCTACGCATTGATTAGTTGACATAAAGGTCATCTCGACGTGACCCTCCATTGAGAAAGTAGATTTTCTGTACGACAATGCTACACAGGATATCTGTTTACGGAGATTGAATCGATGGGTCAGTGCAAAAAAGTCTATATCCCTTCGTAATTTACTTGTTGTTAAACAAGTATTGACCCAATCTCCGTAAACAGAAATGCTATAGACCGACGTTGTATAGATGAGTAGGCGAGCATATTGGTATTGATTTATCGAATTGTTCGGTCTGTTTAGATGAAGCAGGAATAAAAAAATCCCTGCTTAAAGGTATATTTATGACGATGACCACTTTTGCTAAAAATGTTACATCGACCTTGACCTTCAAGAAGTGTCACAGGAAGTATTTAAGTGAATACTCTTATGTTTTAGATTTTTATGAAGGGATGCGTATCAACAATTATAATACGTATATGGTTTACATGTATCGAATTTGTAATATTATATGAATTTGTAAAGACGTATTTAACAATAAAAGTGTGGTTATTTAGATTATAGCTGGAAACATATTTGTGAGAGTTAGTGACTTTTTCATCGTGTTCAGATTCTATGTAAAGACCTATGACATTTTGAAAATTTAACAAAATTGTTGACTAATTAGACTATATGATTTATAAGTCAAATGTTCCCAGGGAGTGAAGTTGTTTTTTTTGTTAAACGCTATCATTATTTCCTGATATGTAAATTCTACATTCAGAGAGTGTTACTAGGACAGGAATTTGGATGGGTGTAATGTTACTTTAATTCAACTGTGAAAACTAACACGAAGTGGTTATACATGCAATTGTTCATCGTCTGTTATGTTACATAAAATGAGTATTGATTTTAACATCTTACTGAGATTAAGGACATATCCAATGTTTTATGTGTTTTACAGGATTTACGGAAGATAGGGGTATATCCAATTTCTTACGATTCAGTGTTACATAATATAATACATGTATACGAAATATTTGGAAAAACCCAATGTTTTATGTATTGGAATGATACCAATTCAAATGAAACTATAGCTATTACAATGCAATGGTTTCTAAGACAGTTTTATAACGGTTGTATTCATTTAAAGTGAATGTTCAGCATTCTATAAATAGCAGGTGGTAATATCACCGTTTTGTGTACGAAATGAATGTTCAGTCTTAGAAACGGAATTTCTAAATTACTTCCGGCTTGTCTTGAGTACCTGCATGCTAGTTGGCGAGTGATACTTGAAAATACATGCTGATATTAGTGGAAGCTGATTAATGATAGTTAAACAATTTTTACGAATTGCACGCTAAATTCGTATGAAATGGATGAGTCCAGTTTGCCGGAAGTGGATAAACATATTCAAAATGACATCATCAATTCTTACGCAATACAAATAACAGTTGCTTTTTACGTAATAGTTTTGATTTTTGGAGTGTTGACCAACGTGATATTGTGTTATTTACTCTTTACAAGAGAGTTCTTCAAATCGAAGTACATTTTTACAGCAAGTATTTCAATCGCTCATATCGTATTCTGTGTCCTAGCGATCCCATTGGCTATCACATTTTACGTCACAAATGACGTAACGGTAAGAAAGATCTGTGACGTCATCGTGTGTTTGTTTATAAGTGCTACGACTCATAGCATGGTTGGTACGTCAGTACGTCGGTGTTTAGCATTGTCTAAGCGTTTTAGGCATGCAAACTTCACATTCAGCGGTAAAGTCAAACATATTGCATGCATCTGGATTGCCTCACATGCCATAGCAATCCCCTACCTTTTCAACACGAATAGATCAAGCTTAGCTTGTATTTTTCCTGCAGAGCTGGTATACTCCTCACATACTTCAAGACCTAATAGTACCGCTGACTCACATGGACAAATGATAATAAATCAGAGTGATTCATCAATGACATTGACGACAAAGCAGTTCAAAGAACATCACATCGAACAAGATAATTCGACGAAATCTACGCTCATTGTTGACAATAACTCCCCAGTCCTCAGTGCAAATTCCATGATAGGATTTTACGTGTATGACATCGTGTTATTGTTTCTAATAATGATACTACCCATCTGTATATCTCTAATCCTGTATTCAGTCACGCTTCATAGAATAAAGAAACGCCCAAACCAAACCCACTGGGTAAAAGAAATCATGATAAACAAACAGCACATTACACTGGCCGCCATTTTCTTCCTGTGCTGGTTCCCAGCAATGCTTGTTAACATATTAGGCCAGCGTATTGAGATTGAGGAAACAGTGTATAGATTTCTACAACTGGTTGGCGTAACTTCAATCTTTTATTTCCCTATAGTTTATTACAAAATAAACGTAGATATGAAACGTGAGTTTAACAAATGGCGTCATGGTTTATTTAATACTCAACAACAACAACAACCGGAAGCCAATAATACGAATGTTTCATACATGTAATTGAATACTTCAGAGTGATGCTATATCTACCAGTCTAAGATGAACTGATCTTGATGTCTAAATATCTACTGTAACAGCAATCTCCGTAAACAGATATCCTGTAGAGCGTTGTTGTACAGGATCTCTAAGATCTCAATGGAGGGTCACGTCGAGATGACCTTTATGTCGACAAATTGATGCATAGCTTTCATCTAGACGAAAGACTATTAATAATATTTTGATTTCGTAATTTCTATTTTTAGACTAAGGTTTGCGAGCTAATTTAATGGCGGTATTATTTAGTGCCGTAGACGATGTAAACAAGCTACTAAGCATAACAATTTCGTCATGAATATTATGATGAGAAAATGTCACCTGAACGTGACCCTCGTTTGAAAACGGTAAGATCTAAATTAGCGAGCAGGCGAGCGGAAAATTTTAGATCAGATTGCTGTCACAGTAACCTTTGTTGTCTTGTAACATTTTAGAATCATATTTCAGACAATGCATTGTTCAGTAACGTTTACTAGATTGTTAACTTCCTAAAAACTATTTTGGACGATGCCCTATCAGTATACTCGACAGAGTTAACAATCAATATTTTCAGCAACTCACATTGCCTTTAATGAACAAAACCAAGACAGTCCGAATTTGAATACTGCAAATTGTCATGCGGATTACTTGCGCAATATCATAACAATTACAGACAGAGAGAATAAGCCTAGCGTGACTACGTGCCTGTATGAGTTACGTAAACGGGCATGTTTCTAAAAATAGACTGTAACTCACTATAAATCTGTAATCAGCAGTTGCTATTAAGGCTTACATTATTTTACTTACATTCCTGTAAAAACTGCACACTCTAAAAAAGTTTACTTTTTAAATTATTTACAAATGTGTAGCTCCATGATCACTGACAGGTCAGAATTGTCAGTATTTTGATTTTAGCATAGTTAACAACTTAACATTGCATAACAAATATCAGCTGAATATTCAAATGAGACATTCCATATGAAATTATCATGCTACAGTTCTCAATATAATTATTATTCATCAAAAATCGACTATCGAAATCATCCCACCAAATGCCAACGTCAGGCCAGCATAACAAATTAAAGAACATACTAAAATGTGTTTTTTATTACTATTTTGAATACATGTATACAAATATGTACATACAATGTTATGCCTGGCATATCATTGACTATAAAATAAACAGTAGAGAGATTTAGAAAATGAGCTTGTTAGGCCCTCATCAGGCCAGTATTATATCTATTTTAATAAATATTACTTTAAATTTATTGTTTCTAATAAACGAATATAACAACTCATACATATCTTTTTCGACTATTTTGAAATTTCAAAACGTTTATGTAGTTTATGAACGGCGTTCGACTTGAACAATGAAGAGACAAGAAGTTCTATGAGGTTCAACTTCAATGTTGCTCGACAATTACGCCAAGAAAACTAATAGCGTTGCTGCACATGTAGCTTTTTAGTCTTTAAAGGGAAGTAACCACTCCCGTATTTATTACTTCGTCTGTTTGAGTTATTTCCCTTAGTAAACATCAAATCTCGCTCAGTGGATTCAGTCCTTGTTATTCACCAGAAAGCATGTGAAGATAATAACAATGTGCAGATCTTAAAAAATTCTTGAAACAGAAATGAGTTAAAATGTGATTTTTTAAAATCAGATTTTAGACCCATGTACACAAAATGTTCCATTATATGTAAATTCAATGGAACATTTTGTGGGTCACTTGACATCCAAGAGATTTGAGATTAGTATAATAGGCAGAACTTAACAATAAGGCAATGCTTGTTTGATCTCTGCTTGTTACAGAGTTATTGTCTGGTTCCCTGTCGTACTTTGACAGGTAACAGTATGTCAGGCAAAGGGTGATAATGACCCCACCCTTTGAAATGAATTAGGTATTGGATAATTATGTTTTAAATGAACATTTCTCTCTATTTATACACAGGTTTAAATCAAAGGATCATTGCACAAGAATTACACTGGAAACCTTTTTTTACTTGTTCGGTTATATTTATGCTAAATAAAGTATTTGAAATTCTAACGAGACTAATCCATGTCCAAATTGTTAATATAAATGTTCTCACAAGTAAAGTCTGTTGTTTTTTTCTCAACTATCAAGCTTGAATATTTTTATGGCGATGGATTGTGTAAAATTCATCCACATCCTTGTCATATTTTTCTGCCAAACAAAATTGCTATTGACAAAGTAAGCCAGAATTATTTCCAGTTAAGTATTGGTCATGCTTAATACAAGTAGATTTACATAACATAGGCAATAACAATTTTCTACCGATGGGAAACGCATACTTATAAAAAATCAGGAGGCACACACCAAGTCACCACAAAATTAATATGACAGTTGGCGAAGGGAGGTAACATGACAATTCCCAGTGATTGCCACATACAATACCACCATTGATTTAAAAACTCGTATTCGTTTGATAATCCCTGTAAATGGATACGGGTATCAAATATAATCTAGTACAGAAATATTACTCCTAGTATCTAAGTCAGCAGGGTTAAAGTATAGTAACCTCTAACACCCTCAACTTTTCTAGGGGGGGGTCTGAAATTTTCTAGGGGGGGGGGGGGTCTGAACCTCGAACCACAATATACACATTTTGCAGAAAAAATGCAACATATTGATAATAAAAACTACATTACCATTAAATCTATGTTAAGTACCGAGAAAAATTGCTTCATGCTACTTAAAAATGTCTTACAGGCAAGAAATACACTAATGGACAGGTACATTTTCCAAATTCTAGGGGGGGGGTCCGGACCCCCCGCTGGATCCGGCTATGCAGATTTTGTTTAACTACAAGAATGGTTGGCACAAAATAATACTACATGTTTGCCTAAACATTAAAATAAACAATACTATTCCATAGGTAGGGCAGTATTGAAAATAAAGGTTGTGTAGTTTATCTTAACAAAATAAGTGTTGCAAATAAACCACCACCCCTCTAGAATGCTTTACCAGTACACCAAGAGGACATGTATAAATGCATAATAAAACTGATACTATATAATACAGTGCTATCCAAAATTACTTATACTCTTGTAAAAAAGCAGTTTTTTCATTAGTACATTTAAATTTTATATGTATTTATGTATCAGGAAAGTTATGATAATATTGTAACATTTTAAAGCCGAGTATTGATACTTAATACAATTGTAATTCCTTTACATGTACATGCAATTAAATTTTGATTTCTCTAGTATCTGTAAAAAAACCAGCAGGAAATGTAATGTGGAACCCACATTAAAGCCGAATTTAAAAACTTAAACGCAAAAATTAACAAGGGAAATAATCCACAATAAAGCCAGGTAGAGTTGTGGTTACTTTCTAATTCTGGTCATCACATGGTATGCTATCATTGTATGAAGTTTCGTAAAGATCTGACAATAAATGGCAGAGATATATGCTAAATTGAAAACGACACTGGATGTCCGTCTGTGTTTTGCCAAACTATTAGCAGAATTTTTTCATTGAAAAATCTGGCTAACAAAACAGATGTTTGCAAAAGTGTAAAGGTAATATTGGATGCACTGTATTATAATGCCATCCTGCGCATCCTCTATTGTGTATTAGTTTATTGTATTTTTTTCATAAACAGGGTTTCGTTTTTTGCATGAATTGTACACATGTTATATAAACAAAATCAAAGCCTTGTTTGTATTTCAAAACATATTTTTTATTTACTTTATTCATAAAATTTTGTACATCATTTTATAAAACATATTACATATTATAATTCATGGTCAGGCATGTTTATAATGGCTTGATAGACATTTTTCTCACACTTCCTAATTTTCATCGATAAAGCTAAAAAATGTTGGTCCAGCCTTCAACAATACAGAAACTCATATAACATACTGCCTCACTTGTCCTGACCGACATATCTCCATGACAAATATAATGTTAACAAAATGATACAAAATCTATACAAGTAATGTATTGGTGATCAAAGTATTTAGGTCAAAGGTCAACCAATGAATAGATGTTTTCAAGTTAACATAAATTCTGTCATTATTTGAGACAAAATAAACATCGCAATCTATGTAACAAAAATGTTAAGCGACTGTTACAAAATTATAATGTCACTGCAATGTTGAAGATGTTTAAGGCATGGTTTTTTGTGACCTATTTATACATTATCGGCAAACTGGTGTTAACTGACATTTTATGTTAAATGACAGTATTGCAAAAACAAATTTTTAAGGCCAAATGAGCTGTATTATAGATGACTAGGTTAAACCATGTTAATAAATTTGAACAATGAATTAACAATAAAACAACTAACTGGCTGGTTTATGAGATGTACATACATGTATATGTAAAATCCTGACTTGATATGAACATGTGACATCAATGACATGTGATATACCATTGCTTTTTCTTAATTCTATCCAGCGCTGGCGATAGCAATGGTCGGTATTGCGGTGGCAATAGCAATGGTCAGTATTGTCTGTGTTGTCCAAAGACATGCCAAGACAAGTGGAACTTTCAATAGTTTTATTCTATAATGGTCACACAGAAAAGTAACTTTTACCAGTCAGCCAGAGAAGACAAGTTATAATTATAAGATTTTGCCAACCCTGCTATCGAAATAAAATTAATCAATCTTAAAATAAATATTCAGTGGACAGTTTAACACAAGAATCAAAATGATAAATATTCCTGTCAGAACTTAATGCTAGGTTAAGATGTTCTTCATTCATTCTATTGTATATAAAGTGCAGACTGCTTAAAAAAATATATCTGCTTTGACCACGTGTTGGCACAATTAATAACAGAAGGTTAATAACAATTTGGCTATGTAGTAAAATGTTTGTATTCATTAACAATACATATTTCCATCCCTTAGACCAAATAATATATTCAACCAATTAGGTTGACAAATTGCAAATATTGTAAATGGAACACATGTATACATAAATAATGTCATATGACTTATTGATAAAATTCATTTCCAATAGAAATGAAGTCACTATGTTTTGAAAAAAAATCCACATTTTCTTGAGTCTTTTCCAAAACTCTTCATAAATTTCAATGATCTGTCATCAATTTTCAAACACACTAAGATAGCTCTCAAAAGTTCTTCAAAAACATGTGACGCTCGAAGGTCTTTTTTTCATGAAGAAGTTACTTTCACCACTAGTATTTTTAAAAGATATTATTGTTTTAAAGTTTGTATATATTAACAGTCTGTTTTAACTTCTTGTGTATTTTCCCCAAATGTGAAGCATAAATACTGAAGCTATAAATATCAAACTCATTACAAGAACTGGCACTGGTCCACTGAAATAAAAGAAAGAAAACATGTTAGTAGTAACATGGCAAGACATGTAGCATACATAGCAGACATAGTTTGTACAAAAAACATTATGTGTTTATGTAAGCTTAAAAATAAACCAATCCAATCCAAAGGGAGGACAGTATTGAGAATGAAGGTTGTATAGTTTTTTAACAAAATAAATCATTGTGCCTAATTAGTGTAGGCCAGTAGCAGCAAAAAATAGTGTTTACAAGAATATCACCATTTCACCAACAAGGCATTTGTAAGAAAAACAACAAGAATATACACAAATACTATAAAACATTTTATAACAATGCTGACACCCCCCCCCCCCGGCACTGATAGGTTTAATGTATTATTCAGTTTCAAGTTTTTTTTTTATGTACGAACTGTAGTTTAAATTTACACCATAGATAAAAAATCATTAAATGAAATAAATTAGATTGGTGCGTGAATTTATTTTACATTTTATTCTTCATTTATAT
Organism: Mactra quadrangularis; assembly: GCA_025267735.1. Lineage (NCBI taxonomy): Eukaryota > Metazoa > Mollusca > Bivalvia > Venerida > Mactridae > Mactra > Mactra quadrangularis. The sequence goes on along the minus strand of CM046297.1, from coordinate 28,174,580 downwards.
TTTGTATCCTCAAGAATTATACTAAATGTTTTAAACCACAACAGGTTTCATTGACAATATATTTATGTATAGGGGAGGTTATACTGGCTTGTTTGAAAGAATAAGAAAATTTGATAACAGTTTGGCTCACATTTAGCAGAGCTTGATAAGTAAATATATGTACATATAATAGAAAAATAGTAGTCTAACTACAAATGAATTTCTTTTGGCAATTTGAGTATGGTTTAAGTATCCCAATATGATGCAACACATGAAAAATGTTATGATCAAGATATGTAGGAAGTTTGTGCTAGCAAATAATTAATATTATAGAAGTTGATCACAGATACAACATTTTGCTTCACATAGTATATATTATGATTGTACATTAAACAAGAGCTGTCAGAGGAGACAGCATGCTCGACTCAGTAAGTGTTTGTCACAGGAGATGTGGTTGATGATAAGGAACATACATATTTTAAAATTTGAAAATATAACCTTAACAGATTCAAAGAAAAAAAAAAGAAATAAATAGAAAACTATAAGTTCAAGGGGGATAACTCTGAAAAAATGTATAAGGAGTTATGAATCTTGTCACATGAGATGTGGTTGATAATAAGGAACATATATCTAAAGTTTGAAGTCAATACCTGAAGAAATAAAACAGTTGCAGTAAAAACAAACATTTTTTAAAGAAAACTCTAATTTCAAGGGGAGATAATTCTGAAAAAAAATATATTTGGAGTTATGAACCTTGTCACATTAGATGTGGTTGATAAAAAGGAACATATATTTAAAGTCAATACCTAAAGAAACAAAACAGTTGCAGTAAAAACAAATATTTATTAAAGAAAACTATAAGTTCAAGGGGGATAACTTTGAAAATAATGTATACGGAGTTATGAACCTTGTCACATGAGATGTGGTTGATAATAAGGAACATATATTTAAAGTTTGAAATCAATACCTAAAGAAATAAAACAATTGCAGTAAAAACAAACATTTTTTAAAGAAAACTCTAAGTTCAAGGGGAGATAATTCTGAAAAAAATGCATTCGGAGTTATGGACCATGTCACGTGAGATGTGGTTGATAGAAAGGAACATATATTTAAAGTTTGAAGTTAATATCTTAAGAAATAACAAAGATACAGAAGAAAGTATTTTACTGCACAAAAACTTTAATCTGTGCACAAAAACTTCAATCAGTTCAAGGGGAGATAATTCTTGAAAAAATGTGTTTGGAGTTATGGACCTTGTCACATGAGATGTGGTTGATAGTAAGGAACATATATTTAAAGTTTGAAGTTAATATCTTAAGAAATAACAAAGATATAGAAGAAAGTATTTTACTGCACAAAAACTTTAATCAGAAGTGTGGACGCGGACGCGGACGCCGGGGCGAGTAGGAGAGCTCTACATTACTTCGTAAAGTCGAGCTAAAAAGTGCTGGATTTAATTTTTCAGATCAACTTGCAAAGGAGGCAAGTTGAACCCGACATTAACTCCCCCCCCCCAGTACCTTTTTGTTGCTCCAACATTTATCATCTATTTTTGCCATTTTTATTACTGATTAAACATTTTGACAGTATTAAATTTGATATTTCATTTTCCTTTTTTATGAAAAAAACAAAACAATTTTTATTTCTGCTTTACAGTATCAAATTTTGAAAGATTGACTAGATTTAGAAGAACAAATATATTGCAATCAGCCAGATAACAACCAACAAAACTCTTGAATAATGAATTTTTATGCAAAATTAGGTTTAAAGTCCTGAAATGCTGATTTGCTCGGCAGAACAGCTACTATTTTCACTAACTTGCCCAGTCGAATTTAAACTTTGAAGGGTAAGAGGGCAAGAGCTTATTTCTAACGCCAACTTTAAACAACTGATGAAATTATGTGAGTAAATACTCAACAAACCTAAACTACACTTTAAACTGCATCCTAGAAAGAGAACATTATATAAATAAGCCAATCTTTAAACTATGAATGATACTTGACCAACTTAATTGTTATTAAGACCACCCTGCTAATAAGACCACTATTTGAAAGACAGGTTGGTGGTCTTAATAGTTCTAAGGGTTTCATAGTACATCAGGGCTCAACGAATTTTCTGGAAGCAACTCGTCCTGCAGGACAAGCAACTTACAATTTTCACTCGTCCTGCTGCAATATGTACTCGTCCTATGCATCACAAAAGAAATGTTAACTTGAGTGAATCAGTAACAAACATGGAATTTGTAATACAGCAATTCAGTATTTATTATCTTATTATCTTATTTTAGCATTTCATTAGATAAATCATCGCCCGACAGCGACAGTTCCATTTAACGGTTTTATATGAGTTTAAAACTTAAAATTTCAGCTAAAAATTTCACTCGTCCTGCAGGACAAGTTATGCCAAAATATCAATTCATCCTGAGCCGATTTCTATTCTTAATTACGAGCAGACGAGTGGATTTGTCCAGCTCTGTACATACAAAAGCAAACTAAATTACTTCACGCAGAGCAGCTTTGAGAGGAGGGTCCAAGAGGTTGCACAGTTTGATAGGAAATTGTAGACTAGCTTAGCTCAGCTAACTTATAACTACTTTTAAATTCCATTAAAAACCCACTCAAACAAGACTCATACACCTTTAATCTTATAACTCAGCACTGAAGGTACCAACACATGGACATGAGATAAAGAATGACTACCGTATTTTTACGGGTATAAAACGCACATGTGTATTACAGGCATTGAAAATTTGGGCAAACTGAAAAAAAAATAAAGAATACAATGCAGAGGGCCTCATGGCAATCATCAGCCACATTGAATGAATAATACCCAGATAGCTTCATCTAAAAACAAGAAATATAATGTAGAAACCTCAATAAATGGCAGAAATATATGGAAAAGAAAAACTTTAAAGCAATAATTAACTACACCAGAAGCCCGACCGCCCACCTGCCCGTGTTTTGCCAAACTACTAGCGGAGGTTTTTCGTTGAAAAATCTGGCTAAAAATGAAAGTTTTAATAAGTATTAAGTCTCATGACTGTCAAGTGTCATTATGCCTGCAAAATGCTTTCAATTTGTTACTGTATATAGTAACAAATGTATTATTAAGACTTACACTTTAATTCCTGGAGAATCTTCAGTATAAAATCTCCACATGCCAGCACTACCACCACCTGCAGTTGGCTTAGCTCTACCAGCACTTGATGATGGTGTTTTTCTGTAAAACAACAAGTTAAGAAGTGTATGCAAACATATCAGCAACAGTAACAGTAAAAGAACACAGAACTAGCACACAAGCCACACAGCCAAAAAATGATACTAATTAGTACAGTCCCAAGTTTCATACTAATTCACATTCACTGACATTACATGTACATGTATCATCCTAGGCAATCAGGCTTACAGGCTACGGATACCCATTGATCAATTTCCCTAGGAAATCTTTTTCTCATCTCGGATTGTGTGTGGCATACAATTTTGCACAAAAGAATTGTGCCACACTCATAGTTAGGGTTGTCACGATACACCGGCATACTGCAATACGCAGCTGCAGCAATACGTACTGCGGTACAATTTTAATGTACTGGTATTTGGCAATATTTTTTATTTCATTGGAAAATTCTTCCCTTTGCGAAATAAAAGTTTTTCCATTGTTAATTCCATCTAACCTGAAGTTGCAAGAATTTAACCGATTGGGGTGCGACCAGTCCTAAATGACCGTAAATACTTAAATGAGGCTAGATTCTATCAGTAGCTGCATATAAGATTTGAAATTTTTCTGTTAAAAATACAGCAGAGGAACAATGAATCTAAAAGCCTGCAATATAATATATCGTGGTACGTATCGCGATACAATGACAGCGTATAGCAATATATCGCAGTACGCTTCTGGCATATGGTGACAGCCCTACTCATAGTCATAGTTAGTAACCCATTTATATCTGAAACGTGTTGGCGTGTGCAGCAATTTTGGTTACTTTTTTGCTCAATAAATTAACAACACCTCTGATGGGGTTCTAACCAAGAACCTCTTAAAGTCTTGATCCCGAGGTATGTGTCCTAACATTGAACTACTGCTCCAACAATAAAACTTGTATGAATATGAACATTTTATTTAGCAAAAAAAGAATACACTAACTTGAGTAAGAACATAGATTTGGATAAAACTTAAGCACATTAACAGGTCATCTTTGGCTAAAGACATTGAATGGCTCAGTAAAATTGAACATAAGTAAACTAAGTAAATCTAAACATATTCTTGAATAAGGAAAAATTGCTGTAATAATTATAATTAAAAGGTACCTTTGTCTAACTGTAGAACCACCAGATCTTGATACTGTTCCTTTAGATGAAGATGGGGACCTGCCCCCTCCTACTGTAGTCTGACTAGCTGGTGCTGGCTGTAAAATAATAACACACATTTTGTTCATTACTTATCCGTTAGTCATAAGTTAATTATTTTTATAAATGAAATTGGACATGTTCGGGGCTCGACATTAATTTTTTTTAATAAGGTTGCACGAATGGACAGAGAGCTATATTTTTAGCTCTCCCAAACCATATCCAGATAAGCAGTAACAGGTTGCCCTGAATCCAAATATGATTTGTCAGGACAACCTTAAATGTCAAGCCCAGTAGTCATTGCGTCATGAACATTATAATGAGAAAAGATCACCCTCGTAACCAAACAGCCAGATCTAAATTAGCGATTAGGCGAGCGGAAATTTTAGAAGTTAGATCAGGTTTAAATCAGATCGAAGGATAGTCAACTTGTAGAACATAAAAAATGGCATTGGCTACAGAAAGCGTAACTATAACCTGGTCTCACAGAGTTGTTGCGAATTATGGAACTCCTGTATATCTATTCTCAGATGTTAGAGACTAGAGTTACAGTACACCTTACTGTATGGAGTATTCAACTCAATGACACAAATGAACATATTGCAAGACAAAAACAGAATGTTTTAACAATAAAACACTCAAAATAACAATATTGAGGTGATTATTTTATCAGAAACTATAGGATTCATTGAGACAATAGTCTTCTCCAATACAACAACACAACCTTAGACAAAAAATCAGGGACCAAACTAAAATTCACGAAATTGAAAGGAAATCATCTTTGTTGTTTATTTTCCAAAGTCATAAAATACGAAATGAACAGACCTTACTAACTAATGAAATGTTGCAAATGCGTTCATATTGTACCAAAGATCGTTTCATGTCATAAAAGTAAATAAACATAAAAAACTTACCATATTTCTAAAACTTTGAGTCGGCTTCTTTTCGACGTGTCAAATATAAAGGAAGTGACGTAGACCAAACCGCTGAGTGTAAGCGTGAGAAGGCGGCTGACGTGGAGTTCACTTTTACAACTGGAGTTTTTTTAATTCTTTTAAATTGTTTTTATTGTAATTCTCCCTTTATTCCATTAAAATCAAAATTTAAACCAACTTATTAACTCTAGGAACAATATTTAACTGATTTAAAAATAATAAACGTGTACTGATTCAAGCGTCTGATTGTTTATGATGATTTCTGCTGTCAAACGCTTGAACGATTTTGATGACACGTCTTTTGTTTTGAAAGAAACGATTGACATTTGGTGACATAATGTTGCTATCAAACACCATAAATTATTGCCTTAGGCATCGATGTGAAATTTCAGTAAACTCAAAGACATTAAAATCTTCCTGGTTTGTTTATCTGCATAAGTTACGAGTTTTCGCGAAATAATGGCTCGATTTACCTCCCCTTCCTCTGAGTTGTCTTGTATTTATTTGAGACTGGACCAAAGATCAAAATTCATTAAATACATTTATATGTTGTTGAAAATTATAGTTTGTAAGAAAAGGTAAGTTATTTTGGAGAATTTTGATATTGTAGATAATTTACGGTAACATAAATTAAGTAAGATACTTCAGCCTTAAGGCATAATATTGTCTGAATTTAACTCTACATGTATTTTACATGAATAAGGACCTTTGATATGAAGTAGTAACAAATGCTGTTTTACATTGCATGATTTAATATTTCACAAATCCTATACTTTACATGTCACCTTTTAACTTACAGGTGTATAGGTGAACAACTCAGAGTTTTGAAAATCTAATATGTGAGTCAGATATAAGACGTCTTATCCATATAATTGGTATGTTTTTGTAGTAATAATTATTATTTAATGAACTTAATTTTGTATTGTAATTATATTTGTTAATATATTTGTAATATGTTTAGTAACATGCATAGTAAAATGGCTTTTTGGTCACTATATAAAATAAATCTAGAGGTGTTTCTTTGTTATTAATCAACATAAATTACTATATTTTATATATTTGAATTCATTAATTTGCTTACCATTCTTTATACTTTCAGGATGTGTGCAAATGACTAGATTCGTCTTATTTATGTATATATTGTATACAACAAAATAAAATTGAGAAGAGTTACTTCTTTTTGTTAGTTTTAACCAACAGTTTTCACCTGACCTACCATAAATAAGGACATGGTCACACTATTACTAGAGTATGAAAGTTATGACGATTGTTATATATGCCACATACAGGTCTACTTCCTTCAAGGAATATTAATTTATCAAACCCTGTCTCCTTTCTGAAATGGGTGATGTAACAGCTTACTTTGAAGAATATACAATTTCTGTTGTTTTTTTAAGAAAGTATGAACTACTGTGTTATTATCATTGCTATTTATTATAGTGTACTATTTGTTATTATTATTTTTGTTGTTGGGTTTTGCATTAATTAACACAAGGCGACCTGTTTGGGTTGATCTTCAGGCTTGCTCGTTGAGTTCTCTTATAATATATCCTATCCCATTTCCTTAGATTTATCTCCGTCCATCTCTCCCCAACATTTTAAAACTTCATACTTGCCTAAACTGTCACTTTGAGAACTATCATAAAACCTTGTATGACCCATACAGTCATGTGAAAGTATTCTCTTACCCAGAGGTTATCAAGTTTTTCAGTTGATAACTAGAACAGAGGGTACAAGAATGCATGAAAAATGAGTTGCAAGGTTTAAGAATCAAGTCAAGTTGAAAATAAAAACAAACTATCATTTTGACAATTTTAGTACAATTTTATTAGCAAACACAGGTTTTTAAGCTAAAACAAAATAATAATAAGGATTTCTTGTTAAAACACCATTTGTATCAATCTGTATGATTTTTGGTGAGCTGTTACAATATTGTACTGCCATCTGTAAGATAAACACAATAATATATATCAATGAATTGATAATCAGAACAGAACAGAACAAACCTTTATTTCTCAAATCATGAAACATGATACATGAGCAATAATATAAACAGAAATACAAATACAAAAAGAGACCAAAAATTACATGCATATACGAAATGTAAAATGGATTCATATAGTTGTGTAGGGAGAATGCGGGCAGAGGGGAGCGAGTAGAAAGTTATTAACTTGTAAAAAAAAATTACAAAATATAAAAAGGAGATCTAAATTTCATGCATATAAAATGTGTTTATATCGTTGCATAGGGAGGAAGAGGGGAGAAGGAGAGCGAAAAAAAGTGACTGTTTATTTGAGCATATGGACCCTATATACATGTTTATACACATAGCGTCTTTGTTTCGAGTGATTGTTTGTTCAGACATTGGATCGTCTTCAAATTGGTTTCAGTTTTTTTCCACCTTCAATCGTATAACTAACCAGTTTTCCCTAACTATGCTCTTCAGCATTACACCTATGATTAGAAACCGAGTTTCTTTTATCGATATACATATAAATAAAACATTTTGTGACTTTGTGTATGAATATTTTTACAGAATAATTATACAGTTGGTCCTAATTGATATAGTTACCTGTGCAGGTATGCCGAGACACTAAACGTTTCAGAGTATATTTCAAACTAAACAAATGTAGGCCTAATCATTCGGTCAGATAAGCAAATTTTACAGCCCTGTCATAATTTTTATCATTGACTTTTAATTGATAACAATGTCATGTTATCTAATACAGATTTTGAAATTGAAGCTGAAAGCCCAAACGTAGTACAATTATTATGTGATAGAAATACGGTTATCAGATCTAGAACATTCCATATAATTTCAAAAAATTTAAAACATTTCACAAGAGAGTTAATTACTTCATATAAGAACATAACTGTTGAAACTGGGAAAACGATTTAACTTACTGAAAATCCATTTGGGTTGCATTTTAAGAAGACTCCAGACTGACCACCTCTGGAGATATATACATCATTGGTAAATGTTGCTATAGGTGTATATGGTTTGATGTTCACTGGGTTGGCTTGACATGCGTCCATTACCTGAATTAAAATATAGCCGAAATATGTCAGAAAACCACTGGCTAATCATGCCCTTTCGGAAAACAATTTAAGCCCCGCCCCTACCAGATTTGCTGGATTTACATGGCAAGTTTTTATTTTAATTAAGATTAAATTAAAATTTGTAAAATAAAGCAAAATTACCCTGATAAATTATTCGATTAATTGCCATGGTTACCGAAATATAATGTAATTAAATCACAACAAAAATGGAACAATATTTGAACAAATGCAGTTTTAGCTGAATTGATGGAATCCACCTGGTTGGCTCACGCAGTCAGTAGAGCGACTGATGACTAAATCTGGGGATTTTGGTCGATTGCCGAGAGTTATACGTTCTTCAAAAATAGTCCTTATAAAATGTTTCGTATAACCATAATCCCGCTTACGGTTGTAAGTCGGATAATTTGTCACCCACTGGCGTATGTGTTTTAGGACTTTTGATGTTCGAATATTCGTCTTTTAAATTCGAATATTCGTTTGTACCCCAAGTATGTCAGTGCCTCATATTGCGATTTTCGTGTAAAATTTTGTTTATCTGAATACTAAGCCACTTCGGTTCATATAGCCTAGAATTAACAATATCTGGAGTTTCAACGAATCTTGAATGGATCCTTCATGATCTGTCTATAATCAAGGTTTTGTACAGTAAACTGGGAATAATAACAATAACTTAATTGACATGTGTTAAACATTTCAACTATAAACATGCTTCTTAAACTACGATTTTAATTGCAACTTGGTGTGGCAAAAATTGTGAAAGCCCATTTTTATGCTGAGTGTTTCGAATATTCGTATTCGGTTTTCAATATTCGAATATTCGGTGATGATCCGAATATTCGAATATTTTTTCCCCGGCCCTAATGTGTTTAGAACTATAACTAAAAAGCTTAGGTGCAGATCGAGATATAAGCCTACATGTAAATGGCAATTAGGACGACTGGTCACTCTGGATTGTCTTAACAATTGTTCAAATCCGCTGTAAAGAACAACATAATTTTTTTAAAACTGGCTAATTCTGTCAGTAGATAGAAGACTATTACACGTCATAATGTAGATATTTCGGTTGAAAAATTTTGTTTGTCCTGGTAAATGAAATTTAAAAAGTACCCGACGTAGTACCGGTATGTGAACATCAATTGTAAATGAATCTGCATGCATATTAAATAAATTCACTCTTGTCGAAATTAGTCATTGAAGAATGGGCTTTGACCTTCAAAACCTCGGTTTCAGCGAACGAAATGCCCAGAATATTTTTTTTGTGTTCTGAACTGGGATATCATAGCCTTCTGAAACAAATATGAAATTACTGGGTTTTATTTTATGTCCAGACTTTGAAAAAGCTTTTGTTTAAGATTGAAAACACAACTCACACTGACACCCTTATACCAAGTGGCACCCAAATTACCACATACTATTCTAGTAAAATCATCGTCTGAACCGCCATCATCGGTGTCACAAACGCTAGTATTAGAAAGCATAAGTTGTGTTGCCGTGGCAATACTTTGTAATGTTGCTATCTCATTACACATATATCGTGATGTAACCATAGTTGTTGGTGATGTCACCATGTCCGTTGATGTGGCTGTAACGTGTACTGATGTGGTTATTGCTGACGTCAGAGGTGTAGTTGATGACGTCGTGGTTGTAGTCGTTGGCGTAGTTAAAGTTTCTGTAAAAAGTTTTAGCATTAGTGATTAGACAGTCGAATCTACCGGCGACCGGCAAAGTCCCTTTGCTTGAAGGAGACCGTGTTGACTGAGCACTGCGGTCGAATCTGTATATTACAATGAAACACTAATCAAACTTAAACTAGCTTCTAGCTGTGAAAACATATATCGTAATTTCACATTGTCTAGAAAGCATTTTATAAAACCCATGTATATGCAGTAGGCTACGCGAAGGGTTCCGAATTTCAAGTTGTCAAGAGTCCATGAAAGTTCGACAGTAATGTGTTGATATTTCTTCATCAATTGTTAAATATAATCTTCGTTCAGGATCTCATTTGGACAACATAAAATATACATGTAAACAATCACATCTCGCTATCTCAAATTTATAAGGACCAGCGAAGCAGTCAAGATTACGGAAAGTCGAGCTATCAAAACGTCGAGAAATCGAGAAGGACTGTATAGCTTGATTTAGCTATCATACGTACGTGGCAAGGCACACTTGCAAGTATCTTGTTCTGGACTGGGATATCTCACTGAAAAAAAAATAAAATTAACGGTTTTACATGGATTTAATTTCCGATTTTTGTAGGAAGTTTTAATTCATAAACAAGCTACCAAATGCATGCGACCTGCACAGTGTTCCGTTAAGATAATTTTTATGTAACGTTTTTTGTCTACATGAACTCAATGACCCTTCTTGTAGGGTCCATGATAAACTGCGATGGTATGATGACGGAAAAGTAATATTTGTCGTTATTTATTCATCGTACCATCGATTGCATCATCATGATATAACCATCTTTGTTTTACCATTCTATAATGATTAATCGTTCATCATGGTTCAGTAAGACAAGAAATTACATAAGTCCAAAAAACAGAAAACTGTAAACTTGATTTCTTTGCCAAAGCAGTCGTTTAATATCGGGTATTTCGTTAGCCTTCGTCAAAATATGTTCATAGCTATACTGGGTCAACCAATTGTATGCAATTTCTTTAAACACCGAGTTGTTTGATGTGAGCTTGAAATACTTAGCTATTCCATTTAAATACAAAAAAGTTACGCATACTTATAACAGTTTATTTTTAGACCTCTTTGTGGTCAGAATGTTTTTTCAAGGGCACATAGCCATGAGTAAAACTTTAATATTTGAGCCAACGATTTATAATGATAAACCATGGACGAATTTTATTTTTCTGCTTTGCTTATTATGTAGTTATACTTAATGCCGTTGTATAATACAATGTATATGATATGTTCAAATTGTCGCCATTTTTTATGTTTTCATTGTTTCTGTCAGGTTTTAATAGAATGTATTAGAAAAGTTCATCTCGTGATCTCGATTTGTACTAATAAATTAAAAGTGGACTCTAAATTGTACTTTTCTACTTACAGGCTGTTCTGATGATCAAGTCTTTCTGACAGTTGACTCCATTTACGGTGTGAATGTTTCCAAGAGCCGACCATACTGTAAAGTTATACTTTTCATATGTGAATTAAAATTGATTAGCAAATTGCTACATGTATTCATTGACTATTTTTTACCCAATCGTCATGTTTGTTTGCTTGAGTTTGAAAGCTCACCAAGGCATAATTATCGTGTTTCATACTTGATAATAGCGTACAAAAAACACCAATATTTCGATCCGCAGCAAAAAAGGATATACAGAATTACGTATGTTGCACCGCGTGGTATATTCGAGTGCGTGTTGTAATAGTGTGTTTACGGTACATTCTTTGCGCATTTTAGACAGTAGTTCATTTGTTATTTAAGTAATTTTAAGGATTTCCGTCGTGGGAGGAAACTTTAAATGTTGAGAAACAGAATATGATAATTTGCATTGCATATAACGTTTTAGAATTTCCATGTTCTTAAAATTAACGTGCCGTTATCATTTGCTAAGCTGTGCAATTCAAAACTGTCATCAATAATTTATTTTTTAGATAGAACGCACTCTGTCTTAATAAAATGTGAAAAATTCTCACAAAACCGTCTTTGTTAGATATGGGATACGAATGCATTACTGTTCGTGAATTTGCGAGCATATTGCACGACAGAAACCACGAGCGGGTGTTAAGCGTATGATTTTTTTAAATAAAATGAAATGAAGTACGTACAATGTCTATGATCCTGACAGCCATATTGTTCTATTTGAGAGAAAAATAATCCTTCAATAACTGAAAAGAAACAAAAGTGAGGTTTAGAACTTATAATTTGAGACTAAACTGTCTCATTATTTTGCTACAGTAAACCTCTGCTATTAAGAGCATCAAAATTAGAGGTCTTAATAGCGAATTGGTCTTATCATTGGGACATTTTTCTTCCATATAGCGTTTGGGACTTAAAATCATAAAAAAACCACATGCTTTTGCGATAACCAAAGTGGTATTTATAGCGGAACTTTACTGTATATATAAAAATGAAAAGTATATAGTAGAAAAGTATATGTATAATTTTCCCATTAGTAGGTCTATTTATGCGTTCGAATAAGTTGTCTATATTCTCTTGTTTTGGACAAAATATACTACAGTACCCACCAAAAGTTGGTGACATTTTCACTTTGTAAACCTACTGAATAGCTTATATCTAAAATTAGATAATTAACTGTTTATTTCTGAATGCTTTTTAGTTCTGCTTAATTTTTCTTTTGCTTTCAAAACCTTTCACTTTTAAATTCATTATAAAATATATACATCTACTCGTATATACAAATACATGTATAAGCGATAATTGCATTTATAAGAATTTCGTCTTTTCGTTGCAGTCGTTACAGTGTTTCTTTTGAAACAGTGGCTTTAATTAATATGATTGTACTATTTAATGAATGTTTACATTGATCAATTATCTATGACATATACTACTGACCTCTGTATGAGCTTGAATGTTCACATGTACGAAGACTTCCGTTGTCTAAAACATAAAACGAACGTGTTAGAATTTGCATGCATTTTATTACAATATTCAGGCGTCTGTTGGTCACAACAAAAATATTTCAATTGTCTTCTGATTCAAAATCTTGCGGTAAACCCTTGCACTACGGCCTGGAAAATATTTTTAAACTCAATCGTGTTTGTCCAATAAATATTTTCATGCCACGGAAATTGCCGAATAGTTACGATTGTCGAAAATCGGATTAATCGGAATGCTTCGACAAATTCCGTAAAAGGTCGACAAGCAATCGAGTTATAGAGCATTATACTTATAAACACCAATGTTTGGTGATGTATTTTCTAAAATCATAGATTACATGTTTTATACTACTTATATTTGATGGACTTCTTATATTGTCAACTTTCATTGTCTTTTTAATCAGGGGAGCGAACAATTTGATTCATTCGAAACACCTCGACCATTCATTGAATATTTATTCTTAATGAATGGGCAAGGGGTTCCAAATGGATTTTGATTCTCATATAGAAAAAGAGACATGACTGTAGGACTATACATATAAAGACTTTATATATACTTACGCATGGTCATTATGTTTTCATTTTTAAGTGGAACAATGGAATTACATACACACTCACTCGATCTGTTGTCTTTGAATTTTTCTACAAAAAACAACAATTAATGATGTATTTCATACTTATTCTGCCTTATTCTTAATAGCGGATCAGTCATACATTGTAACATAGGGACATTTATCTTCTCAAAATAAGAATTTTTGGTCTAAAAGCCGTAAAAATTATTACAATATAACATTATTATTACAATAATCAAAGTACTTCTAAGTCTTTATAGTGGAAATTTACTTCTTCTAAGCGTAAATGACATCATATTTTTGATGTCTGTAATACAATTTTTTTATTTAAAAAAGAAACAGGCAAAAATGTGATCATTTACCTTATTAAACGAAGTGGCCCCACTCGGCGTCACTCGACGTTAAGATAGTGACTGTAGGTATCGCATAAGTATAGATATTTTACTTTCTTTCTGCAGGACCATAAGCATAATTCCCGAAATTATCAGCGTTGTAATTGTCATCACAATTAGTGCACAAATAAAAAAATTTGAAACATGTCCAGATACTTTTGTAACAGCCCTCGCAATGTTATATTTACATTAACAATTTATTTTAAAACGGCGTCAAAATAATCAAAATAAAAAAAATTACCTTCTAGGAATTGTTGGGCTAACAACCTGCATTGTGGACTTTTTACTTCTAAATCGTCCAGAATATGCCAAACTGAAATTGAAAAACAACTATTTAAGACTTCATCTAAGTTTCATATCTTTTATAAGCCGGATTTTTCAACGAAAAAATTCGACTAATAGTTTGGCGAAACACGGGCGGACGGTCGGGCAGGCGTTCGGTGTCGTTTACAATTGCCTTAAAGTTTTCAACTTAGCATAAATCTCTGCCATTTATTGTCAGAGCTGTATAAAACTTCATACAATGATAACATACTATGTGATAAACAGAATTAGAAAGTAACCATAACTCTACCTGGCTGTATTATGGATTATTTCCCTTTGTATTTTTTGCGTTAAAGTTTTTAAATCCGGCTTTAATGTGGTTTCCACATTACATTTCTTGTTCTCTTTTATTGGAGGAATCTCTAACGTTATGGAGAAATATCTGAGTAACTTACTACGGATTCCTTCGGGATTATTAGTAGAACAGTTAGTGTTAAAACCTGCAAGTACTCTAATGTGATGTTCGACTGCTTATTCATAGGGGAATCTAGCGGAGGGGGGGGAGGGCAGGGGGGATTCCGGAACCCCCTTGGAATTTCTAAAATGTACCATTCCATTAGTATACTTCTTGACTGTTAGTCATTTTAAGTAGCATGGAGCATTTTTTCTCGGTGCGTAACATAGATTTAATGGTTATAAAGTTTTTTATTATTGGTATGTTGCACTATTCTGCAAAATGTGTATAATGTGGTTCTGGTTCGAAAGTTTGGACCCACTCTAGGAAAAGTTCGGACCCCCTCCCCTAGAAAAGTTCGAACCCTCCCCCCTAGAAAAAAATCCTGGATCCGCCCCTGTGATGTTCAACTGCTTATTGCAGTGTTATGGTTATCTAATTTTAAGGAAAATAAGGGCTTTATAATGAAAATGTCTTAAAGGAATTATGCAAAAGAAAGGTCTTTAAGGCTTTAAAGGAGGTTCAAGTGACTTTAAACACTGACCTGAGTTAACGCTCATACATGACTTTGCATCTGCTAATGACATCAGCTCTGTAAAAATATACAAACTTAGAAATTTAATCCTGTACATGAAAATAAACACTCAGTATAAGCAAATAAAGCCAAACATATTTATTAGAACTAAAATGCCCTAAGGTTGAAGAATATTATGATTTATGATAACTTAGGCCACACTTTTTATATTTTAGTATATCAAGAATTTTCTTGAAAAAAATGAGTATGGTACGTCGAAATAAAAAACAAAAAAAAGATATAAGACGTCAATTACAATCGACCTTGAAACCCATTTTGAACACGTTCTGAGTGAATTTGATATTTATATTAGGATTTCACTGACAGTTTCTCAAATTGTGTGATAATTGACACGTTGAGCTTAATAAATTCGTACTTAGATTGGTTCAGGTTTTTCTTTTTTGGTGCAAAAATAAGTATGGTGGGGAATAAACATCAATGAACAAGATTCAAGATTTTATTTTCAATTTCTGAAAAATTAGGGTCGGGATTTTTGTAAGACGCATCCGCAATCCTTAATCCATTTACTAAATGTTGGGTGCATTCTTGGAGTTTGAAGAATCCAACTATGAAAATAGTAAACAATTCTACTTGCCATTGTAACTGCTGACGTCTGAACAATTTACTGAAAATTATGAAACAAAGTTTTTATATACAGTTAAACTTGGTAATAACACATTCGGTTGTAACATACACTAGGCAATAACATAACACTTATTCAGGCCCGTTGTACTTAGTGTTGAGTAAATTTTATTTGTGAAGCTAATTCAAATTTTGCCCAACTACACTTACATTATACGTAATTTAGATATGTATAATTCAAATTGAAATAAGCATGGGTGAAAGTGTTCTGTATTAATACTGATTTCAGTATTTTAAAAATAAAATTACTCTGTGTTATTTATATAAAATCTGTCTTTTTCAGTATTTTGAAAGTAGGTTTTCAGTATTTTCAAAACTTTCAACTTTTACCCATGTTTAAGCTATACACATGATTTCGAAATTAGGGTCCTGAAGGGGTCGCTGGTTTGGATTTACATTGGGCGGTTATTCCAATCCACTCTAATTTAACAATAAAGTCCGATTAGTCGATTTTCCTCCAATAATAAGGTTTAAGGAGAACCAGTCGGTCTTATGGATAGTTAAGTGAGTACTGGTTATAGACAATGTTCGAGGAAAGCTTTGCTAAGTGAGCTGGCCTCCGTAAAATGACCGTACAATTAATCAAATAAACACGATTAATAAGGACTGCAGTAATCGGTATAAAACGCACGAACTTTGATTTATGAATAAATAATCTCATGGAATCCGAATAAAGATTATTTTGCGTTCTTTGTTCTGTTTGTTATTCAATAATAATTGCATTTAAAGTTTGATCGGAAATTGTCATAAAATAAGTATAAATGTATACCTGTACAATTACATGGGTCCCCATATTGTTGTATAGCATCTATAATAGAAAAAGAACTAAATTAACACAATCAGGGAAATAGTCTTGTGATCTTCTACAAAACAATAAAGTAAACAAGGGTGTGTTTTTATAATTAGACTTTTCAAATAGTTTTTCCGCAATATTGCTTGGAACATCATAGGCGGCTGGAGGGGTAGGGAGCCAGGGGGGATCCGTACCCCCCCCCCCGGAATTTCTAAAATGTACCCGTTCATGAGTGTTGCAAGATGCAATTTTCATATGCTCGATTTGCTCGCCATTGTGCATAATATAAATAAAATGTTTATGTAGTATTTATTATGAATTGGTTACGTTATTCTGCTAACAGTGTGTTTTCAAAGTTTGGACCCACCCTAGAAAAAGTGTGGACCCCCCTAGAAAAAAGTGTGGACCCCTTGTAGAAAAACATTATGATTCATATCTGCTGTATATCTTGCTATATGTACTTGTACTATCAACGAAACTAGAAGAGGGATATTGCTCTATAAGTACGTATTTAAAGTAAATTCGAAGAATTTTTTAACTAAACCGCGAACATGTTCTAGACTGTGTTTATTGTTACTTACTGCTTATATGATAGACGATGTCTCTTTGACAAAATCCGAATGAATCATCAACCATGACTTGATTTAATAACTGCCATACTGTAAACAACATTTAAAATTTAGTACAAATATAAGACATCTAGGTATAGAATGTACATCATTAAAAAGTTTTTCCCGGGTGGGGCATTATTTCAGGGAGCTTGGTCATGAAATTATTTCTACGGTCATTCTCCCTCCTACCAATGATTCTTAAGCATGTAGGGCAGTTGTCAGTCACAGACGAAAGTATGCGCATAGAAGTTGGTTAACAGCTAAACCTAGAGATTTAGCCTTTCCATGAATAAATAGTGAGTAAATTGACTGATTGTCGTTATTTGATATATACAGTGTTGTGTTTTTACGGCGTTAAACCCAACAAAAATGTCTACTTTTTATAAAGTTCTAGACTTTGCGCGTTGATAAAACTTCGAATAAAAAGGTTTTAAAAGGGTTTTACATGCAAGTTACTTAAAAAGTTTGCCAATAGTATTCCTAATATGTTGTATTTAGAGTATACATGAAGCATTTACTTTCAAACACAAAATAAACAAATTACGCAGTAAATGGCTAAGGAGTTCCAAATGGTATGTAAACGCAGAAATTCGTTCAGAGTCCCAAATTATCCTATGTTTATTTTATCCATTCGGAACTACCTCGGCGATCTTCGACGCAAATATATCTTTGTAGATGATCGCCGAGGTTGTTCCGAATGATTTTTTTATCGTAAAACCTAAGCAAAGTGAAAAGTTACAAACTTTTGTGATGTGAACTACATGGTGACGTAGTCTCTGTTTGATTGTTGATAAAAAACATATTATACAGAGCTGAAAAACAAAAAAACATATTCTGTAGAGTGAGCCTACCAGTGTGGGACGTTATATCAGTCAAACGATCGTCAATGTAGGGGTCTCTTCCATAAATATTTTACTGTAGGCCATTCAGGATAAAGTAATATATTAATGATAAATAAATAATGTGCCTCAGGCCCTAGGTCTGGTCAAGGCTTTTGGGGAAATGTGCTACAACCCCAACTGGAACCACTTCCGATGGTCTGGGAATGCCTTTTACAGGGTCATGATCAGTGCGGTACATGTATGCCTTATTACCCGTAAACAGGCGATTATCGCCATAAATGCCGGTTTATCCCCGAAGTCCTTCCCATGAACACGTCTATGGGGATGCCCGTGAGTCGAATGGGGCCCAAAACTGGGGTAAAACATTTTAAACACAGATCGACTGTTCCCTTATGTATCCAAAACCCGGATAAAACCGAGGTTGACATTATTTGTCTCTGATGAACATTTTGTTCTATCACCGTCTGTAGGATGTATGGTGGCTGATTTATGCCATGTCGCATTGTTGTCCCGCGGGGCGCCACACGAAAACACGAAAGTACGACAAAATGGTCTTTTTGTCGTATCATCGTCCCGCGAGGCGCCATGCAAAAACACAATCATACGACATTTTAATCATTTGTCGTGTTTTCGCCTGTGAAAGCACAATGCAACAATGTATTTTAACGACAAAACTTTTACAAAGATACGACACATTTTCGTGTCGTGTTATTGCCTTTATTGTGTCGTATCTTTGTGTTTTCGTCTCACAACCCGCGGGACGATGATACGACAAACAGACATTTGTCGTATGATTGTGTTTTCGTGTGGCGCCTCGCGGGACAAAGATACGACAGATTTATCTGTCGCACGATTGTATTTTCGCTCTTTCGCCTTCCGCTCACACATGCGCAGAAGACTATTGAAGATGTACGCATGTATGAGTGGAAGGCGAAAAGGCGAAAATACAATTATACGACAGATCTACTCTGTCGTATCTTTGTCCCGCGAGGCGCCACACGAAAACACAATCATACCACTCAATGTCAAAAAAAGTGAACAATTTCACATTTTCAATGTCCCTTCGCCCTCATTTTTTTTAAAACAGAAGGTATCTGAGATTTTTTCTCATTAGATGATGTATACAACATATATATACCTCCAACAAGAGTTTTGTCCCTCATTGAACATATTTTCTGGTGAAAACTTTATTCCAAAAATACAAAAACTGTTGATTTTGCGTTGTCCCTGCATAGGGTACTTGTTTTGACTAAAATATGATTTTGAAATAATACACCGTTTTGCTGCTAATGTTACCTTTACTAATGGTCATTTGGGGTAATTCAATGAAAACATAACCTTCCGAAATCAGACAAAAAAATTTGCTAAAATTAAAAATTATTTTCCTGTGTCCCAAAATTGGATGTAAGATACGTTAACAGTTATGGACATCATGCATTAAGTCCAAATATTGGCAATTTCACTCGGATTTATGCCAATATAAACTCCCAATTGGTTAATGTAAGAGATAGGAAAGGCTTTTGGCGTCTAAGATCTAATACAGATTAACCATATTTTTTAAATAATGAAAAATTGAATTGTTACTTTAAGATTTGATAAGATACGTTAACTTTCCATATGTAACAACACATATGCTAGTTCAGAAAGCAGGCAGATTTACCTAATTTCACAATGCCTACTTCATGCAGGCATAATCCAGAGAAATTTCATCCTCGAAAAGTCCGATATGCTTACTTTATGGTAAAAAATAGTAAATGTCAATAAGATACGTTAACATAAGATACGTTAACACGTACCTGATATTTCAATATTTGTCGAAAATAAATCATCTTTGGATTTACTTTCTAGCCAATTGCGTTGCTAATTACCAAAATTTCCACTCAAAACAGAAGTTGTAAAGTATTCCTGGCGATTATGACTAAACAATCAAGCATTTTATGACAACTCCAGAAAACTGAAGCCTTCTAGTTATTTTTTATATTTAAGACAGTTAAACTTGCTTTTCATATGTAACAAAGACAAGTCAGAACAATTGTATGCATTGTACATGTCTTATTTGCTAATTGATACCAACAGACATGAACAAACTTGTTCAACGTATCTTACTCAATGTTAACGTATCTTACATTGTTTAAAAGACATGATATAACAAGTAAATACAAAGTTATAGGATGTTAACTTATTAGAATTATAAAGTAAAATGGACAACTTTTGATATAAAACCTAAAAAAAACCATTTCTTTCATTGAGTATTTGACAAAACTTATACATTGTAGTAAAGGTTAACGTATCTTTCTTTCTAGCTTAAGTATCTTAAAATACTAATGTACAGGATGAAAAAATAGACCAGAGCTTAATACCGGCAAGGGTACAAGAAATGAAAAATGACAATGGTCAAATATACCCATTCTGTACACAAACGGTCTGACTGACCTTTGTACGGAGACGCCGCGCATCACGGGTAAACTGTTTATTTACCTGAAAGAACGTGACAATGTTTACATTCTAACAATTTCCCCCCTTCAAGTAATCTGAACAAGTAGAGTATGAATTTTGTGTCTACTCAATAAAATTTGGCTATCAAACCAACTATCCTCATCAAATTAAACTTTTTAACTGGAAGTTAAACCTTCATCATAACGTGTTTACATCTGTCATTCTTTACACAATAATTTGAATTCGAAAGTAGAGTACACGGTTTAACTATGTACCTATACCTACAGAGGTTTAAAAGTACTTAGTATATATAGATTAATATTCCTGTAGCTACAAGCGGTCATTATTTTACATTTTAGTAGTTATATTTGGCGAAAAAATGCCAACAAAGTACTTCACAACAACGATTTTCTTTGATATTTGTATTCATACGCGGAACTACTTGACGCGGAAGTAAATTGCGGATGATTGGAGATCGTTATGCGTCTTAGTATAGAGGTGATATCTTCACCGTCTATTTATAGAATGCAAATATACCTTCTGAATATGGAGCAAAATTAAACGCTTAATCAAACAAAGTAACAATAAAATGTCCGAGTATTTCAACAAAAGAAAATTTATCTGCAAAAAACACATTCCGAATGATTTAGGAAAAAACAACAACAGAATTACAAATGAGGCTTTTACGCACCCAGCACAATCTACAAGTTTAAATGAGAAAGAAAAATAAGGTTTCAGGTAAATTCAATATTGAAAAAGTTCTGAATATAGTTTGAGCAAGTACATCAGTCCAATGTACACGACAGATAGACAAAACAAGATTGTTTTTTTTAAATGCCAATTTGTGACCTAGAAAAACAAAGGGCCACCTTGTAGATATAAGACAAAGGTCAGCGGCATACAGAAGTTGGTCTTGAAATGATCAGGTGAAAACGCTTAAACAAAATTATGAACCTTTTTTAAAAAAGAAAAATATGCAAAAGTCTTAACATGAATTCAGATTGTAAGGAATTACCATACGACTAAAACTAATGGAAACAAAACCTCGTCCAGCACACCAGGATCTAAAACCAAATTAAAACTCAATGGTGCAGGTATAGTTTCGGACATATTTCCACAGAAACTCAAGAAACACTTTTTATGCAAATAATGTAATCGAAAAAGTTTAATTTCATATAACAACGCCACGGTCCAAAACGGTACACCAGCAGAAAGAAGGACAAGTTGAAAATATATTTAGATAGTTGGACTTTTAAAACAAATTGTAGAACCTCTACCTTGTTGAAAAACAAATCGACAATTTTGTTGCAATAAAGCTGACAGCAGCTGTCTAATGAAACAGATAATATGTAAAGTTGTATGAAAATGGACCATATATTTTGAACTCTCAAGTCATGAACTGATTTTGATAAATGAGTAAGATACGTTAACAGATACAAAATAAATGTTAACAGAAAAAACCAATAGATATGTATTCTTTCTGATAAATAAACATATTTGAAGCAAAAGAGCTAGCATTGTTTTGATTTTAACATAAATTGTGCCTTAACTAGAACGTCTTTTAAAATAAACGGCAGTGGAACTTATGTGAATTGAAAAAGTAAGATACGTTACCTTTTAAAGTTTACCAATGTGAACATTTGATTGTTGTCTAAACAAACTTAAGTTTAATTTTAGATTATCGTTTTGAAGTGTTTGTAAGCAAATGCTAGCATAATTTTTGCTTATTGATTACATTTATCTCAGATATATGTTAATAATTTTTTAGTAAGATACGTTATTATTTACCTTGTACAAATTAAGTGTTTAAACCTTACACTAGGAACATAGTAGCGGCATTAGAACTGGGTTTTTAGTGTGTTCTTACATTGACTCCTGTGCTACGGTTTTATTGTTTTATTAGCGCTAGTAATTCCTGAATAAAACGAATTGATTTAGAAACACCTTCAAATTAAAAAAACAATCATTGTGTTTTTTGTTAAATCAAGGACAAATAGAACTTCATGTCATAAGAAATATATAAATAATTGTCATAAAGTTTACCGTCATACTATGAAATACCTTTTAATAAATAATTATTAGATTTGCTACTGTCTATCGGTTCTAGAAATTTTATTTTAAAAATCTTAACGTATCTTACTTTACATTTATATTACCTTTCGTTAAGCCATGACAACTTTCAGTACAGTCCTTTATAAAATCTCCGATGCGTATTTTCTACTTCCAAATAGGTTAGTGTTAAAGATTATAATGATAAAAGATGTTAAACTCCTACTTCATTTTTGATCAATTGTCAAATTCTAATTGTGCACTTTTTTTGACATTGAGTGATACGACAAATATCTGTTTGTCGTATCATCGTCCCGCGGGTTGTGAAACGAAAACACAAAGATGCGACAAAATTATGACAAAAACACGACACGAAAATGTGTCGTACCTTTGTAAAAGTTTTGTCGTAAAAATACATTGTTGCATTGTGCTTTCACAGGCGAAAACACGACAAATGATTAAAATGTCGTATGATTGTGTTTTTGCATGGCGCCTCGCGGGACGATGATACGACAAAAAGACCATTTTGTCGTACTTTCGTGTTTTCGTGTGGCGCCCCGCGGGACAACAATGCGACATGGCATAAATCAGCCACCATAAGGATGTGATATTTATATAAAACAACATGACAGCGACTAGGAGCCTCGTGAGGATAATCAATTGGCATGGCAGCACATTATTAATGAAAATTGACTGTAACACTACAAGCATTATAATTATAAAAATGTAATAAATGAAATTCCCGTAATAAGATAATTTAAGACCACGCCTATTTGTGAGTCTAACGCTATTGGTTTAAGTATCCCTGTCACATTTTACCTGTGTAAGATGCATGCTTGAAACAGCGGTCTGCATTATCGCCGATGGCTGAAATACAAAGTTTATTCATTTAGCTTACAATAAAGTTATGAAGATGATCAAAAATGAACCAAATATATGGTATCATACTGTTTTAATTCTTATTCAACTGTCACATACGCATACATAAACCCCGCTGATTTAAATAATAACAACAATTCTTTTGTACACATATCGATAAAAATATTATCCGTATTTAACAGAGATGATAGAACAAAAATTGAGTACTTAAATCAGTGGGGTTAATGTATGCGCCACTGACAGTTGAATAAAATCTAACAATACATACGAATACATGTATACATGTATACATGTATAAAGCGCCCAAAATGTAATTAGAGCGCTGAAAGCACTTAATTATTGCAGGCCTGTTACACTTATGACGATTATCGCTAGTAAAGCAAATCGCCAGTAGCGCTGTCAGACATGGGGTTTAGACGGAGTATATATGGCTTATACAACAAACGGAAGCGATACTAGGGCTATTTCCCTTACAAAAACCAAATTACACTTGTATATCAATTGCACCAACTGCATATCGTCTGCTTGTTGACGCGTAATGCGAACTACAATAATTGCAGTAGGAATTATCCCTTAAATTGCGCGTGCGTGGCCTAATGTAATCATCCGCAGCAGATTTTAATAAGGATTTGCAACAGTTTGCTTCTAAACTTGGGGATTTCTCATGTAAAAAAACATTTAAGCAAGTATAAACAAGCAATAGTATACTCAAATGACTGTTGCTTAACTTTTTATCGTGTAGCTTACCAAATCAAACTGTTGATCTGAGTCTCTTAATACCGTCTAAGGCCATAACAAATTGATGATGTGTTTTACGAATTTCTCTGGGGGGGGGGGGGAAATGGGGGCGAGCGAGCGATGATTTTTTAAAAAAAATCTTAATTCATTTGTTTATATAGCGGTTTGACAAAATTTTTATGTGCGAGCGAGGAAGTAAAAATAGTTGTAAAAACCATAAAAATTAAGGTGCAAGCGATCCATAGAACGTATGATCAACTTGTTGTGGCCTAAGATTCTTCTTATGCACTACTCGTGCAATTTACCATATACATTGTATTTCCAAAGTATATATTAGTTGTACTTACAGTGGTCGCGTCCGTATTTATGAAAAGTGTTGTTTCCTACACAGCTACAATGTGAATCGACTCCATTCTTACCAAAATAATCTGAAGGAACAATTCCAATTAGTTATTGCTTGAACTGGTTTTTTGTTATATATGATATTAGTTATTAATATGTACACATACAATTTTGTTTTTTACAAACTGTGCTATCCATAATTACCTTACCCTTTTGTAATTTTGTGATTTGTTCTTGAATTTAACCACTACTTGAGAAATAATGGGTGTCAAGTAATATCTTTAAAAAGATTTTCGGCGCAATGTGGGGCTAATTATTTGAAGTATTATTAGTCAAGTTCGCGATTCAGTCAAACATGTGCCACCAGGAGCATACCAAGTCTAATGCATAATCAATAAGTACAGTGAGTCACATAATTTACTGAGTCAGCAACTGCTGTCCATGCTATGGTACTGTATATCCAAAATAACCAATGGCACCATATTTTTATCCATTTCTCTATACCGGAAGAGAATGTCATTTGGCCAACAGGCATGGTAGAGCAGATTGTATTGTTATAAAGAAGCTGGTTTAGACAGCTGCGCCGTAAAACGTTGTTGTACCTTCATTCCAAAATATTGTTTGCGAAACTATGTTCATATATGCATTGCTTAGTACATGTACATGAACGACCTGTGCATGGGTATATTGGTTATTTTTTCGTATTAAAGGCAAACTTTTTAACTTATTTATTGATGGCTGTAGTTAGAAAAGCGTGAGTTGTCTCCCTTAGATAGTAACTATGCTAATATACTTACTGGCTAAGTTACGTATAGCAGAGTCTCGACATAAACCATCGTGATGTTTAGATGTCATGTCCTTTAAATAATAGAAAACTGAAAATATTCAAACATTATTAGTAAACATTGGATAACGAATTTGTGTTTTGTTCCCACTCTAAAATAAACATGTGAATACAATTTTTATTATTCATCAAGAGATTTTGCAATTTAGTTTTAGGAACACCTAGAACACATACATTTAGGTGTATGCATGAATTTATAAGCGATTTTTGGTATTTTTGGTAACTTTAATCCACAAGCAGCCGGCATTCGGAACTCCTCGGCCATTTACTACGAATTATCATTCAATGAATGATCGAGGTGTTCCGAATGAAGCAGCGCATGGTCCCTAATAATTAACATTACATATAGTATTTTTGATTCGGGACCGTGTCGGCCGGCTGTGCTCTAATCTTTGAGCCCAGATTGTGAGAAATCGGCCTCCTCGCAAGTTTTAAGTCTAGAATTTTTGAACTCATCAGACAGCTACATTAGAACCACTTATAAAACCTATTAGACTTTAATACCTAAGAGCCGTTGGACTATTAAATAATATAGATGTTCATAGCCCGCCCGTCTAGCTCAGTCGGTAGCGCACAAGTCTACTGACCGAGGGGTCGTTAGTTCGATTCCATGGCGGGGGTCATACTTTCGTGAAGCTTTGTCATGAAATAATTTTCACGGCTATTCACCCTCCTAACACTGATTTTAAATCATGTAGGACAGTAGTCAGTCACTGACAGAAGTATGCATCTAGTAGTTAGTTAACAGCTAATTTCAGAGATTTAGCCTTTCCAGAAACAATTAGTAGGTTGACTGATTGTCGTGATATAACCTATACAATGTGTTGCTACGGCGTTAACTCCGCCCTCCAAAAAAAAGATGTGCATATTTATACCATGTAATACCTGAATCTGTTGACATACATTTGTCCTCTCCCATTAGTTGAACCAATTCTGTATAAGATAAAATATAAGACATGTATAGGAGATCTTTGCCAAAACAGAACTGATTATAAAAAACTGAGTTTTCGAAAAATAGTTTGATTTTAACATGATATACGAGTATATAGAAGAGAAAGTAGGGGCAGCAAATCTGCTTTCAATTTCCCCGAATTTCGAAATATCTTGTTTCGAAAAATCGTAATTCAACTGCAATTGATTTTTAATCGTTTTGCCACGATATCTTGAATTGGTCTTAAGAGTGTTTTCGTCTTAACATTGTTTGTGGAATTATGTAAAATGTTATATATATTTACTTACTATTATAACTGTATAAGTTGGCACAGGATCTTACTGTAATAAGATAGATACTTAAGTTAGTGGACCTAAATCAAACTGGGTTTCCCTAAGGGCACTTTACAAACTTAGGGCCCTTGGTCTCAATTAACTAAAAAGCAAGGACACTATATAGAGTCCTTGCTAAAAAGGGGACGGAATGTAAATATGCAAAATGGAAAATGAGCCCAGGGAACCTGGTCAAATTAATATATAAATTACTGAACACATAGTTAAACATATTCTATTTTTCATATGCTATTAAAATAGTATATACAAAGATGTAATCCTACCACTGATTCTGAATCATGTAAGGCAGTTGTGAGTTACTGTTGGAAGTATGTGCCTAGTAACTGGTTTACAGCTAAATCCAGAGATTTAGCCGTTTCAGGAAAAGGGAGTAGGTTGACTGACCACCGTGATATGACATATACAAACGTGTTGCTACGGCGTTTAACCCAACTGAAAAGCAACTTTAAAAAACAAGATAAAAAACAATAGTAATACTTATGGCAAACACATATGTATATATGTACATACGGTAAAATAGTTGAGCCACAAGATCTGTAACTTAGTTACGCCTCTCCCTTTTGGATAAATACAATGAGCAATACTTGGCAATAGCAATACATTGAAAGAAACCAGGTAAATAGGAGTTGAGATGGTACAAACGTATAATAGGGCCACCACAATTTGATCATATGTTCTATGGATTCGCTCGCACCTTAATTTTAACGGTTTTTACAAAAAAATATTTTTATTCCCTCGCTCGCTCATAAAAATTTGATCAAACCGCTATATAAAGCAAATGCATGAATTAAGTTTTTTTTATTTGTTTCTGTGCTCGCTCGCCGATTTATTTCCAGAAAAATCCGTAGAACACATGATCAACTTGTGGCCTAATGTTAAAAAGAGTATCAAAGTCTAGAATCAAAATAAGACATACACAAAACAAACTGACCACATGTTGTCTAAAAAACTATTGTGTAAAATTAAACAAACAAAAAGAAGTACATGTATATAAATACTTACAAAGGAATGATTCAGATGGAATAACCATAAAGAATAGAAGTACTATGACGGATGCCACTGTACCTTCAAATATAAGAATGTCATAATACATACATCTTTATTGGCAAATAACGGCATTTACATATGCCTTTGGCCATTTACAATATTCATGGCAAAGACCACACATTCAAAAATATATATCAAATACAATATTCAATATAATGAAACAGTTAAACAATAACAAAACAGTAACAAAATACAATATATATATTATAAACAGTAATTAAGTGTTGATACAACGATTCCTGATAGATAGAGCTTCTTTTATAAATTTTGCAATACTTATGATGTTAATTTTTTTCTTAGATTTCATATGATAAATAAATTTGTCAACAGTAGGCCAGGAACAGTTACGAAAGTATTTAGATCTAATGGGGGAATATCTACTACAACAGAAAAGAAAATGATACTCAGATAATAAGAATATGATGTCTTTTGCAGAGATACATATATGAAATAGTCATATAATGATAGTTATAACTCATACACGATAATGTTATACGAGTCCTTTTTTGGGTGGTGCTATTTTCAGCACCGCTCAAAGTTAACAATAGTAGTTTCAGCTCTTTGCATTGGCTCTTATAAACAAAACGGAGCCACTCCGAATATAATTACTGCAAAATTTGATTAGGATATTTCCGGTTCAAATATTATCGTTATAATCGGAGGCGAATAATTTCCATAGTTTTGATTTTTATTGCGTTCGTTGATCAACAACTGTTTGTGATGGCTGAAAAGAGATGGATCAATGCTGAGTCTCTCCTATATAGGTTAGGGTTTTTATTTAAACGCTAGTTAAAAACTACATGCATAATTATCTCTGTAAAACTGGAACACAAATAGAAAGAATATTTGTCAGATTTAGAACGAGATAGACATTATCAGCACTTAAGCACAGAAAATGATCACTGTTGTCAACGCCAATCTTAAATATGTTCTTTTCTGCTCACATGGTGCCCGTATTTTCAAGTGTCTTACGATCGATTTTAGTCGTATGTCTTTCTATATTGTAGTGTTAAATTGTCGTAAGAGTTATAATATGCTGCGATGGAACCTTATAGATCGACTTTATGGCATAAGTGTCAAATTTCTTCTACCGTAAAGTTCCGCCATAAAGACCATATGCACCTTGGTTATTTTAAAATCATGCAATTTGTTGACGAACTTACGTCCCAAAAGCTTAAGTTGAGAACCAATTTGTCCCAATATTGACCCTATTCAGCTTTTAAGATCACCAACCTCGATGGCCTCAATAGCGGAACTGAACTGTTGCACTAAAATGTTTACATAAATAAAATAAAAACACACTTACTGTGTAACTTCATGGTTTCCATAACGCTATGTTTCCTAAGTGTTCTAAAACTGCATGAAATCAAACATCTATCTAGATGGATTGATAAGGTTGTTGTATTAAAACAAGGACATAAATTCCATACTTATCTACCAAGGTCAGTTAGTTCTATGTCTAAAATTGTCATTATCGTGGCTAAACTGTTAAATCATTGATAGGAAAAGACTACAAGACAATCTTAACAAAACAGTCCGCTTATAGTATACAGTCCTTAACGCCAGTCAAAGTTCAATCACCGTAAACAGATATCCTGTAGAACATTGTCGTACAGGATCTCTACTTTCTTAATGGAGGGTCACGTCGAGATGACCTTTCTGTCGACTAATCAATGCGTAGCTTTCATCTAGACGATACACTATTAATAACATTTTGGTTTCGTAATTTCTATTTTTAGACCAAGGTTTGCAAGCTAATTTAACAGCGGTATTATTCACAGTCTGCGATTGGGCAGCTCATTTCAAATTACGTGACGTAGACGATTTAAACAAGTTACGTATCATAACAATTTCGTCATTAATATTATGATGAGAAAAGGTCACCAGAACGTGACCCTCGTTTGAAAAAGGCCAGATCTAAATAAGCGAGTAGGCGAGCGGAAGATTTTAGATCGGGTTTTAATCAGATTGATCAAAGTTGAGACTATTTTTGTGAAAGTTTTAATAAAAAAACCAAACAATATTTTTCATTCATTACAATATGTTTATCATTTTGCATGGATAAGATCTATTGCATAACTTGCGATTTCAAAAACTTTTAACAGGACTTAGTAATTACCTCCCTTGCATATGAAAATAGAATAATTTTAAATTTGTCCAAGAAGTATATGTTGATATAAATGCAACGTTTAGCGTCAGGGTTGCGACGGTTAACGTTAGTCGACTTTTTGCGACGTTTAGCGTCAGCGTTGCAACGTTTAACGGCAGGGCGATTGCGACGTTTAGCGGCGGTTGCGACGTTTAGCAGCGGTTGCGACGTTTAGCGGCGTTACGACGTTCAGTCCAACGTCGAAACCACTCGACCACGCCCGCAACCAGTGTGAGTTTCCTAAGTAAGTTAATTGATTTTGATATATCAGGATAGGAAACCCAAATGAGGTACTGGATAAAATGACATGGTATATTCTTCTTTATTAGCAGTAAAATAAATAATTTATATCCTTCCGCTTTATCACTAATAGTAAGCTAAATATGGCTGACATTGACATGTTAACCTACTTTATCACTCGGACAATCGCTCGGGTGATTCCGTAAACTGACAGCCAAGGGTAATTGAACAGGCTAATGTTCTTGCGTAAGTCTATACATACTTTACGTATAGCTTTCCATAGGTTTAATATCAAATAAAAAAATTATGTGAATGTCATTCATGTATTCAGAAGTTATCAAGATTCTCAATCTAGAATCTTGTTAATCTCTGGGTACGATCATGAAAGTGAAATTGTATGAACTTTGCATCAAAAACTTTATTCAGTCACATTTCCTTTCATAGTTGCTAAAATTTGCTAAATTTGTTTGTATTATAAATATGTTGCATTATTCTGCAAAATGTGTATTATGCGGTTAGTGGTGCGAAAGTTTGGACCATTCCCCCCTAGAAAAAGTTCGCCCCCCTTGAAAAAAATCATGGATCCGCCCTGATAAGGATTCCAGATGGAGATCATGTGTAAATAATTTGTCTTTGATCATGGTACCAAAGTTGTTTGGTTTTCTTGGTGTGTAGACTGTCAGGTTAAACTGTATTCTACGCTTGTTCCCATATTTAGCTGTAATTCAATTCTTTGACAGAATCGATACACGAGTCAGTGTATTTCTGAGTAATATCCAGACAGTGGATGATTAATACCAATTACTCATTATTATGTCATACTAGCTTTTATTTGTTTTTGTTTTTATAATGGAATAGAATATAAACATTAGTTTTGATGAGTAGGTATTATATAGGGACCGATAACTTTTTCCTAAATGTTTATGGCACTCTTGACATTTTTTCTCCAAAATCGTTTGTAAGAAAGATATAGATCTGCATCTCATGTGTAAAATCTACTTATTTGGACATTTTTCACGTTTTAGTACATGTATTTTCACAAACTAACTAAAGTTTTAAACATGACATTTTTTTTATTTTTTTTTACTAGATTTAACGCCGTGTCATTTTACAGCGTCCAGCGCACCTATCCTAGCTTTCCTGAACCATTGTCTATAACCAGTACTCACCTACCCTTCCACAAGGCCGGAAACTTCTCCATATTATCTAATCAATGAAGGGATTCGAACCCACACCCCCTCGAGCACGAGAATCCAAATTCCGGCGCGCTACCAACTACGCTATCGACCCGGGTTTTAAACATAACAGAAATTGGAGTTTGCCTTTACCAACACAAAAAACCATAACAGAACAGATACAGTGCTTGAGCTATACTCATCATCCAAAGTATTTAAAAATTTAAAATGCACATATATGATAAAATATTAAACTCTCAACTTTCTCTCAACTTTAATTTGATACTACTAATATTATTCAAGCGGATATTCCATCAAACATATGAATCGTGACACATTTTTAGAAATACATGTAGTATACAGCTTTTCCATACGTGCATTTAGCTTACATGATAACGCATAGGAAACTATTTCCGCGGAAAACAATTTCTACTTTTCAACTTACAATGTACGATAGCAGATCACGCAGAAATAAATTCTCCCGAAAAATCTACTTTTACGGTAATTTAATGCTTTAGTTAAAGATACTAGTTCACAGAATTGGTTTATTTTTTCCATAATTTCAAAATACCATTCAGTGTCTGTAATTGTGTCCAAACAAAATTTCTTATTATTTAAAAACAAGCTGACCAATATGTTGCAAGAAATATACATAAAAAGTCACAAAAAATGCACTAAAATTGTCTATGCCGTGACATACGGGGTCGATATTTACTACATGTAACACCATTATGTAGTTGTATGTCAATTTGCACTAAAATTGTCATTATCAGAACACTTCTTTCCTGCTTCCAAAAAATATGTCCATTCAATTTTGATAGTTTTAGAAAAAGTAGACGTTTAAGTTGAAATCTGTGAATGAGTACCTTTAAAGAGGATAAAGTTTTACAGAATATTCATAGACTATACTTTTGCAGACAGACACCAATTCTAACTTCAATTTATACATTATGTGGTTTACATTTCATATTGTGATAAAAACAGTTTTCAAAGTTCACAGAGATAATTTTACAACAATTGAAAATAATAGACATAATGACGCTAGTAATGTTAAATAATTGAGGTAATCTACATTTCAAATATGTGACAGAGCCAACGATACTTTTTTGTTGTAAATTCTTTTATATTGTATTGTTATATTATAGTATTAACTAAAAAATACCTTGTTTGCCCTTTACCGACCCTAAATTTTTGGGTTGGGTTGGTTAGTAGGTAGGAAGAATATTTTATTTTTTTCAATGATTTACACAATAATAATTGTTGTTTAGTCAAAACCTCGTAACTTCCATTCAAAAAAGATTAAGTTACGATGTTTTGACCCGACAACATGTCATGGAATCGAAAGCAGAGTTACGAAACTACCGGAAAGTAAAACCATGAACAGTCGTGACTAATAAAAAAGTACGACATATATTTTCCGAATTATTTTTTTTGAGTAGGCGGATTTTTTTTCGAGTCGATCGTTAAAGGGCAAACAAACATAATTTTAATTTAGGCCTAAAGAAAGATTGTTGTTAATATGCTACCCTAGCATATTGAATAGTAAGGCTGTGGGTCGTTGATAGTTGCGATCCGATCCGAACCACGATTCATGTTTAGCGACTCACGAATTGAACCACGAATCACTTGTGAATGAAGAAGCATTCAGGAATTCATATAATAACAAAAATATGTGAAGAATTGTAGAAGTTTTACTATATGGAAAACCATGTACTCCAAACACAGACGTTTGATGGCATTTTCAGTGATAACATTATTGTTTAAATGTGTATCAATCCAAATTTTGACACAAGATATTTTTTTCCTACATAAATGAAAGTTTTCATAAGTAATATGGCTCGTTTTCTGTGGTAATTAAGCTAATAATGTTCTTTTTTCCCAAAATACATGGCGATCCGGCGATTTTTGACGTGACGAATATTGGTACTCGATTTTCTGGTCGAGATCGCGAATATCCGAGAACTCGGATACTCGCAGCGTCTCTTATATTGATGTATATACCCATTGTTCATTCCCCCGGCAGTATTGAAAAGGACGAAAGAACAAACATTGTATTATAAAAGAATATTATACTATTATGCTAGTTTGCCTTTACTTTCTGTGTTACGCATATTTTTTAAAACAGTTAGACTCATTTGTGGCATGCAGTTAGTTCACAAAACCACGTTTCCACTGGTTCTTTGGAACAATGCTTAACCAGCGCCGCTCGCTTATTGTTAAACTTCATTGACTGAAAGCCCTTTTCTGAAGTTTTTTTGTGTGATTGTATATACTGGTTTCATATGAGGTTTCCGGAGGACTGACTTCTACCGCCTGAAAGCCCTTTTCTTAGGTTATTCAGATATGATTATGCTGTGCTGTTTCCTGAGAGCCACCGCCTGAAAGCACCGGAGCCATCGAAGCATTATCGTGCTGCTCCTGGACGACGATTACAAACACCTTTTAAGTTTTTTTTATCTGTATTACTCTTGTTGCTTGTTGCTAATATTTCGTTTATACTGGGTTTAAGGGCGTGTCATCACAATCTTTTAGGTTATTTTACTGCGTCCAGCGGACCTAACCTAGCTTTCCTGGACCCTTGTCTATAACCAGTACTAACCTACCCCTTCCACAAGGCCATTAACTTCTCCACATAGCTTATTAACGAAGGGAATTGGCATTATTGTAAATTTTTCATGGAAGGGTATAACCTCCCCGGGTGGGATTTGAATCCGTACCCCCTTCGGGACACTAGATTTGAAATCCAGGCGCGCTGGTAGCGCTACCGAGCCTGGTTGCCATAATCTTTATACTTAACAGTACTTTCATTTTCTTGATTTTCTGTTCATAATTGTCTTATACTCTATATCATCACCCCTGTGAATGCCAGAGTCGATCAGAGTCTACGTTTATCCTAGCGAGTTCAGGTAATGCTAATTTTACACTTGGAAACAGCTGGATTTACTTGGTAACCATGGCAATACTGATAAAAGCCGCTCTTGACATTTACAAATAGCGAATATCATAAATATTTTTCAGTCCTGGATTGCGAGAGATTCCCAATATATCACTGCTTGCTTCAACAGAGAGTAAAACGCTGAAATGCCGAGGCGGAAGCGGAGAGGCAGCGGGGCGGAGGGGCAGCGGGGGCGGTTGATCTGGCGGGGATGGAGCGGGGGCGTTCGTGGATTGCCGAGGTGCAGAAATGTGAACACAAAGGCAGGATTTGAATGTAATATTTGCACTTGTAGTAAGTTCATCTACGAGTGTTTTGGCTAAAAAATCTTATTTTTGATTTTATCATGTTATAGAAAGAAAAATCTTATTAACTGTTGAATTACGAAAACATCAGTCCGGTTTTCCTCGTAAAAAATCGGATGTTTCCGTCATTGTTTGTAAAATATTCTAATAATATCAGAGTATAATAGCATATAGACACTGTGACTAGATTGCGATATGATAAACTCCCACAGGGAGCCGATGTCAGGATAAATTTCTCCAAGAGACATTTAGCAGTCCATTAATCATAATAATTCACAAATCGATCATTCATAATGTGTTCTGATATTCATAAAGTTAAGACTACCACGAAAACGGGTTTTGGTGGATTCACAATTTTTGAATGACTTTAATGTTCAGCGTAACTATTTGGACAATTCATCCCTTATCATTAATCGATATTAGTTCGTTCTCGGCTCTATTCCGTACACATTATGTACTGGCGGATCCATATATTCGGTCATTTTCCATTTTTTCCCAGACAATAGCTCAATGCCTTTAATAGTCAATCGTGTCTCGTCACAGCAGTCAAATAAAGTTGAGAACATAATTTAACATAGAGCATGCACGCAGGCCAAAGTCCGGATATTTAAGTGTAAACAGAGTTCTGCAGTTTTATAAGGGCATTGTGTACATTCGAAGAAACAAACAGATATTTGACAATGACTAATTATTCAGACTCATTGTCGATCGGTTTGAACCTGAACCAAGAACATTATAATTATATGAGCAACAACGTTCAGCTATACGATGCACCCTTGTTATTGCAAAATCATACGATTTTGACAATAAATTATTGTAAGTCCAAAATGCGTATATGAGAAGAAACAATGTCCTTATATTAGGACCAATACGCTTTTAAACCCATATATTTTGATTGGTATAGTACTTAGCAGAATGTCATCATAATACACATTTCGATGGCTAAGTGCAAACTAGTTTTTATCCTTCTTTATTTGAATGTACATAGACTAGTTTTGTACTGACCCCTTTAACAAACATAATAGTTTGTTAAGTTCAGAACCGTTACTATCGCCTCTGGTTTAAAGTACAAGAGCAGCATTGTCAGTATACAACCATGTATAGGAATATATCATTTTATCTTCTACTGGTGTGTGTACACACAAACATTATCAGCTTCTTATTATTATGACAGCTCATTAGTCAAAAATTAGACCGCCGCCATATTGGTTGTCACGTGACACAGCAACAATTATGGTATTGAAAATTAATGGTCACGTGCTAAACACATCAAAACCAAAATAATTAAAATATACTCCACAGTCAATAGGTTTTGTTATATTTATTAATAAAAAAATGAGTAGCAAACATAATGTTTAGGATACATGTAGAACATGCGACTTTTAACCACTCGACCATCTAACAAATATAGAGAAAACTTGAATAAATGTTTCTGAAAATTAATAAGAGTCCTCAAAGAAGGTTTAACAAATATCATACAATGTTTCATTAAAAAGAACAGTTCTGTTCTGCTCTGTTCTTTACTGTCAATAAAACTAAAGAAAACTCGGATGAATGTATCTGAAAAGTGTCCTCAAAGATGGCCAAACAAATATTATACAATTTATCATTAAAAAGAACTGTTCTGTTCTGCTCTGTTCTATCAAGTAAATCTGAGGTTTGATCAATCATGACAGTAAGTCTATTGATTGTCTGATGAATAATAATCTAAATACAGTAAACCCTCACTATGATGAACACCCACCCACATGTATTGTTAACAGCAAGAACACACCAGCTTCATTTCAAAGTATTAGATAAATATGTACCATGTCATATAGTGGTTAATACACGAGAATGGCGTGCAGTAAAAATAATACCCCCCGAGAGCTTTACCGGAACGATGGTCGACTTCCAGCCCAACTGTGACCATGAGTCAGTCGCATAGAAAAGCTCAATTTTGATAAGCAGAATAGCAATTATCGGACTGCTAGTAAGAATATAGTCCGAGAGCTTTATCGGAACGATTGTCGATTTCAAACTAAACTGCGACCGTGAGTCAATCGCCTTGATAATGCTCAAGGGTTTGTCACTGTATATAGGAACGAATGTTTGAAATGATCATTAGTCTCATACAGGTTCTTGAAGGAATAATGGTCAATTATAAATAGTAACTGCAACACTGATCTAGAATAAAAATGCTCAAATGTCTCAAGCGACTTTTTTATTGGACAGATTTATAAATTTAACCACGCCTACAAATGTCCGCATGAGACTAGCTATCTTTGTAGATCAGCAATTAATTGCACGTGTAATGCATACATTTATGACATGGTTGTTATTAACTCTGATACTTTGAATTGTGACTCTGTGTTTAGATTACCGAAATATTTTATGAAAAGGGGTTCTGAAACGATTTTTTAACAAATTTTAGCAAAAACAGTACTTGTACATTAGTAATGTAACTCGCAGTTAATTTTCTTCCTTCAAATAAACACCCTTTTCAAAAGTCCGAAAATTGCTACAAACAATAAATGTATCGGGTATACAAGTTCATAGTTAGGTTGCACTGCATTGTGGGTCAGAGCATTCACTAAAACAAATCAAGGAGGAAACAAAATACAGAATAAAGGCCAGTCACTTAAACAAAAGCACCAGTTTTAAATTTCAATGGCAGCAGCAGACACGGCATGTCGATTATTAGTCTTCAACCACAACCGATAGAGCGAGTCTCAATGTACGACCTCTACAGTGAGCAAACACCATTCGTGCCCATCTCCTGCCTTCAATGTGCTGGTTCATAGCCAATGAATTGATGGGCGTCACTGCATTTTTGTCAAAAGATTACAACAGGAAATAAAATATGAAACTAGCTTATACGAACAATAGGCACATACATATAGTTGGTTTTTATCACCGATCACAATAGAATATAAGACACTGTACATGTTATATAAAGTAAGAAAAACAAATACATGTATATATAATGCTATAAACATTGAAATCAGCAATCGTCAATCATCGTGTAGTTCCGTAACCGTCCGTAACAATACTCTACTGTAAGCTTAGTAGCCGAAGTGATACGATTTGAGATGGTGATGGAGCATCAATCGTTAATCATCGGGAAATTTCGTTTCTTTTCGTAAAAATACAATGTTTCAACAATGGTTACCCAAGTCATACGATTGCATGGTAATCAATCGTGAATCATCGGATATTTCCGTATCCATTCGTAAGTTACACAATTGCAGAAGTAAAGTATCCGAGTTAACACGATTTGATGGTGATGGGGAAGCAATCGTATAAGTTTTTTCGTATATTTTCGTAAAAAACACTATTGCAAGCTTATTTTTCCAGGATGCTGAATGGATGATGTATCCGTTGTAAAACATCGGGCAATTCCGTATCGTCTGCCTAAAGCGAAGCAAAGTTGCCGAGGTGATCAGGTTGTTTTGTCAGTATTTTTCACTGCACAGTGTGGTCACATATACTCGAACACAATTAGCTAGTATTCTCTCATTTAAGTCCAAGCGAATCAAACAGAAGCGAGTATCAAAAAAGTAATATTATTCAAAAATACAAATACAATGTATGTATAGTCAAGCAGTTAAAATAGTCATAAAATAGTTTTCAGCACAATTATTATTAAGATATATCCAGCATAGTATAGTATATAAAGTATACATTGATCTAGTACATAGATTACTGTTTCTTTCACACAATTTGAATAAAATGTCTATGATGTTTTCCTCACACACACACAGATGCTAGAGAACGCACAATTTCCTGTAAATATTGTTCACTCTCTCGCCATAGAGATAGCCTGAGGGCTTGAACCTTCTAATTCTTGGGCTTCCTGAACCAGTGAACAGAAAGGACAGCAGAACCACATGACCAGGTCACCAACAAAACTTCCCTGGATTCCTTTAGATTCCCTAATCTTTCCTCTAACTATAGCGCCGAGGATAAGATCAACCCCGGGGACTAAAAATCCAATACCGCATAATAAACAACTCTCTCCGACTGCTTCTGCATTTTTACCGAATCTGTAGCATGGGATTATCCAAGAAACGATACACAGTCCAAAGTTGTCAAAACATCCACACAATCCGTGCTGCCATTCACCAGACATTTTCAAATCTGAAAGTAGATAAATTAAACAGTAGAACTAGTTATTCTAAATGAATATTTTTATCATGTTCATTGCCATCATGGTCAGGGGCGGATCCAGGTTTTTTAGGGGGGGGTCCGAACTTTTTCTAGGGGCGGGGGGTCCAAACTTTCAAACCACAACCACATTATACACATTTTGCAGAATAATGCAACATATTAATAATAAAAACTAAAAAACACTAAATCTATGTAAAGCACCGAGAAAAATTGCTATTTGCTACTTAAAACTGACTAACAGTCAAGAAATACACTAATGAACAGGTACATTTTGGAAATTCTAGGGGAGTCCGGAACCCCTGACCCCCCACTGGACCCACCTATAATAGCAACAATAAGTCGTCCCCTTTAATAGTCATCCTTTTCACGCAATTTGTAACACCCCACACTTCCAAATGAACTTGAATTGCTTGTTTTAGCAAGATTTTGTGGCCTTTTAAAATTACTTAAAGTAAACTGAGGCAGATCATTTTATGCATCTCATACTTAGAAATATATCTAAAAAACACATTTTGTCATAAAAGATAAAATGTTTCAAGTTACTGAGTCGATTTTGTGTCTCACTCTGTAGTCTGGATTACCTGCCCCACTATTACCACTATCGTTATCAAAGCAAGGTTACAAATTTTTCTATTACTTTTTCATTATTTTGCATGATCATTTTCTGACGACGGTAAATTTGGTGGGAGTTTAGATGTCATTTGAAGTCGACTTTACATTTTGGACTTAAATATAGCAAACGATTAACCAAAAGCCATGTCTATGAAGTGGACACAATTCGGACGTTGAATAGTCTCGTTAGAATTTCGGATACTTTACATGTATTTAGCATGAATGGAACCGAATCCTTATATAAGGTATTCACTGTAGTTTTTGTACTAAGATCATTTGATTTAGGCCTCTAAGCAAGAAATTTTCATTTGAACACAGATTATCCGATATCTTATACAATACATTGGGTGCAACCATTATTCACCTTCACGCCGTCTAAGTACGACTGGGAACCTGGCAAGTTTGTGTGTGCTTATACTTGGCCCCCTTATGCTTGATATGAGTTTTACGAATGCTCTCGACAAATAAACAGACGAGTACAATTTATGGGTTAATGAACTGTTTAAACTTTACATGGTTAGTTAATGAGAAGTCAAGTTTAAATTTCAAGTTATAATTATTTTCACTTCTTTCATTAAGTCGATGAATGAAGACCTCCCAAGTATAAACAACACATTATGCATGTAGTGATCTATTATCATACAGTAGTTTCGTACCAACATTTAAAGGTACTAGTTCACAGATTTGGTTTATTTTTTCTATAATTTCAAAATACCATTTAGTGTCTGTAATTGTGTCTTAAAAAATTCTTATTATTTTAAGACAAACTGACCTATATGTTGCAAGAAATATACAATAAAAGTCCCAAGCATGCACTAACATATCTATACCGTGACATACGGGGTAGAACACCATCATTTGAAGTTACAAGTACGTCACTTTGCACTAAAATTGCCATTATCAGAGCACTACTTTCCTGCTTCAAAAAATTATTTCCATTCAATTTTGATAGCTTTAGAAAAAATTGGTATTTAAGTAGTGAATAATCTGTGAATGAGTACCTTTAAAATACATTTGTACTACATTCTATCCACGGCGTCAATAATGAATATTTATAAATGTATGGACGCCTACCAGTGACATGTTCAATGTAGAAGAGGAACATACATAATTTAGGAATAACAAGATGTCACATTGCCTGGAACAATACTATGGGGGCTGTAACAATACACTCTTTCGTGTAATATGTTAATATTGAAAGACCAAGAGAACAACACCCCTCTCCTTGCTGGTTAGGAAATAGTAAATCCTACATAACTCTGAGAGATTTGGTGAACATTTTTGTTCGGCCAAACCAAAGGTCGGCCTTGAACGAAAAGATGCAGAAAAATCTGATTTATTTACAAATTGACATGGTCTAACTGATTTTAAATCCGATTATGTCAGTTTGGCATCCATTGGCAACTTTTAAAATTCAAGATGGCGGATAAGATGGCGGATAAAAGCTAATTGATGCAAGTGAAACGCATTTTTTACAAAATTAGTTCATATATTGAATAACTTTTAAACATTATAACTCCTTCAAATCCGGTCTGATGAAATTTTGAAACCCATGTGACTTTGTGTTAATGTATAGCGTAGGAGTACTGTGGAAGAACCCATTATTTGAGTAGGTATTTGAGGGTATTTAAACCCATCTAAACCAAACGTATTCAACACAAGCGCTTTTTTCCGTATTTTTCATTGAATGTCTTATTTGCGAAGCACAATAACCACAATTATCAAATTTACGTTTTAGACCATTCTTCTTCCCCCCCATTGAAGATGTCAAGATTCGCCCCCGAACATCAATGTCGAGAGGATTTATTTCAATCAGTAAAAGCCTCCATAAATCGTCTGTAACATTTACATATACAACTATTGTATTGAATCATGTATCGAAAAGCGACAGCTTTAAGCAACATAACTTGTGGTGTTTCCTACTATTGCAACGTATTGATCGCTTCCGAGGAATAATGACTCAGTTCAAACAACTCACATCTGTACCGTTTATGTTCTTAATACTGTAACAACGTGTTGCCAAATGGACAATCATTTTTTATTGTTTGTATATATCGTTCATAAAATATAGAACTAAAATAGCCAAAATAATATCAGAGCTTTTTGGACATACCGATATTGTTGTTATACATAACATTATATATGCACATGATTTTATCACCGAAATATGGATTTATCGAGAAATAACGATATTTCAGCACTGATACGTGCATTCGGACTCCTCGGCCATTCGCTATTAATAACCTTGGACATACTCTAAAGACGCCATTTTGGAACTACCTTTGCGTCACCCCCCCCCCCCAAATTCTTTAACCGGTATTGAAGTAAACATATCCACGAACATTTATGAGGTGATAACTGTCTCGTTTTAGTCCATTTTGTAATGCACAATATATACAGTAGTAAAATATATAGCATATGGAATGTATTTACTAAGTCTTATGTCTTAACAACAAGAACTATTTTGCATAACTGTTACGTGATTCGCCTGTGCTTTGCCTAGCGTATGAATGGTGTAGTAAGACCCCAATATTATTAGTGGGTTATCCACTAATCCTTCCGAGATTTTGTTACTGGGTTATAACGCCGTGTCAACACAATTTAGGTCATTTTACGGCGTCCAGCGCACCTAGCCTAGCTTTCCTGGACCCTTGTCTATAACCAGTACTCAACAACTCTTCCACAAGGCCTGAAACTTCTCCATATTATCTAATCAATGGAGTCAAATTGATATTTTCATGGAAGGGTATAACCTCCCCGGGTGGGTTTCGAACCCGTACCCCCTTCGGGACACGAGATTCCAAATCCCGGCGCGCTACCAACTGCTCTATCGACCCGGGTTTCCGAGATTATTCATTCAATGAATGGTCGAGGTGTTCCAAATACATTATTATTATTATTATTACCAAAATATTGATACATCGAGATATATCGATATTCATCACTAAAACGCGATGGTATTCGAACGTTTGCTATACCGATAGAATGCAATGTAACTAAGCCTCGACTACGACCTGTACGTGTCCAAGTTTTAAACGTATTGTCCACAATTTGGACAATAAGACAGAAATTGGGACAAATCTCAATTTTCTACACAATCAATGATGTTCAAATATAGCATGAGACAAATTAGAAAAAGCCGCCCGGCTAGCTCAGTTGGTAGCACGCAAGTCTACTGATCGAGGGGTCGTGGGTTTGATTCCCGGGCGGGGGCATACTTTCGTGGAGCTTGGTCATGAAATTACGGCAAATTACTACGGCCATTCTCCCTCCTACCAATGATTTTTAATTATGTAGGGCAGTTGTCAGTCACTGACGAAAGTATGCGCTTAGTAGTTGGTTAACAGCTAAATCCAGAGATTTAGCCTTTCCAGGAGGAGTGAATAGGTTGAATGACCGTCGTTATATGACCTATAAAATGTGTTGC
The DNA here is from genome assembly GCA_025267735.1 of Mactra quadrangularis. Lineage (NCBI taxonomy): Eukaryota > Metazoa > Mollusca > Bivalvia > Venerida > Mactridae > Mactra > Mactra quadrangularis. The sequence goes on along the minus strand of CM046297.1, from coordinate 28,131,930 downwards.
TACGGCGTTAAACCCAACAAAAAAAAACAACAAAAAACAAATTAGAAAAGTAGGATGGGATTTCGAAGCCCCGCCCCATTTCCCGTACGGAGTCACATCCGCATATTCCACATAATGTTGATTTTCTTTCTTCTTGTATTTAGTAGGGCTGGGAACGAATACAAAATTTGATGGTCGAATATTCGTTTTTTGATATTCGAATATATTCGAATATTCGTTTTTATAAAGCTAATTAAATACAAGTATGCCAGTGCGGCTGTGCCTCATATTTCATTTTTCTTGTTTGAATGTGTTTATCTAAAAATTAGGACAGTTCCTTCATGAACAATTTATAACCAAGATTTGGAAGAAAGTTAATTGGGGGCCATTTTCGGAACTTAATTGACATGTGTTAAACATACATGCGAATTTCAAACAGGTTTCATAAAATAAGATTTCAATTGTGGAATAAATTGAAAAAAGTCCATTTTTATGCTGAAAATTCCGAATATTCGTATTCGTTTTTCAGTATTCGAATATTCGGTGACGATCCGAATATTCAAATATTCGAAATATTTTTCTAGGCCCTAGTATTTAAGACTAACTAAACTAGTCAAGCAAATACATAAAAGCAGTACATCAACTGTTGAATTGTTTGCTTGTCATGTGACATTGGAGGCCGTAACATTGGGAGCCCCCCTCTCCTTATCCCCACACCCCCCAAAAAAACAATGAGGCCTTACAAATAAAATGCCCGATACTACTACTAAAAAGAATCAGAATATAAACAGGAGTACGCTGTTACACTCAACACATTCTCCGTGAAAGTATGTATATAATTTTAACCTTATCCCCACACGACCCGCTACTGCATACAAAATACATGTTAGAAACGAAACTGGATACAGAGTGGGAATAACAACACGTTTTTTTCTTGCAGTACAATATCCAGTCAGACATGTTACATAGCAACCAAAATAATTCATTGATTGTTGAGTGACTAATATATTTTGATGAATAGACAAGTATACATATAAAATGATGTATTTTATAGCTTAAAACTTCATGCATACTGAATTAGCTTGTAGGTATACTTTGTATAACGTTTATATGTAAAACTAAACGTTTCAATTTCAACATTGCCCCATGGCAAATATGATTTTTTTGTGGCGTTTAGTTTATACGCTAACACATTTAACCTGGGGAAAATATACGTACTGTGAGTATAGTTCATGCTATAAAACATGTATGAGTGCACGAACTGTTCAGTAATAAAAACAACATTGTGTGTGCAACAAGCAACGAAACCGCTAAGCTTAGAGCAAAACACAATGCATAAAATTATATTAAAGTAAAAAATCCAATTCAGATTTTAAACACTATAACAATCTTTATAAATGTTTCATTATGAGAACGAGTACAGCTGAACTGAATATGTTTGAAGTGGAACACCGAAACCGCGTTCGTAGCAGAAATATTATTATTAGTTGAGACTGCAGGCAAAGAAATTGACAGCTCATATTAGCATAGTACAATAAGAAATTAAAAGCACTCACAATACAGCAGAAGTTTTCATGTTAAAATAAAACACTTACCTCGTGTGTTAATTTCCTTAGCTATAACAAAATTTTAGTCGGTCAGGCTGTGGTAAAATTCTGGGCGTATGCAAAGCGCGCTTCTTATTGCGCATGCGTAGTTATGCGTGTTTCTCAAGGTTAGCAAGAATAGTGTATTCTGTAGCAATGGGGGAGACAGCGGCTGAGGTTTTATCAGTAATTTACTTGTTGCTATAAATATCGACGTGGTTTCAGTACAAAACGATAACAACACGAAACGAAAACTGAAGTTACTTGATTCGAGAACCAATAGTTTACAGTTAAATATGAGAATACCGCAAACTACTGATAAAAGTGCAAGTTGTCGTGAGAATTTTAAAAAGAGGCATAACATAGTCTGGATAATAGACTTATGAGTAAAGTATTGATATTTAACGATAATCATTGCGGTCTTTCGTGGGAAGATCCAGGCATTCTCTAAGACAACATGCGAGTATCCCGTTTGATTTTTCCAGGGTATGCTGCACTGTAATTTGGCGGGCTGTTCTGTGCTGTGTTGGATTGTTCTGGGCTGTTCATTGTTTTGTTCTTTTAACTGTCCTAGGTTGTACAGAGCTGTTTTCTTTTCGTACTTATCTGTGCTATATCGCTTTAGTGTCGTTTCATTATTATATCTAATCGTATATCATTTTTTCCGTAATTTCACGTAAAATGCGTTACATTTAAATACTGAGAGTCGTTGAACCTCATCAGTCAGCATAGCAGTCATTTGGCTGAGTATACATAAACTGTAACATTAGTATTCGTGCATTATTTACAGACATATCTCCATGGTCGAGTGGTTCATGTAGCTGACTTCAATCTTTTTTAACCTGAGTGTACTTTGTCAAACTTCAAGAAGGCTCAATGCTTTGTAATTGTTTCTCCCAGGTCATTGTGAACAAGTTGTACTTTGTCAAATTTCATGAAATCTAAATGTTTTATCTCAGGTCATTGTGAACAAGTTGTACTTTGTCAAATTTCATGAAATCTAAATGTTTTGTCTAAGGTCAATGTGAACATGTTGTACTTTGTCAAATTTCATGAAATCTAAATGTTTTATCTCAGGTCATTGTGAACATGTTGTACTTTGTCAAATTTCATGAAATTTAAATGTTTTGTCTAAGGTCAATGTGAACATGTTGTACTTTGTCAAATTTCATGAAATCTAAATGTTTTATCTCAGGTCATTGTGAACATGTTGTACTTTGTCAAATTTCATGAAATCTAAATGTTTTATCTCAGGTCATTGTGAACAAGTTGTACTTTGTCAAATTTCATGAAATCTAAATGTTTTGTCTCAGGTCATTGAACATGTTGTACTTTGTCAAATTTCATGAAATCTAAATGTTTTGTCTCAGGTCAATGTGAACATGTTGAACGTTTTCACTTTTCATGAACACTTAATGTCATGCGAGTTTTCATGTAAATACGTGGGCGAACATTTCACAGTTGTGTCTAGTTGGGATAATACAATTATATATAAATTACCAGTCTTTTATAATCTGTATATATGACACCATCAACCAGTTAAGCGAAATGTCAACCATCCTAGCTAACTGCGTGTACACGTTACATAATTGCTAGTTACGCCTTTCATTAAATGCACATAGCTTGAAGTCATCTTTTTCTCTAAATTCACTATCAGTTTCGACGTGCATTATGGGAAGGCGATGATAGGGTTTATACAAACCCAGTTTACTAGGTCACGCGTACTTACAGTACCCGCCAAAAATGTGGAGGCATTTTTACTTTGAATGACTACTGAATAGCTTCTATCTAAAATTTGATATCTTTTAATTTTGAAATGCTTTACAGTTTTGTTTTGCTATTTGGTTATCATTATTATCACAATTGAGACTACAAAAATAGCATAAAAGCTTTGTTACGGAAAATAATTACAGTAAACTTGGTTTTGGAGGCTTTAGTATGTCAGATGCTGAATTTTATAAATGTGTTATATTCATGATTTATTTTCATTTTATCACATATCACATATTATACTTTAATATATTAAAAATAGTATTTTTACAAAATAATTATCAAAATTCAAAAATTCTACAAAAAGCTTTTTTGTCTCCAAACTTTTGGTGGGTTCTGTATGTATATACTTTAAATAATATGATGCACATAGTTACATACCGTGACATTCAACAATTATTATGAATAGTGCACTTGTTCATTGTAAATTGTGTAAAGTTAACAAAATAGGTTTAAACTAACTTAACTACATGTATTAACATTCTATAATGCTTTACATCCAAATACTGTTTGTTTGTTAATGTAGCCGGCTATATTTATGTGCGCATTGTTTTGCCTAAATAACCTGTACAAAAAGGCAAACTGTTCGATCCATCCAAACAGCTCGACCTGGCCGTGCTGTAGCCATTCGACCTATCACTTTTATTGCCTGTACAAAACGGCAAACAGTTCGGTCCATGCAGATAGCTCGACCTGGCCGTGTTGTAGCCATTCGACCTATCACTTTTATTGCCTGTACAAAAACGGCAAACAGTTCGGTCCATCCAGATAGCTCGAACTTGCCATGCTGTAGCCATTCGACCTATCACTTTTATTGCCTGTACAAAAACGGGAAACAGTTTGGTCCATCCAGATAGCTCGAACTGGCCATGCTGTAGCCATTCGACCTATCACTTTTATTGCCTGTACAAAAACGGCAAACAGTTCGGTCCATCCAGATAGCTCGAACTTGCCATGCTGTAGCCATTCGACCTATCACTTTTATTGCCTGTACAAAAACGGCAAACAGTTCGGTCCATCCAGATAGCTCGACCTGGCCGTGTTGTAGCCATTCGACCTATCACTTTTATTGCCTGTACAAAACGGCAAACAGTTCGGTCCATCCAGATAGCTTGACCTGGCCGTGCTGTAGCCATTCGACCTATCACTTTTATTGCCTGTACAAAAACGGCAAACAGTTCAGTCCATCCAGATAGCTCGACCTGGCCGTGTTGTAGCCATTCGACCTATCACTTTTATTGCCTGTACAAAAACGGCAAACAGTTCGGTCCATCCAGATAGCTCGACCTGGCCGTGTTGTAGCCATTCGACCTATCACTTTTATTGCCTGTACAAAAACGGCAAACAGTTCAGTCCATCCAGATAGCTCGACCTGGCCGTGTTGTAACCATTCGACCTATCACTTTTATTGTCTGTACAAAAACGGCAAACAGTTCAGTCCATCCAGATAGCTCGACTTGGCCATGCTGAAGCCATTCGACCTATCACTTTTATTGCCTGTACAAAAACGGCAAACAGTTCGGTCCATCCAGATAGCTCGACTTGGCCGTGTTGTAGCCATTCGACCTATCACTTTTATTGCCTGTACAAAAACGGCAAACAGTTCGGTCCATCCAGATAGCTCGACCTGGCCATGCTGTAGCCATTCGACCTATCACTTTTATTGCCTGTACAAAAACGGCAAACAGTTCGGTCCATCCAGATAGCTCGACCTGGCCATGCTGTAGCCATTCGACCTATCAGTTTTTTTTACCGTTCTGTATGTAGCTGTACGGAATAATACAAAATTGTCAACAAAACAGTTCATGTTTACTTAACTGAGCTTCTCAGCAATACAAACATAACATACAACTTAAGATCATCTAATAGAGCTCAATCAGCTGTTCCAAGAAATAGGACCAAGGTAGCCAATAGGTCAATTCGTATTGTTGGCCCAAAATGGTGGAACGCTCGCCTAGATATGACTTAAAATCTTTATAATTGACTCTCCAATTTCATAAAAAATAAAAATATTGTTTTCAAACTGTGATTTTATTTGATTCAGTGTGAATTCTATGTGATTGATTGTGAAGCGCAATCGAATATTTATACACTATATAATTTTTGGGCTATATAAATAGACTTTGATTTGATTTGAAGTAAATCATTATTGTTGGTTTATCTTTGATGTGCCCAGTTGTTGTAGGTTATCCAATCTGGATATCAAACAATTTTAACGACCAAAAGGGTAACTGCATGGCCAAAAGCGCATGCTCTCGATTGGTAAGTTAATGATAGTGACCATTTAGGTTGAACTGCTAATAAAAGTAAAGTAATTGCATTTTATAGTCTAAGTTTCATGCTTACGCACGTTCACCGACTTTACAGCTATTACCCCTGGTCATTGGGCTACTGGTATCTTTCAAACAATCTCCCTGGGGAGTCTTTTTTCCGCTTATTAGTGCAGCCGACAAATTGGCGCAACGGAATTATACCACCCTCGTAGATACCCATTTACACCTTGGTGGAGTGAAGCAATCGCAGGTAAACTTCTTGCTCAAGGAAATTAGCAGTGTCCCTGGTGGGATTCGAACCCCGAACCTCTCGATCCCTAAGCGCGCGTCCTTCCACTGAAGCACTGCTCCTACTGCTAATGCATACATTCTAAATATGCAAACATAAAAACAAGTTATATGTGTAACAAATTGTATCTTTTATTAAAGTATTGACAACAATAAATATATGAAATTACAAAAAATACAAATAGTATCATACATGTTCATAAATACAACATTTATTGGTTACAATTTGTCTTGGTAAGATAAGGGGCCGAAAGTGACCCAAAATAAGGGCCTGTGGCTAACATGGTACATACCGTTCAACCGACTACCTCGATTGCTGATGCTATGTCCTTCGCAGTAAACTATATACATTTCAATAAAATATTCAGTTATATTTTCAATAGGAAACACTATTATCGATATTTCGGCCAAAGACTGTCTTGGTAAATGCTTCTGCCGCAATATCGATGAAAGAGTTTCCTATTTTATACATACTCGTATAATTCCCTTTAGAATTATATTGGACATAGATTTTTTATCTTCAATTATCATAATGACAGTTCACAATTCCTGTTCCGGATATTTCACTATTTTTTCACTATTTTTTAATCATATTTAATTAGGAATGCAAACTAAAGGCCTTACGAGATGTTAACATTATATACAGTTCCCACCAAAAGTTTGGAGACAAAAGAAATTTACTACAATTCTTGAATTTTGATAATTATTTTTGTAGAATCATTTTTTTTTTATATATTTAAGTATGGCTCGTGATAAAATGAAAACAAATTTCATGAATTAAACACATTTATAATATCCAGCAGCCGACATCCTAAAGTTTTCAAAACCATGTTTATTGTATTTGTTTCCATAACATAGCTTTTATGCAGTTTTTGTAGTTTCAGTTGTATTTATAATGATAACCAAAAACCTAAAGCAAAACTATAAGCCATTTCAAAAAATAAACAGTCATCAAATTTTAGTCAAATTCTATTCAGTAGGCATACAAAGTGAAATTGTCTCCAAACTTTTTGTGGGTACTGTATGTGGCTTTATAAAATTGTTATGAAATACATTTATCTAATACAATTGCCTTTGTCGATCGTTTGTGCGCGACCGCATGGTACAGTACAATCTCTCTTGAACAACACCCTTTAGGAGATACTAAAGTGTGTTGCAGTTCAGAGGTTGTTGCTCTGCATATGTTAAATTCAATTGAAATTACACATAGGGGAAATAATAAAATATGTTGTTGTGCAGTGTATTTGTTCTGTAGAGAGTCGCTCTGCAGAGGTTAGACTGTAATATCATCGACAGTCAAGGTATCCGATTGAACGGATTGATGTAGGCGTTTATTTCTTAGCTTGGTTGGCGACTGCATTAGCAAATGCCGCATAGTCTATTTTGTCGGTTTTGTCTTTACTGAACATAATCAAAAGCTGTGACAAGTTGGCTGCCTTAAATGATAACTCGTCGTCCGCCTTTATAGCATCCAATATATTCTGTTTGGACAAGAAACCAGTTTTGTCTGTATCGATACGGTCAAAGAGATCCCGAAGCAAGGTCGCTGTTTGGTTGTAGTTAAAATGGGCAAGAAACTCTTCATAGCTTATCTGAAATGTAAAAAATCAGTTGTTGTTTAACATCTGGAAATTGGACTCATCCTGTCACTAACATGTGTAATTTGCATTAATATATATCCGTTCACTAGCACTGACAGGGGGCTAAGGGAGCCGACATGGTCGAGTGGTTACGACGTCTGTTTGAATCTCATAAAGCCTACCTCATTGTTTCGTTTGAAAAGAAAGATATTTAGACTAACATAATTATTTATCTTATGAAAATATACACACGACTAAAGGGAAGTTACCCATTCATAAATGCGTTATTCAATACAGTGTTAGCTCCCTTTGATACCAAATTAATACAAGCTGTAGAAAACTAAAAAGTACATGCAGTTCACATACAAAATAACATTACATTTTTGTGTAAACCTTAAAATAAACCATTCAACAATCCATTAAAAAAGTTGGACAGTGTTGAAAATAAAGATTGTATAGTTTTATTTTAACAAAATAAGTGTGGCAGATAAACCACCATCCCTTGTCAACCATGCTTGTACATGTAATGGTAGAAAGCATAACCATTTCTCCAAACAAGACACTTATAAAACATATTAAAATTTATAAGGCTGAAAGGCTGAAAGCGCTACGGCAAATTAATTAGCGTCTTTAATTAAGTACACCTTACAGCGATTTTATTATGGAAACTCACTTTTTCAATGATGGCATCCGCTGGTGAAGGCCGAAAGGCTGAAAGCGCTACGGCAAATTAATTAGCGTCTTTAATTAATATACTATCATATAGTATATAATATTTATTGTTATCCTTAGCATCCCCTCTTGTTGATTATTTCATTGTGTTATTTACATAAACATGGGTTTTGGTTTTCTACGACCTGTATGTTGTCTAATTATAATTATGCATGTATAGTCTATACATTAACATGATTAGGGAGCCGACTTGGTCTTACCTTCTGGTCGGCGTCGGTTACCAAGGCTACTAACATTTCAGCAACTTTTTCAGCCGGTAAATTAACCCCCGCCTCTTCTGATGACGTAATAGCTATGAGCTCATCACGTGTCAGGAATCCACTGTCATCTTTGTCGTACTTCCTGAATGCTCTTCTTAAAACAATCTCTCTGAAAATGAGTTAATGGTCGTATATATTAGTTTGATGGTGATTAAAGTCATGGCCACGCTCACTCTACGCCGAGTGGTTACCACGTTAGATTGGTAATCATTGGATCGCCAGTCCAGCTTTGGTTCGAATCCCAGCTCAGTACTTGGGGACCAGGAAGCGGACTCGAAAGCGATTGCTAGTATTCTAAGTTGTAATAACTTGTTTCCCAATCAAACTAAAATAAATTAGTATAGAACTCTACGCCACTGTTGCAACGAAACTTTAGCACCACTGAGGGATCTTTTGATCTCATTGAGCCTGCAATTATTTTGCGATTCCTTCACTTCACCCTAGCGAACATTTGTACTTCGAGATCCAGTTAATTGAAGGTATAATTCCAATGATCAGGAGTACTGATAATTAACAACTTAAAATCATTTGACCTAGCATAATTGTGCAAAGGCTGTCGCCTCGGTCCCTAAGACTCCCGAACCAAAGACAATAAGCCTTTTATTTTGTTTCATTGTGCTCATTGTGTTACTTTCTAGACTACTTTCCTTTTGTATGTAATGTATAAAGGTGGTATCCATCTTGGACACCATCTTGGTTTCCATGGTAACCGCCATGATTTCAGATCACCACCCTCACTAAAATTTAATTTCAGACACCATTTCTTTCCAAAAATAATGCAAAATCTGCGCTTGACAAAAATTGGAAAATGGCCATGATACAAGACTGATGTAAGAATACTTTAAACTGAACTTTTAATAATACATGTAGTGATTTTTAACATTCAACTGAGCCTAGAGGTAGCGAGGAATGTACCACACAACCTCTCTCGAACAACACCCACTGTAAGGGACTCACGTGTGTTGCTATTCAGAGTATGTTGTTCTACGGAGATTGAATTCAATGAAAATTATGCCTTAGGGAAACATCAAATATGTTGTTCTGCAGAGGATTTGCTGTGTAGAGAGCCGCTCTGCAGATGTTAAACTGTAAGATAAAAAAACTTACTTTAAATTAGTCTTTGGTGCTTTCTTTACAGCTTGTACGTATTCACTTCTAGATATCTTGGCATCACGATTTGTATCAGCAAACTTGAATATTGCCTGAAAGTTTAATATTTATATATTATATATGTATGAATTTTTGAGTAAGACTGATTTCATTATGAACATCTTCCATACATGTTCCCTTGTGGACCGGGACTACTTTATAACAATTGTTTATTTTTATCACAGGTTTTTAACACTTTTTATTGTTCGTGTTTTGACGTTTGATATGCATGTATAGTCAAGTCAAGATATTTTATTGGCATAAACATCGTCCATTGCCATGACTCATTTTTGATTTGCAGTTTTACAGCTTGCAGCATTTTACGAAATTTTGATAAAGCATGTGCAGTAGATAATAAAAAGGCAAAATACAAAATGCATATACTGTATAGATAAATGATGTTTTAAAATAGTGTTCTGGAAAGTGATTTCGGCGAGCATATATCCTAATACATTGTAAAAGGCTTAAGTTAATTTTAAAAATGACCTGTCATAACATATCAAGTGTCAATAACAAACATATATGCCCATTTTTGCTTATAAAACTCATTTTAACTCGAGGATTTAAAAACAAACATCAACAAGCATCACGCTCATTAATCTAAGGATGAACCTCATTTAAAACTTGTATTTGTTTCGTTTTGCAAAATTTTAATGAGGGCCCGTTCATTCCATAAGGATGCAATGTGCAGTCCCTAGGATGTGACTCTTGATTTATTTAGTATAAATTGAGTCAAATTTAGAACAATTCCTTGAACAATTCATATCAGAATAGGTTCCTATTTACCAAAACGTGTTTTTGTCATTGCCAATGGTAGGATTGCTACTTTAGCACTATAAAGTTGAAGAGTTCCCAATACAAGTAGAGTTTTTACTGTTTTAAACATTGATTAGGAGGACCATGTTTACACAGAGGACACTTCCATACTATCCCCAGAGTGGTAACCAAACACAAGTTTCACAGAAGCATGAAACCACGATTGCCCTTCAGAGTGGTCACTTAACACAAGTGTCACTGTATTTTGTAATAGCCCTGAAAATTAACACCTTGTTATCATTAGACGGGAGCATAGATATTAAAACCTCGGATTAAGAGACCACCTGTTCTATGAAATCGCTGTTATCTGATTTTCTAAGAGTTGTTGCTGAATACAAGTTTAACTGAGTATTTTTTATAATATTCATTATGAACGACCACTCATGATCCAGCCAGTGGAAAACTGATCAATCATCATTATAATATTATTTATAATATAATGTAATTATTCATTTCTCTCATGAAAATCCTTGACAATGACCAAAAGTTTATTTTTACCAATTTACTAAGTACACATTTAGAATCTGATAGCAAAGGCAAGGACATCTTACGACAAGAATCTTACGACAATTTAACATAATAACATAAAAGGATTTACGACTAAAATCAGTCGCAAGACCCTTGATAATACGGGCCTCAGCTGTCTACAAAGACCAATTTTGGTATTTTATCTAAGCGGTCTTTGTAGAGAGGCTTCACTGTATATTGCTATAACCTTGAATTTTAACATCTTGATATGATCAGACAAAATGTTCTGACTCATCTAGTTTACCTGTTCCATTCATGTTTTAATAAAGATTTCGTTGCTTAGCAACAGTTGATGATACTTAACATAAAACTTTCATTTTTTACGAAAAAACATTCTGCCGATGTTGATGAGAATGTAAATGTAATTAACAATGTTTTACAAACAGAAACGTTGGTTAATGTGCTGTATTTGTTTATTTTGTTTTCTGCCATTTGTTTCATCTAATAGGTAATGTATGACACTAGAAGCGTGTTCAGTAACGACTGTAAGCGGACGTTACGGATACGGGACAACTCAACCCGTAGACAACTTAGCCCGTTGATAACTCAAGCTAAAGTACAGAAAAAACTCAAACCGTGAGGTATTGAATTTTCTTAGGTTGAGTTGTCTTTGGGTTGAGTTGTCCCGAACCTAACGTTACGGAACGTTCGGGGTAATTGAACACGCTGCTGGTTTGTATATCTAGATTTTGGGACTCTTTTTAACCGGAACTCGTGTATCATTACATTGCGTAAGAAAACCTTCACCTTCAACCCCTTGATATGTACAACATTTATCAAATTTATTGCCATATAATTTTCATTTTCAGTCGAGACTAGGAATTGAGCCAGAACCGTGACATTCGTAGTCTTTTAGTCCACTCAAAACTATCTAACTATACTTGCATCTTTTAATTACAGGAACTCGATAACTTTTCCGAAAGGAACCTACTTCCTCTCGCTATGCAGTTTTTATCAAATTTATGGCTATATAATTTTCATGAAAATAGTATGGCCGGTCGGAACCGTGGTTTTTGTAGTTCACTCATCACTATTCAGCTATACTCTCAGCTTTTAATTACTGGAACTCGCATACCTATCACTTATTGAAGTTATTGTCACGAGTATTTGAACCAATATCGCCGCATTGGAAGTCAAATACACTTATAACTGGACCATGGTCTCTACTTAAAACGAAACAGTGATATAAAAGTCTAAGCTGAATCTTTGTATTTTGGTTTGTTTATTTCCTCGTATGTATATAATAATTGTAAACACGTATATTAATTTCTTCAGGAAAATGAAAGTAAACAGGTGTGCGCGGAATGTAAAGTACCTTGATAGGATGAGAAAACATAAACAAAACAAAAAACTTAAATGATATAGATAAACCTTTGTACATCAGTCAGTGATACGACTATGTTGATTTCACGGTTTTAGTGAGTTCACTTTTGCAGTGTGGATAAATCAAAAATTAAAGTACGAAATTCAACGTTTTTCTGAGGTGGCTACTATTGTGGGGTGGTCGTTGAGGGGTGTACATTTACATAAAAATATGAAGAAGTGGTTTTGAAGTAAATGTCGCGGGCTTATGGCAAAATGGTCGTAACTCAATTAAATAAAGAATGATTGTAGAGTTACGACCGTTTTGTGCTAAGTCCGCGATGTAGTTGAATGTTTAAATGGGTTGATATGAGAGTAGTCTACAAAATGGTTGCTATACTGTTTAAATGATTATTGCACACTATCCAGAATAATGCATGTTTCATTATAATGTAAATGAATGAAGCAGGTGTGCAAAATAAATTACATATATTCATATTTCGTAGTTACTCTCCTTTCTATCGCTTATGTAGTTAGTACATGTAATATATTTACTGAGCTGCGAGGGGAAAGTAATTTTGTTGTCAGTAAGATATGACGTCACTTATTTACTGAACTTTGTACTATATAATATACGTGTACATCTACTGAAATATCTGGTTTTGATTTCATTGTATAAAATCGTCCTTTTTAACAGTCAAGTCAAATAAGACGGTTAGTTCCTCATTCCTTGATTTCAAATACTGTAATTTTCTCTCATTCTTTGTAAGGAGCCGTCTAATATTAAACATAATACTAAAATGCGTGGCTACAAACAGGGCTTGAAGCCAATACCTTCTTTATAGTAGACATATAAGACAGTAAGCCCTTATTTCTTTGAATTCAAGTAGAAATTGATTCCCAACTTTCATACAAAGCTGTGAACATAACAATAAAAATGGGTGGCTGGGACAGGGTTTAAAGCCAATACCTTCTATATAGTAGTGAACGTCGCTTTGAAGGAAGATTGAAAAATGCGCCGATGATAAATGTAAAATGTCAAATGCATATTGAAAATGAATAGTTAAGGCGAGAAGGTTCGTATCAATTCAAATCATCACTTATAAATCTTTATTTAATCTGAAACGTTGTTTAAAATAGGTTATTTTGAAAACGTATTAGATTAAATAAAGACTATCAAGGCTGTCGGTAAAAGCATTTTTCTGAGTTTAATTTGTAAAAGTATAAACTTACCGACAGATCCTCGTCAGTTCCTTTAAATCCGGATTTCCTCAACACCTCGCGTATTTCTTCAAAAGATAAACTTCCATTTTTATCTTTGTCCGCCTCAGCAAACTTCTCCTCAAATGCCGTCAATTGTCTTTTCAACCAAAAACTTAATTCTTCGCCTCCTTTACTCATGGTAAAAAATAGAACAGTTCCGAATTCCGCGTTAAAAATTTTCCAGTACAGTTTAAGCTTGTTTTGCGAATATTTATGATTAATTCCAGAATTTAACAACCCAATGCGCGCAAAACAAGCGCCTACAGCAGAATTGATGATCAAAGAACGCTTCAGTATGAACAAACGCTTGAAAAGTGGAATTTACTCAAGTCTTCAAGAACGCTAATTAGATTGCGTTACCTGTGTTCTAGGAAAATTGTAATTGATCTACACTGTGCGTAGAGTTTCTTATGCAATGCACTTGAGACTTGCGGTTCTATTTTTTAATATAAATAATCTTGTAGATTTCTAAACAAAACTTTGCTACGAAGACATAGGGAGTAAAGAAGAAAATACATTGCTTGGATGATTAATATTGTTTTATTCCTTTCAATTCCAAAAAGGACTGTTTTCTTTCTTTTGACTAATACATGAAATGGACTTAAACTAATTCGTGGTGTAAGCCTTTTTGGGAGAATGGACTGTTGTACTACAAGTATAGATACTTTCCAAAATTGCCATTTGAACGTTTAAACATTAATTCTATATGTACGCGCATGTCATAAAAATCCACATCATGTGTATAGGAAGCACGTATATTCTCGAAATTATATTTGGTATAAACACAAAACAAATTTCAATTTCTAGTTATGATAGAATACCTAAATTAGTTTATTTTACAAAAATAAGCAAATAAGCTTTAACTCATATCATCGTAAAATAAGACACATTTTTAATTAGAATATCATGACCGGGCTCTAAGAGTTCACAAAATTTCCTATCATGTATTTTAGTAACCGAGGTCTACATAATTTGCTTTCAAGAATTATTCCGCTCCCTTGCTGATCATTTCTTAAATTTTCTTCCAATTTTAATTGTCAGTGTTTACTTTTATATAAGCTTATTATGATGTTTCTTTATTTCCACCCAGACCTAATAAGCAGATTCAAATTACATGGCGCTCGAGTATAGTAATTTGTTTAAAGGGAGATAATTTGAGATAAAACAGAATAAATATGGTCCATGATTTGCCTCCCTTTATTGATAAATATTTTATTCTCGTTTAGACAACAAACAAAACGACTTTTATACATGTAAGTTCTATTTCATATTTGAAATAATTTACATTTATATTAAACAAATTTCTGATAGAATTAGGTTCCATTTAGAAAAAGCATCTTTAAAAAGTCCGAATTCGAAGAATTCCAAAATCTTCTGTAATTCTGTATGGTCTTACATAGAGACTGTCTCACCAGACCCTGCATGGCGTCCCATAACGAGAACCTCAGCGAACGTTAGTTAATTTGGCGAACGTTTGCGATAAGGAACGGTTTGTATGCCGCAAAAGTTTCGAACATAGGCGAACAAAGTAAGAGGTGACTCGCTTATTGCAATATGATGGTCAAGTTAGAATAAGGCACTGAAACTTTGTTTGTTGAAGTCACCAACTTGGATTTGCTAGTTTGAAGCTAAACGGTTCCATAAACAATTCACAGAACAGAAAAACTGAGGTCCAATTGCAAACAACCCCACTGAAAAATTCGGCAATCTTAAATCACAAGTTTTTGTTCTCGCCTGTTAGGGCTTTTAGATTATATTGTATCTGCATTTTACGGTGTACATGATATAAAGTCATGTGAATTTCTGAATGTAGGCAAACATTTGTTTTAATGGTCAAATTCTTGCAGCTGGCATATGTAAGAAACATTCAAAGAGTGCATAAAACTATTATAACATTTCTATGTTCAAATATTCTCAAATTAGTCCGTGTCTTTAGTGTGTTTTTTCTGAATCTTCCGCACAAATATTTTTGCACATGATCTAGTCTACCGGAGAAGTAAGATATTACGACCAATACTCACGTAATCAATCAGAGGAAAACGATAGAAGTTATTTCATGAGCTATTTGATGCCATTCAATTATTTTCTGGAATGAGAAATCCGAAAAAAATTAATTTGTCTCATTAGGTATTGACGTAGGTCTTGTGACTTTAGAAGCTGGTTTAGGTTTAATGCAAGACTCTCTTTAAACTCGGATTTAGTGTAGTGTTTATGTATTAACCTCAATGGTGAATCATTCACTTAGCTGACCCGGAAATTGTTTATTACCCTGAGCTAGCTCAGGCGAGCTAACAATGTACACCTGGATAAGAATAACTAAAACAATGATAAAGGCATTGGTTTATTTTGTATATTTAAAACGCAGTTTTATAACATTTTTGACTTGTATCACACATTGAACACACTGGCAAAATCTTACGACAAAAAACATCGTACGACATATTTGAAAATTAAACAATTTAGCTCAAAGGATCTGTTTGAATATGCAAATATATTAGATAAAATATACAATCACGTAACCATAGCTTGATAAATATTTATAAATAATAACAGTTCGTAGATCAATTCTTTTATCTGGAGACACACACATATATAAATACATTAAAAAAACTTTCGTAGAAATAAAAAAAACTTTCGTAGAAATAAAAAAACTTTCGTAGAAATTAGATCTGACTTTGTCTAATTTAGCAGTGATTTAGACGTACGAGGAATTCTGTTGTATAAAATAAGTCGCTAATGTTAGCCAATATAGCCCAAATAGCCAAATTGTTCAAAATGGCTTGTTTTACATGCAAAAATCCATATATTATTTGATGACATTTTTTTTCGCTAGCCGAAATAGCTATTGGGCTTACTTCAGTACCGAGTAAAAAGGACAAACATATACAAGGGGGCGTAACACGTGACCAAAATAATTAAAAATGGCGGACTTTTTTCCTCGTTTTAACTAGGGTATTTATGTAATTTTCGTGCATAATGCACACTGTCATATGGCGGATGGTTTTGGATTGACCTTTGACATATCTATCTTGTTTCTGGGTTTTGTTGTCCATGAGAACACTTGCTGAGATTAATTAATTTTCAACCGTTGATTTGATGATGTTCACAAACTACTAATTTAATAAGTGTTCATTAAATTTTCTACATGGATTAACAAAGCAAATGTATCAAAATACGTCGGAAACTAATGAGCATAACATAATTATACATGTATATAGGCTATATGATTTTATTTGAAAAAAAAAAAAATGACAAATATGATAACTACCTGAAAAAATGGATTTAGACTAGCCGTAAAACCGCCATGTTTTTTTTGTTTTGTGTTGTCACGTAATACCAGTTTTGTAGTCTCAAACTTTGGAGTAATTGTAACTATTAGGTACTAGTAGATTGTTTCTATGCACAATACATGTTCGACCATCAATACATGTATTCAGATTTTGTAATGATGTAGCTATAGGGCTTCTACTTCGGCTTGTATATTTTAGAATATTTTCATCACGTGACCAATCCTTGGCGTAACCTTCTTTAGTTATTTTGATACGGAATAATTTATGAATGAAAATATAATATCCTTTACGAAACCTCACTGATGCCAAAGCGTAAATGATTGGATTTAGCGTGCTGTTACTGTGACCGAGTAACGTTCCAAACACGTATAACTCCTTAGGCCATCGGTCCTCGAAATCGAATAACAACCCTGACATGTAAGGGCTCCATGACGTCACAAAAGTCACAAACGCTACAAACAACGTCACAGCAAACTGTATTTCATCCTGAAGACGTTTCTTTGACATACTTCCAATTTGTCTCACTTCAATTCTGCACTTCCTTACATAGTAAACTAGAATTGAATAACACAAGAGTACGATTATCATAGGGAGCGCTATGGAAGTTGTGGCGAGAAATATTGTGTACGAATGATTAGCGGTACGGTCGAAAGTACAACCCATTTCCTTAAGACCGAATGTATGTCCGCCCCAGCCGATCCAGTTTGGTAGATCTAGGAGTACTGCTAGTATCCATAATGACATACAGTAAACAACCGTCTTCTTGTGAGTGTAGATTCTATGATAGAGGAAATATTTACAAATCTGTACAAACCTGAAATAAATGATAAAAAAAGATCAAAAATTAAAGTCTACAGCCGGGCGGCACGATTACCGGTTCCGACCAGTCAAAGTCGCTACGGATGGATGAAAAGTTCAAACCGTGTCGATAGTCTTTCTTACATTCGGAACTACCTAGGCGATCTTCTACGTAGTCGCGCGGTCTGTCCCCAAAAAATAAATACCTTTGTAGTATGTTTGTTTCTTAATGTATTTTAATATAATTTTGCACACAAGTTTACATTCTTACAGTTTATGAATGCATGCAGTGTATATTAATGTATACTAATTCCAATTCAAAATGGACGACTTGCGGCTATTTTGAGTTTTTTTCAAATTTAATATCTGTATAGTATGCTTATTTTGATGATCGCCGAGGTTGTTCCGAATGCCTTTCTTTTGTTCTATGTATGATTTGATACGATGTAGCGCTTATAATATAATATAAAGTGTAGGCTGCTTCGTAACCAAATATTTTCGTACCCAAATGCTATCAAGATTCTCAATCAAGAATCGTGATAAACTTTGGGTAAACGATAATAATGTAAAACCTTGGTTTTAACATGTTTTGCATCTAAATGATATGTTGCTTTTTTCGTATGATAAATATTTGATATCTTGTTTTCCTATCTTCAAATTCGGTCCTTGACTGGATTGAGCTGCAGTTAAATTATCATATAAATTGTTCTTCAGTTCACCGTGGACATGTGATAACTAAAGGAACAACTGACGGTGATTTTAGATTTTACCATAATACTTCTATATGCTATAGATTTGCAAAACGTCACGAAGTCTGTCTTTTTCTGTTGTATAACCATAACAAGACTCCTTGAAATAATGTAAACTTTATAAACAATGTTTTACGACAATGAAATCAGACGCTTGTGAGTTATCGTGGAAATATACTGGTGTCTGATGAATTTCGAGTTTCGAGTTTATATACTTATTAAGATCTCAAACTAAAGACACGTCTGCATTCTAAGTTATACCAATAGTTATAAACAACAAGTAAAAAATTGCTGCGAAATGCGGCAATGTGATTGTCACGGCGAAAAACAAAACAAAGCAGTTAAGTACAATCTTAAGGTAACTCAAAATAGCATTGTGTTGAATTGTCATTTTAACTGTTCAGGTTTTTCAGTATTATAATGTAACTTGTAATAAAATGTTTTCCTGTTCATATTATATGTAATGAAAACTAAGAATTTTGCTCAAAATAATGAGACATGAATTCTGAACGAAGTTTGATGTTGTGGATGTTAATACAGATATAAAGTCATACCTAATGAAATCGTTAAACATCAATCCATTCAAGACAAAACAGTTACGAATTATTTGTTACCCTGCGAAGTAATTAACGTTATTCCAACAATATCTATGTACATTATTATTTTTTTCCGATCGAAAATAGTGGCGTGTAATGTTAATGTCCGCTTGAAATTTTAGTGGTGTGTTGCCTGCCTTAACGTCCGCTGCAATCATGTCCGCTATTTACTGACCGGCAGCTTGATTTCAGTCCTTTACTTGTTACGGAAGACTTTTGCTGCGGGATACCCGAAAGGAATTTACGCTTATCTCAATTCCGAAAAGATGCGCCTAAATACAAAAGGCAAGCTATGTTATAATAGAAATCATAATTTTATAAGAAAGAAAAAAATAACATGCCAACAAATATAGAAACTTATAAATGTAAGGTTCAATAGACATTTAAAATACACGTGGAAAGATTTACTCGGACACGAGAAAACATAATCCATTCGAACAAATTAAAACTTGCAAGCTTTTCAAGTGTGTCGAAAGGATTTGCGGAAATGTGTTAGTATAAAACGCTGATATTTCGTGTGTTGGTAAAAATATTGTTTTTAGGGTTTTGAAAAATGAATGTTTTTTCTATGGAACCCTTAATTATGGAAATGGGCTGTACAGTGATTGCATAAAACCAATAAATTGTCGGCAGTAGAAATCGAAAGGATTTTGTCACGTGACTTTTGCCCATTGCTACCGAAATCTACCCATTACATTATCACGGCGTTGAGACGCCGTGAAATAATCAAAATATATTGAAAAATAATATGAGAAATTGTTAGATGTTCAGCGACATACGAGACTGATAGGTTTAGAAACTAACCATGATCAGTGGAGAACTTGCCTCTTACCTATATACAGATCGCGGGTTTACTGCAAAACGGTCGCACCTCACTACTTTCTTATATTGAGTTACGACCGTTTTGCGCTAAACCCGCGAGATATTGTTATAAAAAGTCTTGAAACATAATTTTATACATTTCATTTGACTATTTTTTGTTATATTCGTTAGTTTAATGTAAAATGGAAATTTAATTTAGCTCGATCGTGGAATTAGTTAGTACAACTTAGATTAATCACTTTCCAGTCTACTTCCTAGTCGCTCCAGTACTGGCGTCAGGTTACTTTCTGAAAGTAACAACGAGGTAGATTTTGGATGTGATCAAAACCAACGTAGTTCTGGCTATCAAACATTACCGGCCCAAGTTGACACACTTACTGTTTTTACAAAGGATCCCGAGAAGTCTCTAGTCAGTTGTTCAAAGATTCCTCCTTGACATTAGGGTTTCCACCAATAAAAGACAAAACAAATTGGATGTTGATTTGCAGTCTTAATTTGTGATGAACAATTCACGGAAACTCAAATTCATGTAAGAACTTGGCAGCTGTTAGGAATCCTGACGGAATCCCTAGCTATGAATCACGGGTATTCTTTTCAAGTTTTTTTGGGATCCTCGGAATCACGGGAAACTTAGTGTTGGAACCAGAGCATTATTACTCGACCATACCCGTTCCTTATGCAATCATGGTAGATGGTTGGTAGTTATTTTTTATGCCTTTTTTCAACAGTGAAAGCCATAAAAGACGTTTTATGCCCATTTTCAACAGTGAAAGCCATAATAGAAGGACAGTTCACTAAACAATAATTCTTAGAATGTACCAGTATTAGACTCTAATGATCCATACACGACTTTAAAATTTTCTAATTGACCTATGTAATACTGAAAGCATTTAAATACAATTATTATAGCTTGTTCTCTTTGACGCAATCTCCAGAAACAGATATCTTGTAGTGCGTAGTCGTACAGGATCTCTAAGGTTCCAATTAAGGGTCACGTCGAGATGAGCTTTGTGTCGACCAATCAATGCGTAGCTTTTATCTAGACACTAATAATAGCACTTTGATTTCGTAATTTCTATTTTTATACCAAGGTTTGCGAGCTAATTTAACAGCGGTATTACATGTATTTAACAGTCTACGATTGGACGGCTCATTTTAAATTGCGTGACGTAGACGATGTAAACAAGTTACTAAACATAACGATTTCGTCATGAATATCATAATGAAGAAAGGTCACCTGAACGTGACCCTTGTAAGAAAACAGCCAGATCTAAATTAGCGTGTAGGCGAGCGGAAAGATTTAGATCGGGTTTGAATCAGATTGTCTTTTACGTTGAATATAATTACATAATGATCTTCTGGCTTGTTCACATTTACCTGAGCCGTGGAACTTGGATCTGAGGTACCAGAAAAACCACAGATTCCATTAATCTCTAATACCACATGTTGTATGAGCAAGCTGAACAAATTTGCAAAAACAGAGTTTGTAGACTTCATGTCTGATAAAGCTTTTAGCTTATAGTTCTACTATGGCAAATAAAAACGTACCAGCTTAAAAATAATAGCACACAAAGTCTAACATTAATTTTATTTAAAATAATAGCAACGTAACAATCAACTGAATTACAAAAGTAAATCATAAAATGTATAAATTATCAAATAAAAACATAATGTACATGAATATAAAACAAAAAAACGCAGATGTACAGTATAACCTGCATTAAACAGCAAGTAAAGGGAAGTGGCTGCTTACAGCAGGTGACCACTTAAACCAGATGGCGATTACACTGTATACTAAAACCAACTACATTGTAAGAAAGTTTCATTCCTCAAAAGATACTAATCAAAAGGGTGTAGCTTAAATGCAATGTAAGCAAACGATATCGTGACAATGACAGTCAGCGGACAGCTCACTCAACTATTTGGTGCTCTTGTAAACAAAAAACGTTGAATTAAAGAGCTAGGAATTAAATGCAAAACTTTTAAAAGAGAATTTTCGTAGCATGAAATAACACATCAGTCATTATTATCACTACATTTACGGAACTCGGCGTATATTACACAGGGGTAACCCGTAAAAGATATGTGTGGAACCTTTTAATAGTTTCACATATATTATCAAAGTACTAATAGTTCTGATGGAACAGTGCTATCTTAATTGAAAAAAACCTTATTACGATGTTACTCTAGAGTAAAAAACCCGTTGTTAATAAATGTATAGCCCTTAAAAGCCACAATCACGCCGATTTCAATGATATAGCCCAAGTAATCCGCATGAGATTTTGCATCGTCTTGAATCGGACTGACTCGGTTTTTAGGGGTAATGCAAATTGCTTAACCAACTTATTGTTAATTTTATCCGACACCCTGATCCGATATGTGACTCAGAAAATAGGTAGAAATTCTTGTTTCATGCTTCTTTCTCTTGCATTTAAGTTTATCAAAGCAGACACGAAATATTCATTCATCAGCAAGTTCCTGAATTCTAAGATTTAGAAGTCTCAAGTACATCCATTGGAAACTAATGAATATAGTTATGTATAATTGTTGATATTGGCCTAAAGGAAATGTCTGAACCATTTCCGACAATCGACAATAACAATGAAATGTCAGAATAACTTGAAGACATCAACGTGATTTTAAACAATGACATGTTCTCTGTTAATTATACATTCAATAGATGAAAGTTATATGATGCCGTTATATGAAAGAGTAGGTTTGGATAGATCTTATCATCCATCTTGAGACGTTGATAAGGTCATCTCATCTTTGAATCAACTATGAACTATTGTAACCGCCACAAGTGTTATTGGAAAAGCATGCTTATTTGTCGATTAAGTCCCAAATGCTTAATTTGAGAAGAAAAAGGTCTCAATAATGATTGTTCTGCTATTAGGTATATCGAAAATTTATTGTATAACAATATCTCATTGAAATCAGACATCTAAATGCACAGCACCACTATATTCCCGATGTATATTTAATGGATCTACACTTTTACGTGTACTTGTCATGTTTTGTCGAATTTCCATTCCCACGCAGTGATGTCATACGTTTTTAACATAACGTGTTCGACATCAGGTGTGAGGTCACGCATTAGTTCTATATAGATGATGACAAGTTAAGTGACGTCACACTAATATTCTTAAACGGATAGACATAATGAGTGACATCACACATTATTATTCTTACACGGATATACATGAAAGTGACGTCACACACAAATATTCTTAAATGGATAGACATAATGAGTGACATCACACATTATTATTCTTACACGGATATACATGAAAGTGACGTCACACACAAATATTCTTAAATGGATAGACATAATGAGTGACATCATGCATTATTATTCTTACACGGATATACATAAAAGTGACGTCACACACAAATATTCTTAAATGGATAGACACTGACAATTTTAAACCATTGTGAAGATATTTATCATATTTGTCAGTGCATCTAACTACAGGATTCAAAACTATGATAGTCAACCCAAAATGCAGTGCCTGGATAAAATTCACATGTCTCTATTGACAAAAAAAGGTACAATGAACTATGAACTTTTGTTGGTGCCCCGTATAATAAAATAGAAAATATGAGACTTCCTGCACTAATAAATTGTTGAAATGCTATTAGGTTGAACAAAAGATATTGTATAATAAAATAACTAATTCTATGTCATATGATGCTTAAATTGAGAAGAATATGTCCCTGCTATTAAGTCTATCGAGAACTTCATTGTATAACAATATCGCATTGGAATTATACGCTGTTAGTTAAATCTGAAATTTCAGTTCACTGGCAATACAACGATATTTGTTTGTACGCAATTAATGAAACTGTCAAAAGTAAGATCTCTCGATTACATGTAACATTGTTGCTTGTTTAATGATACATTGATAGCAAATGCGTCTAAAAATATAAGGTCTATAAATATAACAATGATTTATTCAATATGAATAAATAATTGCATAGTCTTGAAAATCAATGAGGAACCATGCAATTTGACAACGACACTTAGTCTCATACAGGTATCTGGTCTTCACTGTTTTTCAGTTATAGACATTTAGGAAGTTAATACGTCTAAAATGTTTTAAGGTAGAATTCCCATTATACGAGTATATAGGAAATAAGATTTTTGTTATTAATTTTATCATAATTACAGTCCAGTGCTCCTTTTCACAAAAATTCTTACGAAAAAAGTTATCGTAAGTCAATTTCATATAATTAGCAGTCAGATTGATAATAAGCATAACTATGATATGATATTCAAAAGGTATACAATATTCTACACAATTCTATACTATTTGGAATTGATAAGCCAAAAATTAAGAGTATTTTTAATGTTTCTTGCTTTTGACTTACGAAGATTTTTTTTCGTAAATTTTTTTATCCACATAAATGTTTTTTAAAACATTTTATTGAAAATGGACTAATGTATAAGAATCACACTGCATACGTATTTGTCGATATGACTCGATATCTCCAGAAGTTTGACAGTAGCAGTTATGGGAACTCTACCTTAAACAGAGAAGCATGTAAAACTAATTTATGCAATGTAACATTCTATTTATAGTTGAGAACAAAACAAAGTTTGTTCTTCAATAATTATACATAGTTTAGTTATTTTTGCACTGAACCATTGATATTTTTTCCACTTGTACTATACATGATTGAAGTCATTCCTACATATACCAGAATGAGACTAGCTATCGTTGTTACCCTATAGAAGCAAAAACAGAAAAAGTTCTAAAATGCAAATGAAACACACCAATAAAACTATTCAATAATCATTCAAAGGCATCCTAAACAACATAGAATTAAATCATGCAGGGGATAGAGAGAGATATAGTGCGACGATATTAACCTGAGCTTGAACTACATTATTATAATAATTACACACTTTACTTACATGTATGTAATGCGTGTATACGTTTATTCACGAGTTTGTAACAATCTATTTGACTATAAATCAAGTTTGCAAACAGGGCATGTTATAGAACTTTTAATTTTGAAAGCACTCTTTTTTTAAGGAAAAACGTAAGTCCGTTATGTTGTGACACAGTTTTAAAGTATCTATTCTTATTTAAACCAAATTAATTGTTTAGTACATGTATTTTGCCGAAAGCTTCCGATAAAGCGTTTTTTACAAACGAAGACAAAAATAGACAGAATAATATATTCTTGCATAAAGGTCAAGTTCAGGTTAATATTGTCGGACTATAAAACACATAATCATGCAGATGAACATATATACATCCTCGATAATACAATAGAATGTAGACAGAGCATTTATTGAAATGTCATGATTAGTCAGTAACAGTCATCCTTTTTGAAATTTGACACCGTATTTTTAATTTAGTTTTGTTTGCCATTAATTTAATGAAATTGATAAGAACTCTTAAATGCAAAAACTCTGATCAATTGTATCACTATTAGACTCATTCAGAATATTTGTATAAATGCCAACACTAAAACATTGTTCTGGTTTAAATATGAATATTAACCACTTCAGGGATATCTTCTTGAGTATTATTGTTACTGGCATTTATATATTCTTCCATGACAGAGTCATCTGTGTGTTCTTGCATAAAATTACTATTTTTGTCTTTTTCAATATCAATTTTTAATATTATCTCTTTGTCAATGTTGCCATTATTTTCGACGTCGTCATTTTCAAAAACTACCTTTTCAATGATGGAGTCACTGTCAGTATTTTGTTCAATTCCTTGTTCCAATGTCTCACCTTCATTGGTGCTATTTTCTAAATCATTAATACTCTTTTGAGATGCACAAATATATTCCCTAATGCTCTCACTAAGTTCGGTGTCTCTCGTTGTTTCAGTGATTTTATTCTTTTTAAAACTGTTTTTAGAACTACTGTCGCTATCTGATGCAAGTGTGCTTGCCGTAGATCTCAGATCAGAAATTGATTTCTTTCTTGTAGAAGTAGCACTTTTTGCAAAATTACTAAATCTGCGCTCTCTCAGCATTGGCTCTCTTGGAACCTCTTGACATGTGAGCCGTTTAAGAAAAATACTATACCCGTGTCGAAAATTCCTGTTTAAAGTGGCATAGATGATTGGGTTTATAGTACTATTAGCGTGCCCAATCATTGTTCCAACAACATATACCTGTTTCGGCCACTCATCCTTGGAGTCAAATAAAATGGCACTTATATACACAGACCAACACAACAAGAATACCATGAACGATACCAGCAGTGTAAATGCAAACTGTCGCTCATCTTGCCTTCGGCTAGCGTCTACCTTTCCTAAGTAAGCTTTATACTTTTCATTTGCTTTGTGAACATATCTATATACCATCAAATGAGACGAACAGACAATTACTAATGGTGTAACTGTGCTAAACAATGCCATAAACACGCTGTAAGGATAATTAGCTGTTCTATCAAAAGTACAGCCCATCTCCTTGAGAGCAAATGTATGGCCTACACTGAACCAGATTGGAAGATCTATGACAATCGCCAGCAACCAAAGTCCTGTACAATACATTAAAGTCTTCTTAAGTGTGAAGATGGCTTCATATGAAAAGTGACAGCATATCTGAAGGGCTCTGAAAATAATAGCACAACAATAGGGTATACAAAGGGAATATTTACAACAATCAAATACGCCAACTGGTCATGCAGATGCAATGAACAAAATAAAACATAAACAACGACGATCAATGATCAATTTGGAATAAAACAATATGACAACAACATACATTTCTAAACGAACTTGTATACAATACATTAAATATTTCATTGACCTATTTTACAGGAATGCTCATCACGTGGTCGTCAATTTTAACTTACGCATTGTTTGTGGGACAAAATAGAACAATTTTTTGAAAATCTTTGAAAATCTTTGATTAGTATCCTAATTGTTAAAGTCATGAAAATGAACTTTTTGTTGCCATTTTGAGTTTTGAGTCTTGCATGGTACATTAGGTCCACAGCTTGTAGGACGAGGTTCCCGCCCCCCTTAAATAGTTTTGACAGATAAACCATTTATGAGTGGCACAAACTCCTAGTACAATTAGCACTTTCTGTAATGATTTGAATATTTCTTACTCAATTTTGTGGAAACCAACTATTTGAAATTGTCTGCCGCTTTTGCACGACCTCGTGTACACAAAACCATCGGAAATATCATAACCAGTAAAATAGATCAATGAATTTAGTTAAAGAGATTTCACAAAATCAGATATGATGTCATAGATAGAACACTATAAAGCTTAAACTTCAATGATTTTGGGTTTAGATAAAACGGTTTCTGGAAAAATTGAATACTCTGGGTCATAAAGACACGGATATAAAGCTGCCTATATCTGTGGCGCTGTTGGAAGCAATCATAAATTACAGATGATTCATAGGCACGAAGTTATGCTGACACGCAAAACACATAATTTAAATTCTTAAACATGTGTTTCATTATCTTTTTACGATAAGATCCCAGGTACTAGTATCTTATAATTTATTATAGAAATCTTAGATAATAGACTTGATCTTAACATTAATTTGTCTTGACGAATTGAATAAAAGTGCACATTGTTTCTTTTCCCGTGTGTTGATGCTTTAGACATTGCATGCAAGTTGTTCAAACAACATTCAAGATATCCCAGACTAGAGTTAGAGGGGAAATAAAATGATTATAAAAAAATACAATACAATCTGTTTAAATCATAAACAAATTTTAAGACAATACACATGCATAATAGAACAATATCGGTGTCTAAACTAAAACAACATTTAGTTATCATTTTTAAAACCGAAGTTTAACGGAAACAATCGAGCACTTCCGAAGTTAAAACGCCTACCTGTTTACAGCAACAGCAGCAATGGACAACATGGAGACAATACAACTAACAGTACAAATACTTCCCAGAGCATGACATAAAAATGCTCTGTTAACAAAATAACTTGGACCATGAGTTACACCTGGAAAATATAAAGAAAGAATCAGACAATGACCTAGCTGAGTTTGAAATAATAAACGCACACTATTTGGATAGATCAAATTTAAAGTAAAGTTATTATCAATGAACACTATTCTGGCCGATTTATTTAATCCGGTTGGTTGGTAGTAGAGTCTCTTATCATAAACTACAATATATTACGCTCTATTGTTATTAATAATGAAGTTATATACCAAAGCTTAAATTTTGATGATCAAAGTTTAAGGGAAGGACTGTATAAGAGACTACATTTCAAAATGTTGGTCATCAATTTTCTTATTTGTTACACACAAAACATTATAAGGATGAAAGAAGCAAACAGTTCTACTTACCCACCATGTTCATAGGGCTTATAATACCAGTAATACACAAATCAGCTATAGCTAAATTTATAACAAACATACTTCCTTTATTACGTAACAAAGGTCTATATGAAACAACAGCTCCTATTACCTGAAATAGACAGAACAATATTACGTAATGTGAGATTAATTAATATTAGCATGGACTGTACTAACTTCTAATATTTTAGAATTCCATATGGATGATAATATGAAATTTTTATTGATGGAGTGGGTGTATATAGGCATTATATGCCTGATATCTATTCCAATATTTCCAATAAAATATGTGTTAAAACAGAACAAACACCTAAAATAAAGTACCTGGTTGATACAATTGAATATAATTTATCTAAGAAACATATAGCACGACACCAAACACTTAACAAGTTAAACACTTGCATAGAACATAGATGCAATATAGAAGTGATTATAGTTATAAGATAAGAAAACACTAAATGTAATATTGCACAAATATATGATGATGCGTATACATGTATGAGGCATATTCAAACATACACAAAACTATCTCGTTAATTAATTTTGTCGATGTGATCAGTCAGACTTTTTGATTTTATAAATGAAATAAAGTTCAATAAATTTCTGTATACATGTATTTGTTTTACTCGTATTTGGACGTTTCAAGGAACAACCATCGATATTTTTATTTTCTTAAGCTCAATACAATGTACTCTCTAATATATAATGAAATTCGTCCTGTAATTTTCCTTAAATTTACATTCCAGTTTTTCTCGTGGTATTATATTCCAACTTTCCCATTAGACTTATGATGTATGACTTACATGCATGTAATTCAATACACTTCTCTTTTTTATCTTCTCCAAGTTTGTGTTTGTATATATTACAAGTTATTTTTTTCTGATTTTAAATAAATGTTTGGGATGAAATAATTTATTGACTATTTTATCTCATTTTTTTTTAATTTTAGCTTTTAACTTTGCCAAAGCACAGTGAATAACATTTCGATCAATAAGAAATATAAAGAATTTTATATCGTAAACAATACAAAAGGCTTCAATAAAACACAAGATGCTATCTATAGTAACTTTAGAGAGTAATAAAAATACGTATCACAGACAGTTTAAACAATTAAGAGCACTACTTTTAATTGTTTTAGTAAGAGAAAAATGTCAATTGCTTTAAGAGTTAATGAAGTCTCTAATACCGTAAGCAAAATAAAAGTTAAAATGGAATTTAAAGTTGTTTATGGCAGACGTAAACGACTCTATAAACTATACGCAGACATCCTTGAACAATTCATTTATTATCAAACTTTGACTTTCGAAAAGTGAAAAGATAAACCCACAAAATCTTCATGAATCTTCAAAGTTGTTTTCGGTATCTGTACACAGACATCAAACAATGTATGATAATACCTTTAACTTTTAAGTTCATGTTTCGGAAAATGAATAATAACAATTCTCTAAAAATTTTGACTTAAAATTACATTGAATACTACCAACATAATCAACAATGACGACGTGCATAACATCGGAAAAACACTTAGATAGAACAATTTATACTCATACTGGATTCAGCAACGTTTATGTCTTATATTGATAATGAAAAAAGATATCAATGTTATGTAATTAATGGTGTGTAGAACGAGAGTGGTATATTGTATTGTGAAACTTCGACGTATAAAAGTCATTGATCACAACTATTATTGTCATCATCTGAATACTAAAACAGATCATTCGTTAATATTATAAAAAGGACTGCTAATATTACGAAATACACTTCAATTGTCATATCCATGATAGTTAAAAGTGGTGATTTATCCACCTTTTTGAACATTGTTTTCATAAATCCAAAGAGACTAGACACATTTATTTTTACTGAGAATACAGACATGTGACCTTTTAAGTATAAATACTGCAGACAAACAATAAGAATGATTCAACTCTCGTATATATAACCTTTACATTTTTTCTAAAGATGACACATTAGCTTGTGATTAGATTACTGAGAACATTCTGCAAAACTTAATTACTCATGACCTAGTTTACCGATAGACGAGACATTTAGCTGATGATTTAGATGTAAAGACCAAATCTATCTGGATCAATTAAAACTTTTGAGGAAAGAATAGAACTGTTTGTATGCGCATTTTGATGTTTTTAGTTAATTGCCTGGAAAGGACGAAACATTTTTGTTTACCATTATCGTTGGAGATCATGTTACTTACATTACTGTACAACTGTGCAAAGCTGTGGTCAAAATGTAGATGTATTTGTGCTGAACGTTTAATGGATATTGCCCTCTTAACGCTATTTAAGACGAACTCTTATTTACAGCATAATGTTGCAACAGGTCTAATGGTAGTCGCTTTTGTATATCTGGGAGAAACTTTGGAGTTAAACTAAGCAATGTTTTCATGTAAAAACATCATTTAACTTTGCTAAACTACGTTCTTGTGAATAGTTCCTTCCTAATATTAGAGGTCATTGCCTTCTAAAACGTATCGATTTTTATGACATCGTGAATGAAGCACTTTAAATCAACAAACCCATCCATAACCCACTTCAGACTGTATTATTTGGTAAATTACAACTTTTTTTATGGACATAAGAAGTGTTTTCCAAGTTTAAGACTTTCGTCATATGATAGATTAGCCTTAGTGGTAAGATGTTTAATTATTTCTGTACAAATTTGATTATGTCCTGATCCAATAATGAAATACTTAGCCCTCGCTCTTAGAAAAATGTCACTTTGATAAAAAGACCAAATATAAAAGCATATTCATGTTACATAGTTTTAGTCGAATGTTAACATACTAAGTAATTCTGATTTTGGAATTTACTCAGATGATCCTTTTCTTTCTTTTGTCCGAGTGTAAATGTGAATCGGCTTAACCTAAAATAGGATTTTGTCTAAGAGCATTTGAAGGCTTATGTGCATAGTTGACATTTGGAAAAGATCAAATACCTCAAATGTTCTCACGGCAGAACTGATCTTAGTCCTTTTGCATATTTTGAAACCAGAGGAAACGGTAAATTTATTATAAATTACATAAAACCCCTCATATTAAAACGAGATCTACCCTCTTCATATTATACATTATAATTTTAATATTTTATAATTATATCTTAATTAAATCAAACATTTCAATATCATGTTATGCGGACGCTCAACCAACCAAGTTTTCTAGTCATTTCTTTATCAGTACTAGGTAACGTATCTACATAATTAAAGCTGCTATCTTCTCCATCTACTATGGAAAGTTATAATTAAAATTCGAATTTTGAAGGAGCGATGAGGAATATTGTGGCCTGGAATCAAACCAAAAAATCTGAGTCGAAATTCTGCGCTATACCACTACGTCTTGGCCTTGATTTATATACTTGTTATTTACTAAAATGACTGTAATTATTGATTAGATGTATAAAATTATACCTAAAGGAATTTGCACAAGTATTAACACATTATTACCAATGTTGCTACCAGCGTTTCTAAGTCCTTTAGAAAGAAATGAGTCTGCGGATAATTATATTTGGTAATAAAAGGAACAAATATATAACTGTACGTGTTTATAGTTAATGTCTTATTAGGAAGAATTAATGAGCTAATTACGACAGTTAATACTGGAAATTATATCCATTTAGCTTATTTGCAACAAAGCAGTCAAGTTAAACAAACAAAATACAATAAATACGTAGTCTATATCATTTTTTATACTATCAACCATTGCAGACTTTACCAACTTTTCATGTTCCAATACCAATATGTATATTGTACTATTGTATGTAGTCTGTACTGGAACTATTACAAAATTACTATAAGCACATGATAAGTATTGTCCAGCTTAATGCAACATTATTAGTAGTTGTTTTTTTATTGCAGTAATTTTATTTTATTAATTTTTTAATTTTTTTTTAATTTTTTTATCTCCCTCTTTACTATTGGCTCCTTGGAAGGTCTGTGTTTTTTATATTTTTGTTGTTTCTGAAATATTTTTGTACTCTTATCTGATACGTATTCTCACAATCTAAATAGTAAGTTTAAGATGATTTTTTGAAGATTACACCCATTCTCAAAAGTCAAATATGAACGAGGTGGAAAGTTTAACTCATCATCGTTTCTGGTATGTCTTCAATGTCTTCTGCTGTATGTTTTATATTATGACCTTAATACGACGTAGATTTACATGAAGAAAAGGAACACTTCAATAAAAAGCAATTATCTAAGTGTAAGTGACACATTATAGACTTAATCAATTTTTTATACAAATACAAATATTAAAGTAATACATCTCGTGACACTATTGATATACCAAAAGCTGTAAGTCACGAAATTATTGACTAAATTGATTGTATCGGTGCGTCGTTTTTATCAAACGAAGATAAACTACGACACGTAAAAAACCCAATTACCTTGAGTTATTGAATATATAATTAACTGGCATGGCAAACAACAAAAGACTTAAAAAATACAAATTTCTATTTTAGCTGCTTTCGAACGACATTAATTAATCCAAACCCAGACATTATTGAATTCAAGTTGCTATTTTAGTAGATTTTTTACTATAAGTAAACAATGTTAAAGGAGACATTATATAAGCGTGTGACAAACCCTTACATCATTGTCAGAGCAAAATGTCTGTATATTTGAATGATTGCGTGAGTCTTGTAAAATCCCAGACGTTAAGATTTGACTCTATTTCATTCACGAGTACTAAAAACGTTGATGACGAAAGTCGTTACATTGGAAAACACTTAAGTCAATAAAAAGTAATTTACCGACTAAAAATGTCTAGAATGGATCCTTGTTAGTACGTTAATACTTGATGACATTACAAGCAATTACGTATAGTAGGCAATGACAAGTAATGATATAGTAAAGGAGTAATACTGAAACAAGTATGTTTTGCCTAACCACATTAGCTTGATATTCTGTTTTATACTGAAAATATGTACGAGTCGGACAAGTTGGGTTTGAAATTCCACACCCTTGTTTCTGGGGTTAGGAATGAACACCTCAACTCAGAAAAAGAATCTGTTTAAAATCAAATGCTGAAAGAAGGAAAAATGACATATAGATTCGTAAGTTAAGATGTACTATTCACAACACAAAGTATTTGTTTAGCATAATTATGAATATGAGAGATATACATAGCCAATTAGATTGTTGTGACTTCTTCCTTGTTTTTTTAGAACATTATTAATGAGTTAGTAATAAAAAATCAATAAAAGTAAATACTGTTGTATTCGAATTAAGCCAGTGGACCGTGGACCTTAACTACCAAAATAGCTGTCAGTCCAGTAACTTTTAGAATGTGAGTGGTCCGACGGTCAACCATTTTTTCAGTCATCATTATTCTTATTCAATAAAATGAGGTACTCATTCACAGATTTCAAGATAAATGTCAACCTTTTTTTTAAACTATCAAAAATGTATAGAAATAATTTTGGAAGCAGGAAAGTGTTCTGATAATGACAATTTTAGTCCAAATTGACAGACGACTACAAATTATGGTGTTTCATGTAGTGATTATCTACCCCGTATGTCACGGTATAGACTTTTTGAGTGCATTTTTGTAACTTTTATTGTACATTTCTTGCAATCTATAGGTCAGTTTGTGTTAAAATATTAAGACTAAATATTTTGACACAATTACAGACTCTGAATGGTATTTTGAAAATATAGAAAACTCTTTACCAAATCTGTGGACTAGTACCTAATCTAGGATATATATTTGCCAAATCATAAAAATTGACAACCAGTTTTAACATATTAAGAATTGTTTTGATTCAGTAAACTTTCATTCAGTTCAGTAAGGATATTCTATTCGTGATCATGATAAGTGATACAATCTACTGTGATAAGTGGATGAGTTTCTTTTGTTTGTTTTTTCCTTGTGCAAACTACAACACACCTGAAGTGGGTTTTTCAAGTAAAAAATTTACAATAATTGGCCCATAAAATATCTTCACAACACGATAACTTTTCAGATGTAAGTGCAGATATATACCTTTATTTCTAATGGGTATAATTATTACCAGTTACACCTGTTCTGTTTAAATTTGTTAACAAATTAATGCACATGTTATATTCAGCTACATCTAATTACGTTGTAGGTAAAGTATTAGTATAACCGAATGGAATCAATATATTTGTATATGCATTATCACAAAAAGCTATTCAAACTTCATTGTGAGCTTCAAGTACAAGTATGAACGCGACAGAATTTATTTTAGCTGAGCGTAATTCTGTTATTGTTCCAATTTTATGAAAAGAACATGGATTAGAATGCATGATTATCGATCTTATTCTTAAGATATTTGGTCGTTTATAACTTAAAAAGGATTTAGGTTTAATTGTATTCCATTGAATATTCATTATGCAGCCGCCAGAAAAAGAAGCTCCTCAAAGGCTGGCTAACATACGTGGCTGCCAATTATACGTGTAAATCAGAGAAAAAACAGTTTCTGATTTGTTTAGGGTTTTTGATGTCAGGTTATTTCATATTAAAGGTGAAATCAAACTTGGGCTGGACTGTTTATCAATATATAAATGTGTTTAACATTTTAATTGATATATTTATTTAAATAATAAAAAGTACTAAAAATATTGTGCGTAAAATCTTTAAATGTCTAACTACCAAGTACGAAACTGTCCTATGACGTGAGCCTCAAACTTGGAAAACTCTTATAATGTCAATAGGTATGAAGTAATTTAATAATAAATTCTGTAATGGATTCTGGTTGTTTGTTACTTTTAGTGCTTCATACACGACGTCATAACAATCGATTTGTTTTAGAAGGCAATACCCTCTTATAATGTAAAAAAGAAGTATTCACACTCACGTAGTTTAGCAAAGTTTAACAATGCTTTTACACGAAAACATAGTGGACTCTGAACCTATTGACAGGCATAAAAAAGTGTCCACCTTTGAAACTGTTTTAAGCTTGCACTGTAAATATGCGTATGTGACAAGTTTATAAACGATTTTACATGAAAGACCTGTACCAATAGGGAATAATCACATTGGCTTGTTTTAGTATTCAAAGAATGATAAAATAGTTGTGATCAATTACTTTAATACGTCAAGTATCACACTATACCACACACATTTGACACACCATTAAAATAATGATATCTTATTTCATTATTCATATGAGACATAACGGTTGATCCAGTATGAATATAGATGTCTTTCTATTGTAAGTGTTTTCCAATGTTATGCACGTCGTCATTGTTGATTATGTTCGTAGTCTTCAATGTTATTTTAAGTCGAGAATTTTAGGGAATTGTTTTTGTTATAATTTATTTTCTCTTTGAAATAACTTTGAAGTTTAAGATTTTATAATAATTTGTGGATGCCTGTGTACAGATGAGGTTACATTTACCAAAAAAAACTTTTGAATAATATCTTTTTATGACTTCATTTTACGTACGATAGAAAAAACAATTTCCTACTGAAATTGTTCGATTATTGCTTTTAAGTTTTCTTTTTGCTTGTATAGGCCGAAAGCCTGTTTATAAAAATAATTATACTGAACTGAACAATTAAAATGATAAAAATTGTTAAAAAGTTACAAATTATCTATTTTATCACTTTTGAAAATTACAATAAAATGTGTTTTATTACAGTGTTTTGCTATGTATAAATACTTTTTCAACCAAAAACTCATAGTTCCAGGCGAGATGATTAATACAAAAGAGTAAAACTCTTTATAAAGAACTAATTCTTCCGATCACATAATTAAAAAAATGCTCGGCATTTGAAACATGAACAGTGCCCGCCAAAAGTTGGAGACAAAGGAAATTGAAAACAAATTCTTTAATTTCAATGATTATATTTGTAGAACCATTTTTATATTTAATATGTTTGGTTATAACACCAAAACAAGTTTTGTTAATGCATCTCATAATATAAGATTCAGCTTATGATATCCCCAAAGTCTCCACAATCAAGTTTAATGTAATTTTTTTCTACGACATATATTTTAAGCTGCTATTGTGCCTTTTCAGACTTATTTTTTCTTTGTTAAATATGAGACACATCAGGGGGCATCAACGATCAATAAACAAGACTATGTTTATCATATTGAGCAAATTAGTTTTGACACCCTTCTTATTCTAGTACAGATGTGAATTTATGTTAGAAAATTAAACAATCAGTCAAGACGCCAGCAAAGTCTGAGAGAAATAAAAAGTTGACAAAAATGTTAATTGTTTAATAAAACCGATCTAAGGTAAACCTACCACTTCAAGGCAATGAAATCATTAATCATTTGCATTCCAAAAAGGAAACATTTGTTTTTTCTATTATTAATTACTTTTATTATTAATTACTACTTTTAGCTGAACATGTTTGTTTGACACAATTCTCGTATGTGGTGTTTTTATAATACCATGCTAATTTTGTGACTTTCTTAACTTCATTAATTTTGCCAAACTGATATACTACCGTGTCTATGTCAAAACTTAACGCATTAATTACGTAACCCATTTCTTCGATTATGTCATTCAATTTCAACAATGAGGGCATATATCAGTAATTATTCTGTGATAAAGTATGAGGGGATATAATTAGCAAGTATATGTCTTATCAGTCTGACTCCTCTGATTTTATTATTGAATTTTTAGATGAGGATAGTGATATATTTCATCATATAGTATTTCTGGTAATGAAACAATAAACTGTGTGATAACATCTAAAAAGTCCAGCACTAAAACAATATTTTGCTTGATTTTCAGTAAAACTGAATGGTTGGTTGAGAAGTAGTTTGGGATCAATTAGGCAAAGTTTGCACTTAATAGAACTTTAGCGTAAATTTCGAGTGCTACAACTTATTGGGCCAACCTATTTAAAGAGAATTGGAGGGGAGACAACTGACAAAAAATGTTACATAGCTTAGCTATTTAATGAAAGGCTAATAAATGATGCATTGTCTATAAGAACAAACCTATGAAAATCCATTTTGTTGTACATATACATACTCGTTATATTTACATTTCGTCAATCTACTCACATGACATCAAGGACATCAGATAATATTTCTGGGCAATCAGGAAGACTAGAGAGCATTTTGAGGTATACAAATTAATGCAAATTAATAGAAAAACTAATATAATAAATATCATATTTACTTTATGAACATATTTACAATAAATCAGAACTTGAGAATCAAAACAGCCTGAATGGCTTTAAAAAGTATAAAGAAGAAAGGTATATGAAAAGACTAAAAAGGGATTCTATGACACTTTAATATGATCATTACCAAACGTTTGCTCGTATGAAAGCGTATTGCTTTTTGAAGAAACGAATCTCCATATTTAAGATATTATGCTTGTATTTTTTTTGTATTTTGATTAAGGAGAACACTTTCCTTTGAGAATATTCTTTCACACCTATCGCTGTAATAGTTGTTTTGTTTACCCACGCATAGCCTAAATAAACAGGAATACAATGTAGTGTATTGCACGTTTGATGTAAATTTCACCAGTGAAGCATTGGATTATGAAGAAACCCCTTATTCAATTTGAACGTCTTGTATACAAATAATTTCTTTTTTTATCAAACATTTTAAGTAATAAAGCTAAAACTAGTATTGGGCATGTTTTTGAAAATTAAAAGTTTTATTTAAATCATTGAAAGTCTCTGATAATAGTGTTGGCAATTCTTTGTTGGGTTTACCACCTTAGTTACCCATGTTAAAGGTCTTATCACGGCGGTCAGTCAACCTACTTACCATTCTTGGAGAAGCTTAATCTCTGGATTTAGCTGTAATCTAGAAATTAGAAACATACTTGCGTTAGTGACGGACAACGACCCTACATAATTAAGAATAAGTGATAGGAGGGAGAAGGGCCTTAGAAATTATATTTATGTTTTGTATGCCGAGTTGATTTTTTCCATATGCTTGATGTCAACTCTTAGACGTTAGTGTTTACTTACGAATCAAATGCCTTTGCATACAGGGTTACACCTAAGTACCTTTTGTATGTGGAGATTTTTACATTAAAATTGTTGTTTACTAAGGCATTGTAAGAGAAAAGGGTCATGTAATTGCGTAGATAATATGTCTATTATTAACCAGTTTAGTTTACCACGAAGACCTTGACGCGAAGTTTCTATATCTTCATGCCAATCTTAACAAAGGCAGTTGATTGATTCAATGAAAAAAACTTTTGTCTATTTTTTTACTTGTTTTCTTAATTTTGTTTATGACGAGAAAAAAACTTGTCTGTCTTTATTTGTTTTCATTATTTTGTCTATCACCACGAAATACAAATTTGTCTGTCTTTTACTTTTTTCATAAGTTTGTTTATCAA
The DNA here is from genome assembly GCA_025267735.1 of Mactra quadrangularis. Lineage (NCBI taxonomy): Eukaryota > Metazoa > Mollusca > Bivalvia > Venerida > Mactridae > Mactra > Mactra quadrangularis. The sequence goes on along the minus strand of CM046297.1, from coordinate 28,093,538 downwards.
TATCAAGAAAATATATTTTGATTGTATTATCTTTGAACTTAGTAAAAGGTCAATGTCCTTAAAATCTGACAACTTTTTACATAATGGAATGTATTATTTAGAGTTCTGAATTTAATTTTACATTCTAGTGATCGCTTGACTGAAACTCATTGTTATTCTGAAGTTGTTATTTGTACCTAAACCTATTCTGTATTATTGTTCTTCCACGTAGAACATGTTTCAGGATAGAGACCCTATCTATACGTTCACTACATTCTGAATTTATTTTAAGTAAATGTACCATGATATGAAATAATTTGATTTATTTTAATCAATTCCTTATTCAATCAACATGGTACCATATATTTATAATAGGATGGGAATGATAAGATAAAGACTTAATCAAATTGTTTTCTACCAATAGAAATATTGAGAGAACGTCGCTAGTAGCAAAATAGATATAACAATAGCTCCAAGCCTCAAAATAATTTACTTAATTGATTATGTCGGTGTGTCGCTTTTTATCAACAGAAGATGGAATACGACATGTTAAATGTGTGGAAATTATTGACCTCTGTGTAAACGACAATGTATTTAGAAAATGTTTTATTTGTTTTAGATTTGTTTGATTGGTATACCTCGGCTAACTCCGACTGCCGTCAAAATAGTTTCGTGGTAATTGTATCTAGTCATAGAAAATATTTCTATCAGTAAATCTGATCCAGGTCACATTGGTGTGTGATTAATAGAAAGGAATAATTTTATGAATCCGAATCACGACATTATGGCAATCTGTACACAAAATATAAGCCTTTCCAAAAATAAAAGATGATGTCATTCGAACATGTTGCATCAATACACCCTGGATTTTCTGTGTGCAGATGTGGTTTTTCCAGTACATTGTTGTTAACAAAGCTATTATTAGAGAAAATGTCATGTTATTGTTAAAATGATATTTCTATAATTAATCAGTTTACCACAAAGACCTTGAAGTGGGAGTTTCTCTATTAGAATGCCAATCTTATCAAAGTTAGTTGATTGATTCAGTAAAAAATCAACACTTGTCTGTCTTTTTATTTTGTTTCTTAATTGTGTTTAGAAAGAGAAAAAACTGGTTCATCTTTTATTTGTTATACATAATTTTGTCTATCAAGAACACAATTTGTATGGCACTTATTTGTTTTCCTAATTTTGTTTATCTACAACAAGAAAAGTTTAAAAAATATTTTGATTGTATTATCTTGGAACATTTGACAAATTTTTACATAAGCGATGTTTCATTTGGAGTTCGGAATTTAACTTTACATTCTAGAGATTGCGTGACTTATTCTGTATTATCCTTCAACGTAGAACATTTTCCAGGATGGCGACCCTATTCATACGTTCAATTCCCTCTTAGTTTGAGTAAATGTACCATGGTATAAAATAATTTAACTAATTTGAATTAATTCCTTATTCAATCAACATGGTACCATATGTTTATAACAGGATGGGGATTATAAGATATAAACTTAATCAAATTGTTTGGTACCTATAGAAATATTGAGAGAATTACGCTAGTAGCAATAAAGATATAACAATAGACCCAAGCCTCGAAATAATTTACTTAATTGATTATGTCGGTGTGTCGCTTTTTATCAACGAGTCATAAAATACGTCATGTTCATTGTATTGAAGTTATTTGTCCCGGTTTAAACAACAATGTATTCGTTTTTTTTCTTCTTCAAAAGTCTGGTACCTATTTCTTTGTTATTAGATTTGTTTAATCGGTGAATCTCGGAAAATTCCGGCGGCAGTCGATACAGCTTCGGATCATTCGTTACTATTCAGCGATCTCTGAATTCATTAGACATTTCAATTGGGCAAATCCGATCCAATTTAGATTAGATCAAGTGGATTACATTTATTCAGCTGATTCACGACATCATGGAAGTTTTTTACACAAAATAAGCCTCACTTTACAAATAAAAGATGGCGTCATTTGAAGATTGTGTGCATGTTTGGCGTCAGATAAAGTCATATTAAAAGATGAGTTAGCTTTTCGTATTTCGGGTGTGTCATATACATGTATGGTTAAATACAAAATTTAAACGTATGTTATATTCTGCGCTTGGGGACGATACTTTGTCATTAAGTGTCTAAGAATAGATAGTGTGTCATTATTTCAATCTTTACTTTAGACTTTGTTCATATCGAGAGAAAAAATGTAACCCGAAATCATAATATTGGAAGGGTGTTCCATTCGCAATGACGAGACACACTCAGACTTTTTTCTATATAATTGCTGAAAACCACGGAGAACAAAAATGATGATTAAAACTGTTCTTAGTTTCCATAACTACAATTTGATAATATTTGTCAGCACAGCAGGAAATCTGATTTCTGGTAAAATATATTGTGAACTGTTGCACCATCACTAAATTGAATAACCGAGTTTTCCTTTGGGTTAAAGACACCATAAAAATCAAGTTTGAGACAAGCCATAGATATCCAATTAACAACAGAAAAGAACATTTACATGGAAGTCTGAAAGCGAAGCCATGCAGAGAAAAACAATATCAAACTGATGTTGAATCAATAATGCACATCCAAGTTATTAATGAAATGCCATATTAAGGAAGCCATTCCTGAAAATGTACGGCATGATATTATCATTCCAAGTTTAGAAATTGATTCATTAGTTCGTACTCAATGCCACTCGTTCACCGATTTTTTTCATTTTGAAATTTGAAAGTTATAATTATGTCATTGTCTGATATTGTGTTTAGAAAATAAAGTAATATTGTTTTGAGTCAAAATGACCTATGGAGAAAAAGATATATAAAATAGAAGCAATGAATTAAGCACTCTTAAGTATGGTGACATTTTTCTGCCACCAGATTACCAGATAATTAATTGGTTTAATAAATGGTTACTTAGTTACGTAACTAGTTAACATGCTCACCACTTATACAAAATATATTCAACTATATAGTAATTAATATGCCTCAATACATTAGCATAATACATGTATCTATACTGCTACTAACAATTATGTTTTATAAATGTATCGACACACCGACATAATCAATTAAGTAAATTATTTCGAGGCTTGGAGCTATTGTAACATCTATATTGCTTCTAGCTGTTCTCTCCCAATATTTTATTGGTAACAAACAATTTGATTAAGTCTATATCCTATCATTCCCATCCTGTTATAAACATATGGTACCATGTTGATTGAATAAGGAATTGATTACAATAAATCGAATTATTTCATATCACGGTACATTTACTCAAACTTAGGATGTAGTGAACGTATGAATAGGGTCGCCATCCTAAATCATGTTCTACGTAGAAGGACAAAAATACAGAATAGATTCATGGACAAATAACAACTTCTGAATAAATAGGTTATTCAGTCATGTAATTTTTAAAATGTTAAGTTCAACTCCGAATTCATAATTGTATACAATGAAGACATTCAGTGTCCTAGTTAAATAAATAGTCAAATTTAAGGACATTGTCCCTTTCACTAAGTTCCAAGATAATGAAATCACAATATGAAGTTTTCAACTTTTTCTTGATGTTTATAAACAAAATTAAGAGAATAAATAAAAAGAAAGACAAGTGTTGGTTGTTTATTTTCACTGAGTCAATCAACTAACATGGAAAAGATTGGCATTCTAATAGAGAAACTCACACTTCAAGGTCTTCGGGTATAAACTATTAATTATAGAAAATATTATTTTTACAATAACATGACATTTTCTCTTATAATATCTTTGTAAACAACAATGTACTGGAAAAACCTCATCTGCACAAAGAAATCCTTAGGTGTAATGTTGCAACATGCTCAAATGACACATCTTTTATATTTGGAAAGGCTTATATTTTGTGTACAGATTGCAATAATGTCATGAGCTGGATCGGGTTTACAAATAGAAATATTTCCCATGAATAGATACAGTTACCACGAAACTATGTTGACGGCAGCCGGAGTTAGCCGAGGTATACCAATCAAACAAATCTAAAACAAATAAAAAAAGCACCGGACTGTTGAATGAAAATTTCTGAATACATTGTCTTTTACACCGAGGTCAATAATTTCCACACATTGGACATGTCGTATTCCATCTTTTGTTGATAAAAAGCGACAAACCGACATAATCAATTAAGTAAATTATTTCGAGCTTGGAGCTATTGTTATATCTATATTGCTACTGGCGAAGTTCTCTCAATATTTCTATTGGTACCAAACAATTTGATTTAATATATATCCTATCATTCCTATCCTGTTAGATACATATGGTACCATGTTGATTGAATAAGGAATTGATTAAAATAAATCAAATTATTTCATATTATGGTACATTTACTAAAACTCACGATGTAGTGAACGTATGAATAGGGTCGCCATCCATGAACATGTTCTACGTAGAAAGGCAATAATACAGAATATGTTTAGGTACAAATAACAAGTTCATAAAAAGCAGGTTATTTAGTCACATGATCTTTAAAATGTTTTATTCCAAATTCCAAAATTATACAATCGATATATTTAGTTCCATTATTATCAAGTAGTCAGATTAATAGGAGATTTCCTCTTACGCTGAGTTCCGAGATAATAAAATCAAATTAAAAAGTATTTAACATTTGAATTCTGTATTTGTATGGATATAATGAGTATAGCACATTTCATGCAATAAAGTACCAGTATCTGTTCTGTTGTGATCTTTAAAAACTTGATATTGAAGTTGAAATCTTTGACAATCAGCTTTTAAAAGACGTTAGATATCATTTTTGGAAGCCGACTAAACGTGAGGATTGTCAACCTTATGAAGATTCAGACGGTTGCTTCTGCTCATTTACCTCTAAAAGGATATAAACAGTTAAGATGGCAAGTTCTATTTGTTTTTTTGTTGGGGTTAACGCCGTAGCAAGACATTGTATAGGTCATATAACGGCGGTCAGTCAACCTACTCACTCCGCCAGAAAAGCTAAATCTCTGGATTTAGCTGTAATCCAACTACTAGGCGCATACTTTCGTCAGTGACTGCCCTATATAATTGAAATTCATTGGTAGGAGGGAAAATGGCCGTAGAAATAATTTCATGACCAAGCTCTACGAAAGTATGCCCCGCCCTGGAATCGAACCCACGACATCTCGATCAGTAGACTTGCGTGCTACCAACTGAGCTAGATTTAGAAGCCTTAAGAGGGCAAGTTAAAAAAATAGCATTAATGAGTTATACCACAAATTATTTTAACTGTCTGAAATGAATAAGCTTTTATCGTAGTAAAATTACTTGTGAAAGGCATGTACGGTTTTTCTCAAAATTGTGTTGGTTCACTAAATTTAGGAAGGCACTGCATGTCTACTTGTTTACACATATATCTTATTTAGATTATACCGTTCATCAACTATTTGTTTATGTTTGAACCAAATCCAAAACCCAACATGTTTTCCCTTGAGCAAGAAGCTTTTTTCTACTAATTTAGTAATCAGGATAAAAAAATTGGGCGTCGCCGAGTTTTTTTGACGTTGGACTGGTAATCATTGCATAGCCAGACCCGCGTTGGTTCAAATTACATTCTAACCTTGAACCCATTACTTATTGCCATATCTTTTTTAATGTATAGTTTTACTATTTTGTAGAACAAAATGACATAACCATGCATCAGTGCCTTCATTCTTTTAAACTAAATGTTATCTAGATGCGTGATCAACGCAAGTCTTGATACCCTAACATAGTGTGTTCGTTAATGATGCATTTACTTGTACCAGTTTTGCTAGTCATTCAAGTGTTTGCGCCTAACCAGGCAATTATCATTCAAATGCATATAATTATGTATTTCAATAATTTGTAAACATGTAGTTTATCATTCAAGGACATTTTAAGAAAAAGAAAATACTCGTTAGTTATAAATGTAGGGTTTATAATAAGTTTGCTTTACTTTTTAAGTAGGGCATTTAGATTTATGCATTTTATTGTAAAATGTCATTCGGTTGATATTTAGTATGAATTCATGATAAGATATTTCTTCTGTTTGAGATTTTATTAAATAACAATCGGGTTCACATATTAGCTATTTGGCTGTAGTATTTCCTAGTTTATTTTGTTCATCATGATGACGGTTATGATGATAGTTATGACGATACGCATATGGATGATTTTTTGACTATACTATAATTGTAAATGATGACACTTGTATTCTAGATGATGATAATGATGATGTTGATGACACAATGTCTTTAGTACTAACTTTTTGTGATCAGTGATCTTAGTAAAGTAAAACAACTCGATTATTTTATTATTTCAACACGTCGTTTCTCTTCAGTAAAAAGTGCAGCCAGAATTTTTGTCAGTTAACCTTCTACACCTGGGTTGCTTGCTAGAGAGAGCTGTGGTGCTTTTCACAAAAATTCTTACGATAAATATCATCGTAAGTCAAAAGAAGGAACTTCCATAATACGGTCCTTTCTTTGGCCAGTCAATTCCAGTTATTATTGAATTATGTAGAATATACATTTTAAATATCATATCATAGGTATGATTATTATCGTTTTGAGTTTAACTGCAAAAAAAGAAATTGACTTACGATAACTTTTTGACACATTGACGGTGGTTCGTTTTGATATTTTAACCCATACTGATCACAAACTTTACATTGAATAAGCAGTTAGGCACTGCGGATTATATATACAATCTTCAAAGTCGAATTGATTTTTTATTCGCGGCTTAGATATATCAACCGTTTCTTTGTTTTAAAGGTACTAGTTCACAGATTTGGTTTATTTTTTTTCTTTAATTTCAAACTACCATTCAGTGTCTGTCATTGTGTCAAAATTAATTCTTATTATTTTCAGACAAACTGACCAATATGTTTCCCGAAATATACAATAAAAGTCACAAAAATGCACCAAAACTGTTTATACCGTGACATACGGGGTAGATATTTACTACATGAAACGCCATCATTTGTAGTTGTTTGTCAATTTGCACTAAAATTGTCATTATCAGAACATTACTTTCCTGCTTCCAAAAATATTTCAATACAATTTTGATAGTTTAAGAAAAGTTTGATATTCAAGTTGAAATCTGTGAATGAGTACCTTTAATTTAATATTTGTAGAAATATAACACCATTGGAGTCTACGTCAGCTGCATAGAAATAATTAACAACCTATTGAGATCTACCTAATTTATAGTTTTATATTTCATTGATCAATGGAAGCTTCAATTTCATAAATTACCATTAATAGACAATACCTCATCAATTATCTAAAGATTCACGGAGACGAAATAAAATATAGCAAGTTTCCGTTTTTGGTCTGTAATTACGATGTACATGGAAATAAAAGAGGGTTATTTATTACTAGACTTTCAAAGGAATAATTGATGAATTTGCTCCACTGTAGTTTTTCGAAAAAAAAAAGACCAATTAGGTATTTAAAATGAAAACATAATTGACATGTCTTATGGTTTAATGGATAGAAAATATGAAATGTGACTTCACTGCAGACTAAAAAGGAAACTTTAAGTTATGGTTATTTAGATAACAAGACATGTAGGGAGTACATTGTATACAGGGTTCTTCACAAGTCTTTGGATCAAATCCTGTTTTAGAGATAAACCGGCTGTGGATCGTTGAGCAAGTGGCGATCCGATCCGAACTACGATTCATGTGTAGCGATTCACAAATCGAACCACGAATCACTTGTTAATGAGAAGCATACAGAATTTCACGTAATAACAAAAATAAGCGATGAATTACATTAGCTTTTACTAAATGGAAAACCATGTACTCTAAACATTTACTATTACCAGACGTAAAATGGGCATTTTCAGTGATTTTTTTTTGTTTAAATGTGAATCAATCAAATGTTAGAGTTTACAATAGTAATGCGGCTTGTTTTCAGTGGAAGTAAGCTAATTTTTTCCCCCAAAAAAGATCGCGATTCGACGATTTCGAACGTGACGAATATTCGTACTCGATTTTCTGGTCTGGATCGCGAGTATCCGAGTGCTCGGATACTCGCAGCAGCCCGAGTAAAAATCCCTATATTAAAGTCTAACACCGTCTATGGAAAGCAAAGACATTTTATTTTGGTACAAATAAGTCTTATTTGTAAAAACCTTTTAAATAAATAAAGTTTTTCGCTTAAATATCGTCATATTATGTCTTGCATTTCAAAGTGAAAGTAAACCGAAACCGAAAGTAGAATTTGGCATTCAAAACCTCAAACAAAAGATTTGTATCACTATATGTTTTATAAAAGTCATGTGATAAGAAACAATTTCCTTTAAATAACCGAATTAAACTTCAAAAATAATTTTTGATAATATACATTTAATATTTAAAGCAAAAATAAATATAAAATGTGCTCTTCCAAAAGGACCCCTTTTTAAGAAACTTAAACTTCGAAGTTAAAATGGTAAGAAATAGTATTGGGAATCTTATGCATGTTATATTTTGATATATTGGCAATCTGATTAAAACCCGATCTAAAATTTTCCGCTCGACTACTCGCTAATTTAGATCTAGTCGCTTTCCAGCGAGGGTCACGTTCAGGTAACCTATTCTCATCATAATATTCATGACAAAATTGTTATGATTAGTAACTTGTTTACACCGTCTACGTCATGCAATTTGAAATGAGCCATCCAGTCGCAGACTGTAAAAATACCGTTGTTAAATTAGCTCGCAAACATTGGTCTAAAAATAGAAATAATGAAATCAAAATGTTATTGATAATGTTTCGTCAAGATGAAAGTTACGCATTGATTGGTCGACATAAAGGTCATGTCGACGTGACCCTTCATTGAGATCTTAGAGATCCTGTACGACAACGCTCTACTGGATATCCGTTTACGGAGATTGATATATTGGTTGGTTGTTAGACAATTTTTATGTCTGCTGTAAATGAATATTTATCTTTATATATAGTGGCTTTAACTTTTACCCATAAAAAAGAAACAACAAATTATCATAGCAAGTTTCAGTACCGGCATTATTTAGTTTATTAACATATAATTCTAAATACTGTACATGAATTGGCTTAAATTATAGTAAAATTACTAATGATGTGCATAATCAGTTTCTGTTGTAGTTTTCATTTTTCAAAAATACTTGAAGCCGACACTGTATTTTAGTTTATGAGAATGTATTGCCACAAGAGATTAATAATAATCATTTAATTGTCAATTAAGTTCTATTTGAAAGTCTTTAATGTATATTAAATTCCATTTCTAAGCCCTCAAAGCATCCATGTTTTATTTGTTTTGTCGGTGCATTCCATGACAATTTATTTTGCTTTCAGTACATGTCACGTCTGAATAGTTACATAGAATTCAAAATAAACGAGAATAAATAGATGAATGTTTGTTAAATAACGCCCACGTGACCACCTTGTGAGACTGGCATTACATTTAACTCTTATGTAACCGTAGAGCACATAGGCGGCACCAGCGTGGGGATCGAGGGGTCTGGACCCCCCACCCCTGAAATTTCCAAAATGTACCTGTCCATGAGTGTATTTTTTAACAGTAAGCTGTTTTTAGTTGCAAGAAACAATTTTCTCTTGTATGCCTTTGTGTTTAATATACATGTAGATCTAGTGGTTATATAGTTTTATTGAGCACACCGAAGTGTGCGCTCTTATATGGAATGCGTTTTAAATATGCCTGTGCATGCGGAACTTTTCGGCTGTTACTGCCTAATTACTGTCTAACTTTTCTCATGGGGGCCGCCATTAAATTCAGCAAAGGTTAGACTAAAAAGCGTACGTACTTTATGTGGCAAGACAGCCAGACGAGAAATTTTAAGTTATTGCATTTATTTATCTGACGTGTGTTGTAAACTTTTCATTTGTTTTGTTTAGCATTATTATTAATATGTTGCGTTATTCTGCAAACAATGTACAATGTGGTTGTGATTTTGAAAGTTTGGAACTCACTAGAAAAAGTTTAGACCCCCACTCCCTAGAAAAAATCCTGGATCCGCCTCTGGAACAATTTATATTCATTTAGTTGGAAATAATAATAATAATAGAATAATAGAACCATCAGAAATTCTTAATTTATTAATGATAATCTATCATGCACTTGAATAAGGAAATGAATATGTAAGTGATTGAAAACACATCAATTAACGATATTAAGTTAAGTGTGTCCACAAAGTGTTCAACTATTCTCAACTATGCATAACAAGTTCTGTCAATAATTTTAGGTCATACTGTATGTTTATATGTAAAATAAAATTTACTTGAAACTGCATGCTTTTTATGTAACTTTAAATCAAATATACTGTCTCTGGATAACTCAGATTGCAAACAAAATCAATTAACCCTTTACTGGTTGCGACATGTGTAAATAGCATCCATTTTGCGCCTTAACGAGCTAGGGCTATTTCAAGATGCTTTAATTTCATTTGTAATGAACAGACAGAAATGCAACTTGGCCAAGTTATTTCTTGGGTGACTACCTTTTAGAAAAAAATTCCGATTCCAGTTACAATGGCAACGCTGGAGCGGAGCAAAAATGGGGAAAAAAAAGCAATTTTCGCTCTTTTTTTCAATGCCAACTTTGCATTTCATACAGTAATATTTCCAAAATTGATGTCTAAAGTGCGAGTTCTTTTCAGAGACTAAACATCTTTTCTTATCAGCATTTTCGCCATTTCTCTGCACTCAATGACCCCGATTTTTATGAGGGAGGCGCGCGAAAGTGAAATTCACTAAATCTAGTTAAAAACACCAATTTCAAGGCTGTGACGGCCATTTTTAAGGGGGTGTCCAGAAACGTAAAAATGCGAGATTGATCAGTTAATCAGGGTGAACATTTCTGATGACCAAACGCGACAAACCTATGTTGAATGATTGATTCGGCATAAACAATAAAGAAAATTTCTATTTGTTTTTGTCCAGTTTGCATGAAACAGTTGGTCAGTTCTATGAGTGAAAAAAGTTGATATTTTAATGAATATTTGATTATTACTTCTTATAGTGAAGTTTGCAAAACATTTAAACAAATTTTCAGACTTTTTAGACTGCTTCAGTTCAGAATTTTACTTTTGGTATATATTTTTAGGAGTGAGTAACTCGATGTTTAAAAATAACTGATCGTAATTTCCTATTAATAATTTCTTCATGGAAAACGTACTTTTTTCCGACAGAAAAGCACAGTCTGTATAAATATATATTCCATTATAATTGATAAAGAAATAAAAGTCATATCAGTATTTTTCAATTCCAGGCGAGGCGAGTCATTAAAGTTTTAAATTGGATTTTTATCATTCGATCACGTGGTATATCTACGTCGTTAAAAGCACATGTAAAATATTGATTTAAAAAAACTTATTTCCTGTAATCCGTCAAAGTCAAACTCCTGCAGGGGACTTAGAATTGACGCACGTCAGCTGACGAAGAATGTTAGTAAAAATTGAATATAAAAGTCATCAGATAGAGGATCAAAGTGCTGATTGGACGGTGCTACTGAAATTGTAAAAATAAACTTTATCATAACGCCTCATTCTTGTAAAAAATAGTGTGCGTTTGTTATAGGAGGGTTAGGGCTGCTGCGAGTATCCGAGTACTCGGATAAAGTGCATATATTTGTCACGTCCAAAATCGTTGAATCACGATCTATTTTTAGGAAAAAATATAGAACATTTTCGGCTTAATTTAGACTCGTATAAGAAACACTAAACTTCCTGTTTCGCTTTTCGTTAATATTGATTGATTGATTAAGTAAGTAGGGACCGAATTATCTCGTGTCAAAAGTTTGACAAATATGTTATCACTGAAAATGCCCGTAACACGTCTGGTAATAGGAATGTTTCCATATAGTAAAAACTTCCGTAATTCTTTACTTTTTTTGTTATTACATGAATTCCTGAGTGCTTTTTTATTAACAAGTGATTCGAAGTTGGATTCGTGAATCGATACACATGAATCGTGATTCGGATCGGATCGCCACTAACTCAACGATCCACAGCCCTAAGGGAGGTACTTTTTCACCGGAATGTACCGTAACTGGTACGGACCTTATTGCCAACCGCTGTATATTGATTATAGTGCAATGCAGACCATTTTTATTTATTTTATTTATTGGAGTTAACGCCGTATCAACACAATTTAGGTCATTTCACGGCGTCCAGCGCACCTAACCTAGCTTTCCTGGACCATTGTCTATAACCATTACTCACCTACCCTTCCACAAGGCCGGAAACTTCTCCATATTATCTAATCAATGAAGGAAAATCGACATTATTGTCAAATTTTCATGGAAGGGTATAACCTCCCCGGGTGGGATTCGAACCCGCACCCCCTCGGGCACGAGTATCCAAATCCCGACGCGCTACCAACTGCGCTATCGACCCGGGTTAGTCCATTTTTAGAAGAAATAATCACGTTAAGGATGCTCATTATCTCGGACTGTAATTACAATGATATTGCCCAAGTAACCCGCATGAGATTTTTCAGTATCTTTGTAATCGGATTGGCTCGGTTTTGTTCGTGAGAGCCAATGTAAATTGCTGAAACAAATGGTTTTAAACTATGGCCGATACCCTGATAGGACAACCAGTGGCGGATCCAGGATTTTTTTCTATGGGGGGGGGTCTGAACCTGGAACCACAACCACATTATACACATTTTGCAGAAAAAAAATGCAACAAATTGATTACATAACCATTAAATCTACGTTAAGCACAGAGACAAATTACTTCATGCTACTTAAAAATGTCTTACAGGCAAGAAATACCCTAATGAACATGTACAGTTTCCAAATTCTAGGAGGGTTTGGACCCCCCCCCCTGAACCCCCTGCACCCCGCTGGAACCGCCCATGACAACGTCGAAAAAATGGGAAAATTTTGAGACTTATAGATATAAGCTTTTATTTAGTTAAGTTTGAGATGCGCGCATTCATGATTTGTTGAATACATTAACAAGTTTTTGCTCGTGTTAACAAAGGCGCATGCGTGTTAATTTTATATGATATAAATGCATCAATTTTACTAACCATTATAATAATATTATCATGGTGTGTTTTCCATTTTTTTTGTAAATTTGCTTAACGTATTCATTTGCATTAGAATTTAAAATCATTAAAATTCAAATATACAGTTATGAAAGTTTAAACACTGCTTAGAATGTGTTTTATTGAATAAACGCATGTCATGCAAAAATTAGGCTTTAACAAGTTTGAAATGTAATACAATTTAGACAGTAATGACATACTGTATACATAATTATAAACTCTTAAGTTTCACGAAAACATCGTACATAGAAAATGCAATATCATCATATATGATTTATCGCAATTACGCAATGATAGAACGTAAAGGATCGACCTACAAAGGTCGAGTTGTCAGCCCTTGAAATTACGTTAACAGAGTAAGCACGTGACCAACATACAAAAGCTCGACTTCTCAGCCCCAACACAGGAAAACAGGGTGACCAGATGTAGGAGCAGTAGTCCAGTTGTAGGACGCACGCTTAGGGATCGAGAGGTCCTGAGTTCAAATCCCACTAGTGACACTGCTAATTTCCTTGAGCAAGAATTTTACATGCGATCGCTTCACACCACCCAGGTGTAAATAGGTACCTGCGAGGGTGTAATAATTCTGTTGAGTCAATTTGTCGGCTGCACGAACTGTAAGGTAGCATAACCAGTTTCTTTAAACAAGTACACAAAACATGCAGGACTTTATAAACGAACTGTAAGGTAACATAACCGGCTTCTGTAAACAAGTACACAAAGCATGCATGAATTTATAAAAAAACTGTAAGGTAACATAATCGGCTTCCTTAAACATGCAGGACTTTATAAACGAACTGTAAGGTTACATAACTGGCTTCCATAAACAAGTACACAAAACATGCACAACTTTATAAACGAACTGTAAAATAGCATAGCGGCTTCCCTAAACAAGTACACAAAAATGCAGGACTTTATAAACGAACTGTAAGGTAACATAACCAGCTTCCTTAAACAAGTACACAAAGCATGCAGGACTTTATAAAAAGCTGTAAAGTAGCATAGCCGGCTTCTCTAAACAAGTACACAAAGCATGCAGGACCTTATAAAACAAACTGCATACTCACCATGACGTTCCCTATGTTCCCTAAAACCACTGACACACATGTAAAAGTTAAAAATGCTATAGATAAAGTAGAATGTCTTGTCATAAAATCATAATCTAAACTTGTTTCATTGACATCGTTAGTCCAATCATCCGAACTCTCCAACACTTTTTGTCGTAAGTCTAAATCCATTTTTGAGAATAGAACCGAACAGAACTATTTATGAATCAACGATTTTAAAAATCACAAATATTTAGAAATCTAAGCTGTTTTCACTTATATCCGTAGGAATAACTTAAAAGTATCGACGATACTTATGAAATCCTCGTGTTTCTCCTCAGTTATTGTTTTTTAACTATAAGCTATGGGTTTTCTTAACAATTTTTGATGATTATTTAATTCACTGTTTGAAAAGCCGAAAATCCTAATCCTTGGCTCACGTGAATATAAGTCAGGTGTGAATAACACAATCAATTGTTTTTAGTAATAATCAAGATGTCAATTCTGCTCATCTTACTGTTTGGATAATCCTGAAAAAATAAAAACAACATGCGAATATTATGGTGTCGTATTTCTGCCATCGATAAACCCGAAATCAACAAGTTAACTAAATGAATATCAAATTATGTAACTCGATAATCGCTAGTAAATTTAGATACGTTAAAGACAGGTTAATCAGTTACGTAACTAGTTAATCACTTAATTAACATGTTAGTTATGTGGTAATCTGGTGACAGAAATGTGTCACATGCAGAAAAGTTTGATTGTTAATACTACCTAAATCGATGGTTTTAATAACAGAACGGTCTAAAATGGGGGACATTTTCTTTTGCAATTAAAGCATTTGCACGATTCTGCAAAAAACCAAAGTTGGTATTGATAGCAGAACCTTATTGTATTATAAAAACTCAAACAATGGCTGTCTGGATGGTTTTGCTCATTGTACGCTCCTTTTTCAAAAAATAAAAATATATCAAATAAACGGACACTTCATCTTACCACCAAGAAGGGACTTTAATCAGTTATTCTCTCTTGTATACTCTTCAAATAGGTAGGTCCAATTAGTTGGATTTCTTGGATTTTACCCTTACTTTTCAATGTCAATTTCAAAATTAATCCTTTTTTTTAATAAATAAGTTGATTTGTTTGAAATTTAATCTAAGTATTGTTGAATAAAAAACTATCTAAATTTCATCACTTCTGTTAATATCTTCATTAACAAGAAAGATATTAGATGAAATGTTTTGTTATCCTTACATAAGAATTTAATGATAAAATCCGAGGATTCAAACTGTAAGGACCTACTTACCAATTGGATTGCTTCAGATTTTATCAGGGAAAGATAACCGACTAAAGTACCTAATTCCGGAATTCACATGTCTCCTGTACCCCAATCTCTTAAGCGACTAAATGTTAATATTAAATTTACTAAGCATATTCCAAAATGAACATAAATTAATTTATCTATTACATATGATTTAAACATAGTTACATAAATAATCTTTGATTAAAGAAAAATAACTTGCGCCTAGTATGATACTGTCATCTCAAAATTCATTTGTCTAGGCACCTTTTGGCTAATATCACTTATTAAACTTCAGTCAAATTCAAGTTGTAATTACCATTTATGTGATTATTTAACCGTCTCAATAGAGCTAGAGGGTATTTTCATCTACTAAGAGCGAGGATTTCATTTTCTTAGTTGCCGTTTAATCATATGGTGTATTATATTAACCATTGTATTGATTGACCTATGTTCAGTAATGTTAGTTATTTTAACTAAATTAAGCATGTTTAATTAACTTTTAGTTCTGTATGTTTACATCCAGAAAACTAGGCATGCAGCGTGTTCAGTAACGACTGTTAGCGAACGTTACGGTACGGGACAATTCAACCCGTAGACAACTCAACCCATGGATACATTTTGTAACTCAACCCAAAGTTGGGACAACTCAAACCGTTAGTGAGGTGTTGAGATTTCTCGGATTTAGTTGTCTTTGGGTTGAGTTGTCCCGATCTTAAGGTTACGGAACGTTTCGGAACGTTCGGAGTAACTGAACACGCTGCTGTTCAGAGCTTGTGAGCAAGTCAACAAATGAGCATCCACTGCGATGCAATCAACTATGACACCGCTAATAGAAATACGGTTTTTGATACCCAACTACTTGTAAAATAGTATTTTTTTAATAATTCATCTTCAACTAGATTTTATCTTGATAAGTTTCAAAATTCTAAAAAATCTCTCGTATAAAAAGACTAAACCTATTTTTTAAGCATAATACAAGAAATAATGTTATTATTTTAATCAAATATAAGAATAACCATCTTAACACAACGTTTCCTTGATTGATAAATAAAAGAAAATGCATCTCAATGAATGTTCCTCTGAATAATAATAAGTAAAAAATAGCGTAAAATCTAAATAGAGGGTATTTACAAAAGTCGTTAAGCTAAAATAATATATTACTTGGCATAAATTTCAAATTAAAAAAATGGTTATTCAACGGCGTATTTTAAAACAACAACAACCAGTTTCTTATTCAAATATATTCTAGCATTGTCTCCTACATCTGTTACTTAACCATAATATCTGTATCATATCGAAACTCGGAAAACCTTTAAATAAAATTGTCAATATTTACAAATGTAGCATCGCCATCAAGTACCTGTATGAGACTAGCGTTCGTAGTATTGCTCACCTTAAAAGCAACAGAAATTGTCTACTCATATGTTCTAAGCATATTCAGACCAGATAAAAATATCCACCTTATTCCAATATTTACAATTATATAAAAATCCAATTATTTCAAATAGCACTATTAACACTTCAATATAAACTGTGAGTTTTTTGTCCCACCCAGAGCTCTTTACTGTTACTATATGTTTATCAATTCCAATATTAATGTAAGTCTCGATGCTTGACTACAAGTATTCTATGGTATACTCCGATACCGCTGTACTCCAGAGATCTCAAAACATGTGGTAATTTAGTCTATGAATCATTATTGCTACAGTGTTTCTCCCTTCAAACTTCTGCGAAATATACATGCACGTGAGTATGAAGAAATTTTATTATGAAACTAATCTATCTGAAATTATCTACTTGAGGTTTAGGGTAGATCAAGTGCTTTCCTCGGATTGTACAACATCTACACGAGTATTACATAACTTAGTATTAAGAACATAGCAACATATGGAATATGTAAGAACAGAACAGAACAATACCTTCATTTCTAAAATTACGTAATTATGATTATTTAAGTATACCTGATTACTCAATTTGAAATATTTCGTGAATGTGACACAAATTATATATTTTTCCAAACACCCTGAAAAACCTACATACACTTTACTTTTCAGCAAGCCAAAGGTTTAAATAATAAGATGTTAAGAACAATCATAAACACCTGATTCAAGACATAAACAATACTTCAAATTCTGTCGAGGCGATACATTTACTAGAAGTTGTAAAATTTTGTCACGTGGCATGTCCTACTAGTATTTTGTAACAAACCTTATTATTACCAGAATGTGTCATTATTACAGGAATATCCTTACTTCCGTACAGTTCTCCTATATCAATGACGTCATCAGCTCTCTGATTGGTTGAGAGGTTTTAAACACTATTCTCACAAACTGACGTAATTACATGATCTTTCTAAGAGGAAATTTAACGTACGATAGATTCCAAATCATGTACTTAATACAAATTGCCAATCAAATTTGTTCTGCGATAAAGTATTTTTTGTTTTCAGATCTAACAATAAATCATGAACTCAGTCATGCTCTTGTTTGTCCAGATAGGTTAGATATCGTTTAAAGATATCCTTTAAATTAAGACCATGTATTTTCTTATTCCTCTATTCCCGCAATGATTGTGTCGAATCTATATTAAATAAGAGCTATTTCAGAGAAAACCAACCTTAAAGGTGCTCTTCCACAGACTTCAATTTACAATCAATTTTTCCGAAATTCTAAATCAAATTTTTCAGTAATTTATAAATACGAACTGGCTTGGTTTTGTTAATAAGAGCCAATGCAAGTTGCTGAAACTACTATTCAGTAACTCTGCCTGGTACCATGAAATGGCACCCTCCTAAAATTGTATACAAACATTTTGGAAGTTTTAATACAGAGTTTTAGTTATGACAAGTTGTGTAGAAATTGACTCACAACAGTAGAAGATGGCGATGTTTTTTTGTTTGAGAACCTACCACGTTAGTAACGATATAAATAATTTGAGCACAATTCTTGGAAAATTATTGTATGTATTTCTAACAATATACAGGTCAGTTTGTCCTAGAATCGTGTATTTTCTTACCAAAATTACACACGCTTGTACTTTTTTAATTTTTTCATACAAAATAATAGTTTAGAAATCACTCTATGACTATGACCAATGCTACGGAAGAAAACAGTGAAAAATTCGCCTCGACTCAGAGTTTAAAAGAGCTGTCAGTCCTTTAATTCTTGTAAGATTTGATACATACTCGAGACTAAGCATAAACGTGAGTACTTATGGCTGCGCATCACGTCTCCAACGCCAGCTTTATACGTTTTTGCAGCTCTGATATGTCATAGTGACGTAGTATTGCCACCGTGAAATTAAATAATTTAAATTAAATTTCAAAATTTGACAAGTTGAAAACGTAAGAAATACAATGTACAAATACAGACCAGTTTTCTGAGAAACGTTCTGTGATCATTAACCTAGTTTTAGATCAGAGGAATTCTTACTTAAATAATCATAGTACATTATTCATTTAAATGATTGTTCACTTTGGAACATTATGAAATAATTATGATTTGGTATTCCAGGCAACTTAAAATCGCGTTCACACAAAGCTTGCTTTTCGTTATTGAACGTAATGGTGGATATTCATAGTTGACCGTACATTAAGTAAGCTTAACGTTTTTGACGTAGTTAGACGTAGTTAAAAGTATTTGAACGTAGTTTCTACTGAAGCTCGAACTTAACATCATTGTAGTTAATGCTAGTGACACTACAACAAACTACGTACACTCTTAACTACGTCTAACTACATAAGTGAACGTCAATATGACCACTACTAATCTATTTTGTCCTTAGGACTAAATTTCTTAACTTAACGCGTAGTCGGTTAGGTGAGCTGTCCGCAACAAAACAAAGTAAACAAATGTAAAAATAAATAAACTACGTTAAAGCAATTTGAGACCAAAAATCTTAACTTAACGCGTACTCGGTTAGGTGAGCTCTCCGCAGCATAAAAATCTGAACTACTGTAAATTCCATAAAATTAAAATAATATTCAAACTGCTCGTATAAGGCAATGCAGTATTTTAATACATATTAAACTAGACATTGTATTTATTTTTACTTTACACTATACACATGTATTAATACTTGTAAGAAACAATAAAAACTATACTTTGTTCTACGAAAATCCTAAATTCTAAAATCCAAGCATGTTACTCATAGGTCCTCCAATTTAGTGTCATCTCAATGCTAGAATAGGCAGTATATTCAAGTCACCAATCGCTTAAACACCTGAGTAAATTGAACAAAAAACAACTAGGAAGTTACAAAAATCCGATGAAATGATTATTGAAATTCTATAGTAAGTTTACAGTGCATGCATTATTTGTATTTTTGTATACACACACACACACACACCTCATATATAGCTTGAATTTCAAAATAAAATGGTAAAGAAACGGGTATTTCTTTGTACTGCAAAACCGTTTTCTTAAAACATACAGTTTGAATTCTAAAAAGCAGACGACATACCAAATTGAATAATAATTATTTTGTTTACTTTTATCATTACACCCAGGAAGATTTTAAAAGAGATGTACTCGTATTTTGTTTACGAACTTATTTCAAAATACACTTGGATTGATTGATCATTAAATTAGAAGATATTTGAGTCTCTATAAGACTGTAAGACTAGTGTTCGTCTAGGGCTGCGGCGAGTATCCGAGTACTCGGATATTCGCGATCTAGACCAGAAAATCGAGTACGAATATTCGACACGTCCGAAATCGTCGGATCGCGATCTAGTTTTAGGAAAAAAACGAAAGAACATTTTCAGCGTAATTACCACTGAAAACAAGTCACACTACTAATGAAAACTTTAATTTATGTAGGGACCGAATTACCTTGCATAAAGATTTCGATTGATGCACTTTTGAACAAAAATGCAATCACTGAAATGCCCATAAAACATTTGACAGTTATGTTTGGAGTTCGTGGTTTCCTATATAGTAAAAGTTTCTGTATTTTTCACTTTTGTGTTATTACATGAATTTCTGTATGCTTTTCCATTAACACGTGATTCGTGGTTCGATTCGTGAATCGCTACACATGAATCGTGGTTCGGATCGGATCGCCACTTGCTCAACGATCTACAGCTCTATGTACGTCCTACTTTACTTACATCAAGTTATAAAGTTAAAGGTAAAGCAAGCGTTTTTTAAGTCTACTATTAGTGTCACTATTCAGTCGACTCTTGACATTAACTTCCCAATCATCGAGTCACACACCAACTGTTAACATACGACGCATATTGCAGCAGCATCATGCAGGGCATTACCCTAACACGTACCCATTTACATCCAGGTGGAGTGAAGCAATCGCAGGTAAACTTCCTGCTTATGGATATAAGTAGGGTTTGAACCCAGGACCTCTCGACCCCTAAGCGCGCGTCCCACCCCTGGACTACCTCTCCTTATACTAGTTCCGCTAAGACCCATACTTCAATTTTTTTCTGATGGCGCGTTGGACTTATTATTTATCATAATGCCACGAACCTTGTCATACAAACGAATAAACTATTTTTAAGCAAATGTTCGTACTTAAAGCAGCTCATTTATAGATATCAACTAAAATGACTGTCAACTTTTCTTAAACTCTCAAAAGTTGACAGGAACATTTCGGAAGTAGTAAAACAGGGTTCTAATAATGCCACTTTTAGTGCAAATTGACAGACAGCTGTAAAATATTAAATTTTATGTATAAAAAGTGTAACAGTATAGGTAATTCTAGTACGGTTTTCACTTGGTGACTTTTATTTTATATGTCTCACAACCTATGGGTCATATTTTCTTAAAACAATAAGAATTCATTTTCATAACACATGTACAGACACAAATAGGTACTAGTAATTTAAAAATATAAATAACAAAACAAATCATTGAGCGAATAGCTTTAATCAATCAGTAATTATTAGGGATGTAACGGTTAACCGATATACCGGTTAATATTGCAATACGACTTCTGACGGTTTTTAACCGGTTCGTTTTTCTCTGAACCGATTTTTCTAGTTATGTTCCATACTGATTGTTTTAATCAGAGTCTGAAATTTAGATGTTTGAATTAATATTTAAATAAGTTCGGAAACTTGAAATATTTTTCGTAATGTGAGAGAATAATTATCTTTGAAAGTCCATTCAAAACCTTTTTTCTAACTTATTCAAGCATTTGCGTAATACGTGTAGATCATTTGAAAATACAAATATCTATGTATAATGTTGATAAAATTAAACTTGCACATGCATTAATTTATGCTATGCATGTATGCGCAAAAAACAATATGTATTGCAATATATTGCAATATATTGCAATACGGGTTTCGTGTATTGCAATATATTGCAATACGGTTTTTACCGTATTGTTACACCCCTAGTAATTATGTGGTTTTAATAAGTTTTAAAATTATCAGAGGCTGTATCAATATTCCTATTTGTTTTTATATTGTGTATACATATGAATCATTAAAAGTTTGTATATTTTGTCTAAAATAATACATCTCAATATCATAAATTTTCATTGAAGATTATACACAAGCATATTATATTTCTCAAATCTTTACTAATTTTGAAATAAGTATACATATACCACACGAGCCAATCCAATCATTGGATTTAAAATATGAATACCGATACATTTAATTGAACAGAACAGAACAGATCGGGGGCAGGGCAGGACAGAGCAGTGCAGCGCAGTACAGAAGAAAGCAGAACAAAACAATTGACAAATTTTATCATATTAAAGATGACACGTTTCACAGGATTGATCAATTCTATGTAAAATGCCTTGAGAGAAAGGGATACAAATTGGTCGCTGTAGACAGAACGTTGCTAGAGACAGAGGTTTATAAAAACAGTTTCGACTGTTCTAAGTCAATTAAAAATTCATAGTTATTCGAAAAGTAATATTTTTATAACAGTTGACTTTTTTCTTTTTGTTTCTTTGATATATTTAATCATTTTTTCATGAAAAAAGAATGAAATAAGATATAAGGAAATGAAATACATTGTATATTAATCTTTGATTTTTATCTTTATATTATATTTCAGAATTTTTGTTCCTTAATGTCAAAAGTTTGAATACTTAGATATAACATTTCAATTTTAAATACTATTGTAATTTAATGCACTTAATGAATTCTATTTTAAAGCCCCCATAAGAAGATATATTCATCAACAGTAGACTTGTAAACTGTTTTTACAAACATGAAGTTATCAGAATATCACTTGAAATAGAGACACATTAAACAGTTCAAACAATTCTGCTTTCTAAATTTGTGTTTGACAAATTGTGTATTTCTAAAAAAAGTGGAGTACTTTTATAAGAAAGTTCAATTTTAATTTATAGCTAAAGTTCAATATATCTGATCCAAAATATTTAAAGAGCCTAACTATGTAGTTTGGAGCAGTTTTTTTTTCTATAACAAGACCTCACCTTAAACGTAGTGTGATCAAAACAATTATTTCAAATATTGACAACTAAATTCTACTTTCGGTTTCGATCTACTTTCACTTTGAAATGCAATAAATAACAACCACATTTAAGCTATTCTTGCATTTAATTATAAAATTGTTTTTATTAGAGGTGTTTGAAATGAATAAATGTCTATTTTCTTTGCAGTGCAAAATCAGTTTTGCTTTTGATACCGAGGCTTTAAACCATGAAATTTGAATAAAACTATTTTAACGAAATTATAGGCCTTCTTTTAATGTCATATGTCTCTTACGTATCCATTCTACAAACTTTGTTTATACATGCAACATTTTACTTTAGTTCAAATGTGAATCAAGTTTTACCGACTTAGAATAACCACACTCTAGCCCACATTATGGTACCCCGGTACTGAGCTAGTAAGACTAAGTTTCTTGCTGAAGAAAACAACTAGGTGGGTACTTTTATGTAATTTGAACCAACACGGATGTGGCTATCCAATGATTACTAGTCCAAAGTTTGAAACCAATCGACCACACCCGTTCCAACACATACTATTTATTTCTTACCACATTTTCTAAATTAGGAAATAACATACATTGAATAAAAATGCAGTTTTTGTTTAGTGCAAATACGGTGCTTTTCGGGGGAACTTTTTTACTTTTTTATATTCTTATGATTTTGTTCCCAAACATTGCGTTTTAACTCATAATGTAAACAAATATTTGTTTTCAAATTTCAAAGAAGTCATTATACATTAGTGCATTTATTTCTGGTTGTACATTCAGAAATATAAGTTTATTGTACACGAACAATGACCCTCAGAGTCCTTGAACAAAGCCTTGTTTCTTTAGAACAATCATGTTTGTTGGGTTTAAGCCGTAGAAACACATTGGATTGGGTATACCACGGCGGTCAGTCCACCTAATCACTCTTCCTGGAAAGGCTAAATCTCTGGATTCAGCTGTTAGCCAGTTCCCAGGCACATACTTTCGATATTTACTGACTACTGACATGTATAATTAAGAATCAGTGGTTGGAGGGAGAATGGCCATAGAAGAAATAATTTCAAGACTATAGACTCTACATAAATACGCTAATACGCCCTGCCCGGGAATCGAAACCACGACCCCGCAATCAGTAGACTTGCGTGCTGTAAAGTACCATCTGAGTTAAAATAAACAATTCAAATTTATGGACATACATGTACGTACGGAGCCCCTAAAGTGACATTTTAAAATACTGTTTTTATTTTCACAACTATTACGTTTAAACGTAATATTATTTCGTATTAATGGAATAATATTATGTAAATACGAAATAATTATTTAAAAAAAAAGAAATAATGTTTCGTTTAAACGAAATAGTTGTAAAAATAAAAAAAATATTTCAAAATGTCACTTTAGGGGCTCCGTACATACGTATAAATTTCAAGTAGTATATTCAGTGTTTAAAGTAATTTCAAGGATATTATATTGATTATGAGATATGAGTCTAACTAAAGATTGTAAAGATAACATAATACACAGTAGTCATCTTGGTTTACAAAAAATTTAAAAAAAATACAAATCACCATTGAATCCCAAGGTTCTATAGTACCGTAAACAATGAAGTCAAGGAGCTCAGGGCGCGTTTATTCTGAATGACGTATTTTCACATTCTTTGGGGTTTTCCCGTATTCTTTGTTCGTCATATAATAGTGAATACACATTTTTTTAAAAAATGGGTTGTTTCCTGTTTTAGAGTTTAGTGAGTCCATGGTCTTTCAAATAGGAGAAAGACCCTGGTGAGTCTTAAGACGCAAGAATTATGATAAATTTGTATCACTTCCGAAGGTGACTTGAATATACTTCGAACCATGCTGTATGTTTATTTTAGCATCAACGTTGAATCAACTAAGTATTGTACCATTGGCAACCAAGGTCGGTAGGGCAGTTGGTAGCGCGCCTTTTCGAATATTGTGTCCCGAAGGGGGTGCGGGTTCGAATCCCACCCTGAGAGATTATACCCCTCCATGAAAATTAGACAATAATTTCAATTTTCCTCCATTAATAAGGTATATGGAGAAGTTTCCGACCTTGTGGAAGGGTAGGTGAATACTGGTTGTAGACAAGGTTCCAGAAAAGCTAGATTAGGTGCGCTGGACGCCATTATATAACTAAACAGTGTGTTACTATGGCGTTAAACCCAACAAAATGGATAAATAAATGCACCATTGTCACGTATTGCTGCACAAAATGTCGGTCGTACGATTAAATGTCGGCCATGCGACGCTGCGATAATAAAAACGATGCAATGTTCAAACAGATGCGACATTTAACGTACGTGCAACATTTAACGTCGGTGCGACATTAAAAATTGATGCGATATGTTTTGTCGAAGCGGTATATATAACGTTAGTGCAAGGTTTCTAACGGCAGTGCTACATTTAACATCAGTGCGACTTTATAACGTTAGTGCTACATTTAACGTTAGTGGTACATTAACAACGTCAATGCGACTTTTATATTGCCAGTGCGACTTTAGTAATGTCAGTGCGACATTGGAAATGTCAGTGCGAATTTTATAACGTCAGAGCTACATTTAACGTTAGTGGTACATTAATAACGTCAATGCGACTTTATAACGCCAGTGCGATTTTAGTAATGCCAGTGCGACATTAGAAATGTCAGTGCGGCTTTTATAACGCCCGTGCGACCTTAAAAACGCAAGTGCGACTTTAATTATGCCAGTGCGACATTAATAACGTTACTGTCACATTCAACGTAGCTGCACAACGTTTTTCAGTTACAAACCTCACACAGAACATACCAAACATATAAATTATATAAAAACAATTTTTTTTCGCGGAAATGTTTTCCCTATGTAGGTATCATTAAAAATCAATTAGACAATCAGGTATTGAGTCATAACAACTCCTGATTATTATGGATGATTATGTCAATGGTATTTTTTAAACATTTTACGTCTAATGAATCGCATTTTTATCTCCAGAGACGAGAATAATCCATCCTGATTGTTTGTGAGAACAATACATACAATACAAATGTATTAAATGGAGCCTGTATGTTATTTTATAATCGCCGGATGCCATTAAACTATTGGCGAGAGTTAATGATACATTATAAAGGTTTTAATAACAGTCTACAGGACACATTGAGATGATAATGTCCTTTCAATATTCCCCACATGTGACCGTATCAGTAGTGTTCCTGTATATACGCCAGAAGCGTATCGCGGTATATTGCGATGCGCTAGAACTGTTTCGCGATACGTACCACGATATATTGCTTTTGCAAACCAAGAAACGGCTGCATAATACTTTTGTCTTAAAAGACTTTTTCAACCGTTCAGTATTGATGAATTTTATAGCCGCGGCCGTGGCGTAGTGGATAGCATATCTGACTTCGAATCCGGAGATCGCAGGTTCGAAACCCGGTCGCGGCAGGTCATACCCTATACATGAGTTGTCGGCCTCGTGGTAGGGTAAGTTAGTACTGTTGATAGATAAGTGTCCAGAAAACCTAT
This sequence comes from Mactra quadrangularis, assembly GCA_025267735.1. Taxonomy (NCBI): domain Eukaryota; kingdom Metazoa; phylum Mollusca; class Bivalvia; order Venerida; family Mactridae; genus Mactra; species Mactra quadrangularis. The sequence continues at coordinate 28,067,242 of CM046297.1, read as the reverse complement.
AGTAGAAAGAGCTGGCCGTCGTGTATATGACCTATATATGTGTTGAATGCGACATTAAAAAAAGAAGAATTTTATAGGATTTTGTTGGGAAAGTGCCTGTAGCAGACTGGAGAAAACTAGGAATTTTTAGAGTTATAGGAACATTGTAAACGCGCCCAGATTGGTTAAATTCTTTAATCGTAAGCTTTAATTGAATGAACCATTGAAACTGATATTTCGCTTCTTTCATTTGGTGAAGGAAAGAATTTTTCAATGAAAATAAAAAGGTACGTTAAATTCGTACCGCGGTACGTATTGCCACAGCTGCATATTGCAATTTACCGGTATACTGGTATATCGTGACAGCCCTATGTTCCAGTGATAGGACGCGCAGTTAGGGATCCATAGGTCCTTGGTTCGAACACTACTAAGAGCGCTATTAATTTATTTGAGCAAGAAACTTACCAACAGTTATTTAACTCCACGTAGTTGTAAATTGGTACTGTGAAGGATCACCTACCTAAAGGTGATTTCAATGATCAGAGGTTTAAACTGCACTTAACGTTTTAAATTCATCAGAATGAAGTTTATCTGTACAAAACTGGCATGTTACTTCGTTGTCCATAGTGCAATCTGATAAAAACCCGATCTAAAATTCTCCGCTCGCCCACTCGTTAATACAAGAGCGGTCTACAGGATATCTGTTTACGGAGATTGCCCTTAGTGTAACTCATGATCACCACTTCCTTGTATGATGGGTGGGGTCTGCCACCTACAAACTTTAAAAAAGGACATTATATAGTCTTATCATCTATGCACAGTTTTGGTCATGAAATTTTTGGCAGTCCATGGAGGACTTGAAACTCGAGTCTCCGCTTGACTCGATGCTTGAAGCTGCTTAGTTTTACCGCAATACAAATCATTGCATCAAGCTTGGCGTTAGATAAAACCATAATTTTGCTGATTGGTAGATGGTTGTTTGCACCTGGTGTTATTTCTTTATAATTATTCGAAAACTGTACGAAACTGTGTTTTGGCACATATATATTAAAATACAGCTGTTTTATAGTACTTATCAGAACGCTATAGGCAACCTATTTCATTCAGCGTTCTTTACCAATTTTGAGGTCATAAGCGGCCTTTTGTATTTAAGGCCTCAACAAGTTGATCATATGTTCTATGGATTTTTCTGGAAAAAAAATGGGGCGAGCGAGCGAAGAAAAAAAAAGAAAAAAAAAGTCTTTATTCACTTGCTTTATATAGTGGTTCGACCAAATTTTTATGAGCGAGCGAGGAAATAATTTTTTTTTGTGTAAAAACTGTCAAAATTAAGGTGCGAGCGAATCCATAGAACATATCATCAATTTGTTGTGGCCTAACCTTTTATGATGTTACCTGTACCCAATAATATAGAATAAACTCACATTCTCGTATCATAACTGTTTATAATGGAAGTAATTTACTCTTTAAACTGTCTATAGAAAAAGAAATCACATGTCTCTGACGTCATCAGTTATCCATTGTTAGTTATCACAATAAAACAATGACGACTGACACGGTTCTGAACCAACTAATTAAAGTCACCATGACTTTGATACATCGGAACTGGACTTGTCGCTAATGGTTTATACCCATGTCTTGTTTTGTATACAAACAATCGAAACATTCGAAAATCCTTGGCGATTTTCTACACATCGACGAAAATCACCGAAGTGTTCCGATTGCAACCGTAACTACTCGGGAATTTCCGTAAGTTTAAATTATTGTTTTCATTGGACAAACCCGACTTAGCTCTGATTATCAGCACGGAAAATACACAGTATTTGTTTAGCTCGTTCTATAAAACATTGTTTCATATTGTAATCCCTATTTTAAGTCTCACACTCTCCATGGACAGCAACGAAACTAGTTATTTATTTGGTTCATTGGATTTTTATTACTTTTTTTATTTATAAGTAAAATTTGGTTGTCAATACATTAAACAATATATTTTATCGTGATATATTTAGATAGGATACATCTTTCTCCATATAATATAATTAAACTCTAAAAGAAATTTCGATCATATAAACCACTTTAGCAAACATAGTGCATATAATGTGCTCCCCCCTTTAAGTAATGGGCACTTGGTCAAATCTGAACTTGGAAGACAAAGCGGTTTTAAATGATAATTTTGTTTCTAAAGCTTATTGTTATATTTTTATTACTTTAAGATTGTAAGACGGATTTCATGCGTCTGCCCACAATAAATAGGGCCTCATATAGAGGCTTTAGTACGTCACTATAAAACGTCCGCTTCCTGGTCACAACGTGTGGATTACATTTCGTTCTAACCTATTCAAAATATTTTAAATATTTTAAATTAACGCCTATATCGGATTACTCAAAGACATTATCATTCGGAAACCCTCGACCTTTCATGAATTAATAATCTCGGAAGGATTCTTGGGGTCTACCCTGGTGGCTTGGGTTTTTACTACCTACGCGAGGCGAAGCACGTAACGGTTATGCAAAATAATTCTTGTAGTTTACACACAGATCTTAGTCAAAACATATTTCTTTATTATATATCTAAGTAAATATTGTTCAGCAATATCATTGAATTGTGTAATTTCAAATTTATTGACTAAAAACGAAACATCACTCATCGCCTAAACGATCGTGGATTTGTTTACTTCAACACCGGTCAAAGCATTGTTTCGAAATGTGACAGTTGCAAAATGGCGTCTAAATATGTCCGAGGTTATTCGTAACTCGTAGCGGAGTTCTGAATGAGACATTACTTATCAGATTGTAACTACACAGCAATTTCCGTGACCTGAAAATGTCCTTTATACAAACCGACCCATTTCAAAATGTACTTATAATCCACACCCGAAAAAAATATTTGGATTTATAAACAGGAAATGAAAATTGGGTTCGATTTCTAGCCACGACATTTAATACCCCTCTTAAAGTTTGAATTAAAAAGTGGTTGGCTGAAAATGGTGTTTCAGATGAGCGAATACCGGGGCTTAGTCCAGTAAAACAGTTAAATGATTAGAACACCCTACATAGTGGTATATATATAAAGCTTTATCCATTACATAACAGTACGAAAGAAGTTATCAAGGTTCCAAATCTAACATCGCTAAAACGTTTGTCGAGAACTTTCAATGATGAAAGTATATAAATAGTGTTATCAATAAAACACTAAAACAGCTATAAAACAATCCAGTGGGAGGTTTAACTGACACAATAATAAACATGAAATGATTTGATCAAGCTGGTTATCACTCTTTGAAGTTTTTTTTGAAGTCATATTATTTTAGCAGATGATTAGAATCAATTATTTGATATACTTAACATATCACTTGATTTTCGTCTGAAAATATCAAAAGGTTAACCATTATTGTGTTCATACATGTCAATCAAACTCAGAAACAGGCTTACGATAAAAATCATCGTAAGTCAAAAGCGTAGTATGGCATAGTAGTGAAAAGTTGAATAATTATGTTTGTTTTTATGGCGCTAACGTGACAAATTGGTTACGATGTGGACTGGAAATCATTGGATAGCCAGTTTCGCGTTGGTTTAAATCTTATTCTAGACATACTCGTTGTTTCCTTAAGGCTTGAAAGAACTTTATCCTACTAGCTGCAGGTCTGTTCTGATCTGGTTTTATTCTATTTGGCCCTGTAACAAACATCATTATATTCAAATCTTATGTACGCTACTGCAATACTATCTGATTAGATCGGTGTTATTACTATTTTGTTTATAGAGCTAAACCATGGCTGTTTTACATGAGATGTCCAAAGAACAAAACTATAGTTTTGAATGCATCCTCATGTTGTAGTTCCATCCACATACAAATGAAACATAATTTCATCATGAAACTTCATACAGGGTGATAACGATACTATAATCAATATATTCATTATAGAAGTCTTTCATATTCACAATCCGTGACAAATATATCACTTGATTAAAACAATACACTTGTATGGTGTCCAAACACGGAAATAGGACCTGTGTATTATTGCAGAATCGATGAAAGATAGTGTTTGACAATCTTTGGCAAATATATACATCGAGACATCTTAGTTTATACTAGTTTATTTAAGCTCGACTTTGAAACAAGTTTTTCAACTTAGATTTATCGCTCTTTAGTCCACTTCCTGGTCCCCAAGTACTAAGCTAGTAGGATAAAATTTCTTGCTCAAGGAAACAACAGGATAGTTTGTGGATGAGATTCGAACCAAGGTGAAGCTGGCTATCCAATTATTACTAGTCTTACGTCGAAACCGCTCGGCCACACCCGACATAGCGACAACTAATCACATTTTAGTAGAACCGTATATATAGTCTTAAGCTGGGTAATTTCATTTTTATATAGTTACCTGAAAAGTAGTGGGTATGGAGGCATTTCTACATTTTTCAGTCAAATTTCAGATGTCAGTTGCCCTTCTCACGGACCTTGATCAGATCTAGATCGCTAGAACTTTCTAGAGCCTTCTCCTTTTACACATTTCTAAGTACATATCCTTGCCAGTGTTTACTAGCTGCCCTAACCCGGGTTGATAGCACAGTTGGTAGCGCGCCGGGATTTGGAATCTCGTGTCCCGAAGGGGGTACGGGTTCGAATCCTACCTAGAGGGGTTATACCTTCTATGAAAATTTGACTATAATGTCAAACAGCGAAACATCATTTTTTTATTGTTCATTCAATTTAAGCTTATGTTACAAGAATTTAACAGATTGGGCGCGTTCGATTGGTTGTGCAAAATATGTTCTTAAATCGAATACTTTGGGACAGGAAGTTGTGAAACTAGCATGGCGTCCGGGAGCCTGATTGCTAGGACGTTCCGCAGCCAAGGGTATTGTTGTTTTTTTTCCATTTTAAACATCTTTTTTATACAAAAAAGTATCACAGTCTTAAATGACCATATAGACTTAAATAGGCTAGATTCTATCAGTAGCTGCAGGTAGGATATGCAATGTTTCTGTTAATTACAACGGAAGCACAACGAATCTAAAAATATCGTGGTACGTATCACGGTACGGTGCAAGCGTATTGCAATACATCGCGATACACTTCAGGCGTATCATGACAGCCCTAATATCGTACATACACTAATATCTTAAATATAAATCAATCAATCTTGTTTAGTAAAGAATGGAATATCCTTTGAAGATAATTACAAAAAACCTAGGGGGTAATACTACAAAACATTTTGCAACAAAATATACACTTAAATTAGGACATATTTATAAAATAATGAATGCTTAATCCAATCAATTCAAAATTAAAAATACATGTACTGTGAAAAACGTTCATATGAAAGACTTAAGCATGGTTATTTCATTCTGATAAAATCATCCTTATTTCAATAGGCGAGTTTTTATGACGAGTGGTAGCAAAATACAAATGATAATATGCGTTCTGTTCGGATATGATCTGTTTTGATCTTTTCTGTTCTTTTCTGTTCTGCTCTATTGTGTTATGTTCTGTTATGACTATTTTGTTCTGTACTGACTATTTTGAATGTTCTGTACTGACTATTTTGATCTGTTCTGTTTTGGTTTTTTTTCAACCCAGCTCAGCTCATCTAAGGAAGCTCAACTCAACTCAACTCAACTCAGCTCAGCTATGTTCTGTTCTGTTTTGTCTTGTTCAGCTCAGCTCAGCTCAGCTCAGCTCAGCTCAGCTCAACACAGATCAGCTCAGCTCAGCTCAGCTATGTTCTGTAATGACTTTTTGTTCTGTTCTGACCATTTCGTTCTGTTTTATTTCGTTCAGCTCAGCTCGGGTCAACTTAGCTTAGCTCAGCTCAGCTTTGCTCTCTTCTGTTCTGTTCTGTTCTCTACATGTAAATAGAGAGGATACATACTCGTTTTTGCGCTGTATATATATATCTATGCACAAGTATACAAAATGTATGTGAAATGCATGTACACCACAGTGTATATGATGATTTTCTGTTTTTTTCTTTAATTAAACTCGTTTAAACATGTCACCCAGAAGCATTCTGAATTTAAAGGTTCATGTTAGATAATATCTCATCCTTTTAAAATTACGCAATAAACACCGGGGTGTAAAACAAACAAAATCAGTTTTATATATTCAATTCAGCTTGTCATCATTTAAAAGACCATTATACTGTGAATCTCCTGCACTCGTAGATTATAAAATATACATATTGCATAATGATAGTATTATCATTCAAATTATATAAAATGATTACTATTTAAACGTCTAAGAATTTTTAACCAATCAGAGGCCAGGATTTCTTCTTCCTGGTTTAGCCCAGCAAGCAGTCTTTCTAAAAGACACAAAGACTCACAAAAACGTTTTAAAACATGCATTCTTGTATATTCAACAAAACTAACATTTAGAAAAGTAAATATTTTATCTCATTATATATTCATTTATACATTCACTTGAATGTAAAATAGGATTGATTTCTTATCATAAAGTAATAAATACATATTTACTCATTCTTAGTTTTTCTTAATTTCGTGGTATAAAGTACAATTTTTGAAATACAAATACTTAGTAGACAAAATTACGATTCTTATTGAAAAAATCAACGACGAAGATAGTATCGATATTTAAAGGGATATACAGGCAAAAGTTCAAATTCATATTTCCTGATTTTGAATTATATTTTTATAACTGTGAATGCAACAGACACACTGTCATATTACTTGGCAAAATATTTCTTTACTTTCTCGTAATATAATAGACCCACGTGGGTCAGGTTAGCTAAAATAGATTACATGTAGTGTTAAAATGTGCATTTACTGATGAGAAGATACTAGAGCTTGTTATTGTGCAATATTAGTATAGTTCTATTAAAAAGATATCCTAACCGCCTAAGAATGTTGAAAAGACAAGAAGCGACCAATGAGAATGTTTACTTTCAGCAAGTACGACATACAACAAATTTATAAATAGCTTGGTGATTCCCACAGTATCCTACTTTCGTTTTCAACAATTAGTATGCCACATGTTTTAATTCGTTCAGTTGAATGTTATAAGTGACAAATGTTATTAGTAAGTGATTTCTTACGTTCTTAATACTATTTTAAAGACTAATCTTGGTTCTATACTTTTGGCACAGTCATTTGCCTGTATATCCCTTTAAAGATAAACTTACCATGAGCAAGGGAGTTAACTACTTAAATGATAATAAATAACAAACAAGATTTGCCTCCCCTATTTACATCAAATTCAGTTTACATTGAATCTTCCATCGTCCAATTCGAAATAGCACAGATTAAAACCATTCTTCCATGCTGTAACAAAGACAAAGGTGCGGTTCTAGCATACTATCTTATTTTACTACAATTATCCGCCATATGTCCGCCCCCTTCGATTCATTTAAAGATGTAAATTGTCTAGCACTGCCGCACTCAACACCTTTTTCTTCTTTGATTGGTTTTACGCCGTATGTCATATCACGGCGGTCAGTTAACCTACTTACCGTTCATGGAAAAGATAAATCTTTGGATTGACTGTTAATTACTTACTATGTGCATACTTCCGTCAGTGACTGACGACTTACAGCTGCCCTAAATGTTATTTATCAGTGGAAGGAGGGAGACTGGCTTTAGGAATCATTTTATTAATAAACTCTACGAAATTATGCTCCCCTGCGGTAATCGAACCCACGACTCCTTGATCAATGGACTTGCGTGATAATAAATGAGCTAGCCGGGCAGATTAATGACTGAATAATTGATAAATCAAGGACGTCGCTCCTCCAGCACCCCAGTGCTTTAATTTATCATTGTAATACATGAATTAAAATATTAATATTTCTAGTTGTATCGGTGTTGGCAAACTTGTATTGTTTCTGTCTTATCAAAAGTTGAACTTGGAGAAATGGTTCTTCAGGTGTTTAAATTGGTAGCAATCGGTGAAAACAACAGTGACTTTAACTCCTAGTTCCCGCACTTTACTGCCTTGGGACCTACAAGGGGAATGTTTTTGTAGGGGACTATATAGCTGTATTTATAGCTTGATACTGTGTTTTTGCAACGGTAACTATGGGTTACATCCAAGTCACGAATTCTCCGGGTTGAAAGCATGTCACAAGTTGTGACGTCCAGTTTCTGGAATATACATCGAAGAGAACATGCTCATATGCCAAGGGTATATATTTAACCAGTTTAGGCTTAAAGTCAAACCCAACTATTCCTCACTTGTTTGATGCAATTTATAGTGCGCAAATATTGATCACGATCTGACCTTTCACATTTGCATCAAATAATTATCTACACATATCCCGACGAAAATCAGTACCACGCCTATTCTACACTTCGGCAGCCATTGTAAAATTATAGAAGTATGTTTGTGTGCTAAATCTAAGCTTTTAATCCTCACAGCCACGGCCACGGTGTAATCGAACATTAATACTACACTCGTATTCAATGTAATGAATATTCTTGCATAAAGGTCAAGTCGGGGTCAATATTTACGCACTATACAAATGACTTATTAATGTGTAAAGGGTCGACCTTCATTTGCAAGTTCTAAAAGTATCTAATTACTGTAAAAACAATTATAAGCTTTAAAAATATTCATCGCTTTATCTCATCTAATAATTAAACAAATTGTTTTAATTCGATGAAAATTCCCGATAATGTTCATTATCCCTCGTTTTGACAAATAAACTCTTCTCCTGTTTTACACACCGCTTCCTTTGTTTAACATGGGTTAATATATTTCGGAATCACCTAGTAAAACAAAAGATTTGACGAGAGCGAGTTGTTCTTTTTCACGTGAGCGAGTTGATTTTTAGATATCAACCCGGCCACGTGAAAAAGAAAAACCTGCTCTCGTGAAATTTTAAGTCGTGTATTCAATGGAGCGCAGTCTTCGTGTTAATTTAAAATTTAAAATAAACACGAACTGCTTAATTTTGAAAGATTGTCTTTACTAACAAAACTTATTGTATTTTCATGGAACGTATTACAAAACTTAAATCTCTTCGGAAATATGTACAGAACTTATGATTTATTCGAAAGAAATGAGAATGAATATGTTGTATTTATTCATGTAATGATTTAATAGCGACGTTAACCACCTACAATACTTCCAATTCTGGCTCATTGACTTACAATATTAATACCAAACTAAATATGATTAAGAATAAGTAAACATGTAAGATAATACTGTCCATAAATATTTCCAACATGTCAAGGCGTAAAATTGCGTAATTTACCGAAAATGAGAAGATGGCATTGAATATATCAGCTTGAATAAAAATTAAACAATACAATGAATCAAGAAACTTATTCATGCATTTATTGTTAATTAACAAATATTATTTACCGTCGCGGATGCTAAAATATATAATCAAATCACGCTAGTCATCTGTTAATTAACAGTTTCAAATTCACTAAATGCTCGTAAGAGAAAAAGATGCACTCGAAACAAATTCGTTTGTAAAAATGTAGTCCATGACCAATTTATGTACACGTGTAACTAATCACTTGAATCGTTGTGTAAGTCGGATATTAACCTCGTGCTACGGATTTTCTGTGTTAAAACAACATGGCCTTGGACTTCTCAAAATCCTCAAACGGCTTCGCGTTTTCGGATTTTCACGAGAAGTCCGCGGCCAGGTTGTTCTAACTCAGAAAACCCTCGCACTCAGTTAATATCCTTTACAAATTTACGCGTTATGTTAAAAAAGCACTTATAATAGTAAAATTAATACGATTTAAATAATGATCAAAACCGGTTTTATTCCAGTAAGTGAGTTGCCGCTTCTTTTACACACACTAAAATAAACTACTTCGGTAAAAATAGTTTAATTTATCACGTGAACCCAAATCACTAAATTCTTGCTTTAAAAAAATGTTGAAGCAAGACGACCACGTTGAAGAATTTTGCTGATGTGAGTTATTTATTTATTTACATTATTTTCCAGTCTATTTTCTAGAATATTGCTGCTGCAAACTATTGAATTCAAGTGTATTGAAGCAATTTTTCGCGATGCTTACCAAATATTTAATGGTTATATAGTTTTTATTATTAATATGTTGCATTATTCTGCAGGAAGTGTATATTGTGGTAGTGGTTCGAAAGTTTGGACCCCCCCCTAAAAAAAGTTCCGACCCCCCCCCCCCCCGAAAAAATCCTGGATCTGCCCCTGAGTATAAAACATGTAACTGGTTACATGTAACTTATCCTATTATTTGATCATTATAACTAATTATTAACACATGCAGTATATGACAGTGTACATTCCTAACGAAAAATGTCATGTATTTTTACAATGTACGACATATCAATGTACGTTTATACTTGTCCAACCACAACATACAATATTCATGTTACGTCAACGTCGCAAGTACCTAGCCACCACTGAAATGTTTATGGAAGCCAGCAACCGAGCGGGTAATAAAACTATATATAAGTCAACAGTTTGTACACTGACACATTTGACATGCTCTGTCTTATGAATGTAATTATGTTACCTCGATTTAACTTGAATGAGTTCGGTGATCCTTTTACGCGTCGATGCTACAAGTTTGCTAAGGAATCTAGCCGGAAGACCAGAAAAATCATTCGGGTTAATGGGGGTCACACATACTATTGAAAAAATGTTTCATCTAAAACTGACTCAACGCAATCATTTTCCTCAATGTCAATTTGCAACACATTATTGCACCGACAGAACAGGCTCAAATTTCACAATTCTTTTTTTATTCAATGCATAATAACATTCTCTTTCTAACGATACCAAATGTAAGAGTGTGCAATAACAAACAAAAAGATATAATGGTTTATGTAGACCGGACAATACTTTTATTATAGTATAGATGTCTTATAGAAGCGAGCATAACAGCGGAGAATTTAAGACCGGATTTTAATCAGAGTGAATGTTACATATATTTTAAGCAACAGTTTGGAAACAGACGTATCCGACAAGTTCTGGTACATAGAATGATGGCTTTGGTGCTAATTTTACACATCATTTAATGTTTACATAAACTTATCGTCATTCTTTAACAGAAATTATTGTAAAAATATATATATTCACTGTAACATACTAACATTATCGTTTTATATTCATAGATTTACATATTCATGAAGTCCGAAAATATTAACCAGAGGTGCGTTATACAATGCGAGCGCTCGGGGCGTCAACGAGCGATCTCGTGCTGAACGCGGGCGCCCGCGCTCGAGTGCTCGCGAGCGCTTGCGATTCTGCTCGAGTGATGTTTCGCTTAGATATCAAGGATAGCGGTTGGAAAATTAAGTTTTTTTTCCAAAGAATTATCGCAGAAAAGTGGGACGCAAACGTGTGTGTTAATTGTTCTACATAACATATCAACGCAATGCATTTAATACAATTTACTTAGTACAGTAAATTGTATGATAATGATTCATTTATGTGAAAGATCTCATTTCAGCAGAAATAATTGCCCCCACTCACTATTTTCAATAATGTGTTGTTCGACGCCATCTTGGACTTTATAGCGAGCGCTTGCAGTCGTTCAATAGCTTAACAATGTATCGAAATGTAGTACACAAATATTCGCGTTTTTAGTTATGAAATTATTTAAGTATAATTATTTCAATGTTTTGTAAAAATCTAATAAATAAATGATTAAAGAAAAAAACTATTGACAAAACTATAAAATGATATAGTATTTATATTTAACGAATTAGTTAAATGTAATAGGTAAATCATTGTGTAGCTAATATGTTACTGGTGTTAGCAAATAAAAATAAAACTGCGGGAATCGAACCCGGGGTATTTCGACTGATAAGTCAGTTCTTTACCTCGGCTCTACAAACCGTTTGATCTAGCTCAATTGTTACTTTCCCCTCTATTTTTAAAGTGTCACTCATTGAAGCAGCAAAACTTAACGAATGTATACAAACTAAGCCGTAAATCGATACGAAAACTAATAAGGTGCATGTTTAATGTTGTCGAATGATACAAATATACACGCATACGGTAACACACAATATAATATATAGTGCGTACAAGTTGATCAAAGCACTGGAGTGCTGGAGGAACGATGTCCTGAACTTATTTTTTGATTAAAGAATATATTATTATGTATATTATCTATTAAATAATGTATTAAGTATCAATTAACATAATTTTAAAAAAGGATAGCACTAGACTTCTCAAGTGGTTTGCTCATGGCAAGGTTTATCTTACTTTAGAATTAATTTTCATCAACACATTTTAGGGTCATGTACAGCAGCGATCTCACCAAACCAAAGATTTTTCTGGACTATTTCTTTAACCAAAAGGAGCTGACAACTTCTCATTTTTGGTTATCAATGGGTATTTTTTAACGAGATCGTTGATATTTTTAATTACTCTAAGAATCGTCTATTCCGAATGTAATTGGATAAGTTACGTCGGTAAATACTTGTTTATTTCGAGTAATAATGAATCTAAACAAGTTTTCCGACGTTTAAAAGTTGAAACATACGCATGTTATTTGGCTTCCGTAACTCTAGCCAGCCCTGTCAGGGTTGTCTACAGTTACGGAACTTCAGTAACTCTAGAACCTTGGTCTAGAGTTACGGTACCGTAACTCTAGCCACTGCTTAATATAATACGATCATTTAATATTGTTTATTACTATCGAATGATGTAATTATGTTACGCATATAACAGGCATTGTCAAAAACATCGTAGGCCCTTTTTACTTCAACAAGTAATCATTGCAGTTGTCACGGGTTGAGTTGTCTACGGGTTGAGTTGTCCCGTCTCCATTGCAAAATTTATATGTCCTGAGAGTAACCTCCCTTCTCCTGAAGAGTTTCAAGAACGACAACACAAGCCAGCGTTGTATTACATTTAAATGAGATGTTAATGAGTTTCACGCTTGAACTACGCCTCTTTGTCTACGTTGAAAATTGTTGAAGCGTGAAAAGAGTAATCTTATACTTTCTTGTTACCATTGGAACGATGCTAAATTAGCATCGTTCCAAAAATGTAAAAACACAGGTTTCGCGTTTGATTGCATTTGAATCGTGAGTTGTTTTACATGCGTGTTGTGTATACTTTATACATGTCTTATTTTATCTTAAATACGTAACGAGCCGAAGTATACAGTAGGCGTGGTATTGATTTTCGCTGGGAAACGTGTAAATGATAATAAGATGCAAATGAGAAAGGTAAGGTCGGGTTCAATGAGTACGCACTATACAGTCAGTGAATTGAGTAATTATTAACGGATCCCGCTTCAAATTTCATCTGAAAATAATAAAAAATAAAATCTGTTTCAATTGATAACAAATAATGATTAGTTGTTGCAAAATTTTAAGTATCAGGGTATTCATATTAATCAATAGGAACATAATTACAATTTCATTTTTTTTTCTATTAAATTATTCATCGAGTTCATTAGAAATCAGTTCTGTGTCAGGCTGTGATTGATGTAAAATGATCAGTTGAAAATTCTCTTAAAGGTTTTAATGGACGTTTTTATTTATTTATTTATTTATTTATTGGAGTTAACGCCGTATCAACAAAATTTAGGTCATTTCACGGCGTCCAGCGCACCTAACTTAGCTTTCCTGGACCATTGTCTATAACCAGTACTCACCTACCCTTCCACAAGGCCGGAAACTTTTTCATGGAAGGGTATAACCTCGACGTTTTTACATTTGCATATGATGTTTGGTACAGTTGTAAACTTAAAGATATTTCCGATTTGGATCAGTATTTATTTGACATCATTATTCCTAATTACGTACTCATGACGTCGTAAACATGGCGACCGCATGTACTTTTTAAGGCAGTCGACAATAGTGCAAAACGTCTATAATTTGTTGCTTAATCTGTATTGTCCACCCCAAAACAACAAATTATACATCATTTAAAAGCTTACATCATTTACTACCAAATGAACAGTGTCAATATACGTTTCCGCTGAAAACTTTTTGAAAATCTGCCGGATTAATTTTTCTTTTAAGTATAGACGTCATACTGATAATACATAAACGCATACAGCAGGCATGATCGAACAGACATCTTTTCTTAAATGTTGATGTATAAAAGTCAATACATTGGTTTTATCATACCAAAACTTACCAAAAAATTATCGGGAATGCAAATCCACAAAATATCGACGCATACATGTGTATGATATAACAGTTTGGATATAATATCGTATGGTTTTTTATATAATCCATGATCTATTTGAAAGTGTTTTTTACAATTATTTCGGTTCGACTCTAACATGTTGCCATCTTCAACAAAATATGATAATAATGTCATTTTCATTCAGGTAGAGACACTTACTCGATTTTGCAGAGAGTCAAGCAATTACTGTCATACTCAAAAGTTATAAAACGAATGGTGTTCCGATTGTTTTTTTTGTGCTATACGATCAAATTTCATCAATTGAAATTATAAAATGGAACACATACCTTACTATCATTTCCGTTATATAAGTGACAAAGTGACAAAAACTCCCTAATACTATGACTGCAAATCGACTGCATTCTATCTGCAAGTACTCAAGCATGAAGTGCCCTGTGTTAAGGAGATTGTTATTTATACGTTTTACATACTGTATCGGCAATACATACACTTAGAAGGACATAGTGTATCAATCGACAAAAAAAGGACAATATTCATATTGATATATATACAAATTTGGCAATATCCGTCTAAAACACAATTTATTACAATCAAATAAATTATATGAAAACACAAAGTGGTAAAAATACTAAATGGTGTTTCTAAATCACTATGCATGATTATATATAAGAACAGCAATACATTAGCCTGGATTACCTGCCCCTTACCACTATCGTTATCGGGCCAGGCAAACGAGAATCATGGCGGCCTCCTCAGTTATTATACAGGTATAACGTTTTCTTAATCCTGCATGATCATGTGCTGACGATAGTTACTTAGTAGGAGTTCGGTACTATATAGGGCATTCGATTTCGATTTTTCAGATTACACGTATATCAAGCCGACGATTAACAAAATCATGTCTTAAGTGAACACAATTCGGACGTGGATTAGTCTCGTAAATATATCGGATACTTTATTTTGCATAAATTAATGTAACCAAACAACTGAAAAAGGTATCCACTACATTTCTAGTACAATGATCCTTTGATTTAAGTCTGTGTAGTGAGAAATGCTCATTTCAAAACATAATTATCCAATATCTAATTCATTACATAGGGCGCGGACATGATCACGGTTTGCCTGACGTACTTTTACCTGCCAAAGTACGACTGGGAACCAGGCAAAGCAATAAAGCTGATAATTGACATACAACATACGTATATAGATAGACTTGTGCTAAGCAAATATTGAATAGCACTGAACTGGTATGGAACTGCATATACTCGTACTAAAAAACAAATGATAATGTAAAATGTAAGTTACACTATACTTGCATACAATGCTATGATAAAAATATATATCATCATGCCATGGATTTACCCAAACTTTTCAATGATAATTAACGTCAGGTCTGGAAATTTTGTGACAATGATTCAGACACAACTTTCTCGTCAGTTTTGCTCTTATGGACATCCGAATAAGATGTCGTTGTCATGTAGGAAATGGTACACTTGTTTATAACGTCTAACAATTTTGCTCATCCTGCGTTGTATCACGGCTGTTACTTATTTCTGCAATTTAAAAACTCGTAATTTGTTTTTAAACGCAAATCCAATAATTAAACAACATTTACTTTCATCATATAACATTGACAAAGGACGAGGTAACATATTTTTTCCAGCTATAAGTTTACCAAGTATGTTACCTTCTAAATCATACATTACAACATCAGTAGAGTTTAATTGATGTGCCATTATAATATCATCCATTGTAATTGTCATGGTAGTTGCTTTATCTTTTAATGTAAATGCATATACTACATTACCATCTAAATCTAACACATGAACAGTGTCATCTTTTATAGCATACACTCTTGTTTTTTCTTTGTTTGTGCATAAAGTGCACGACATCATATATACATAATGTGAATGCCGATCACGTGAAAGATTATCAATGCGCTTATCTAAATACCCTAATGAGGAATATATATATAAAACATTACCACAAAGTATCCAAAATTGATTATTACAATAGATCATATCATCTTGACAGTCAGGATTGCCTTTTAAAACTACCTTTCTCTCACCAACAATAGTGTCTTCTAACATCCTAAAACAAACTATCTCCCAGCTACTGTATAAAACAGCCACTTGTGACGAAGACACGGGAACCACATGAGTAGGTGTCTTGTCAAACTGGTAGAAATCTTTCATGTTGAGCTTATCATCCAATCTCTTCAATTTCTTGTTTTCACCGTCGATGAGTATAACAGTACCATCAGACATCTGACACATATCTCGTATGTTACATGCTTTCTCATTAGAATCGATTCCTACATCGACATCAGTGAAGGATTGTACGCTGTAGATATGACCAGTAGTTATCTGTTCAATATATATATTATAATTAAATTCAATAGTCAAACTGGAATGGAAACTGTTGCACTTCGATATTTTGACAAATCGTATCAAGTCTCGATGAGACTTTTGCATTAGTATAAAACTATTTTGTCAATTAATCAAACGCGCATTTCTTCATGTATGTTATATTCAATAGCGTGGTCGTAATGTTACTTATTGTAGGAAAATGATAGTAATAAGACAACCACATCAATAACAACTATAGTGATAATACTAATAATGATTATATCTTCGTTCATCATGGTGCCGTTGCATAAACGTTTTCAAGTGACGTATTTCCGACTTAAGCGTAACATATCATCGCCCTTCCTGGACTGCGACATATACATGACTACATAAAGGATAAAGGAACACAGGGTAACATTTGTTCCGATATTTTAAAAACGCGTTTTCCAAATAAAGTGTAACTTTGTAAATTAAGTAATAAGTTCTTATTACACCTTGCCATGTATCGAAAGTTAGGACACGAGACAGTGCGCAGCAAACGGAGGACGGAAAAAAAGAAAATAGAACACAGTGTTGTTTTGGTCTCATGCATCTTTAGTCTTTTCACCAAATGGCTGCTTCCCTATAATTAATTTAACCCGGGTCGATAGCGCAGTTGGTAGCGCCGAGATTCAGAATATCGTGTCCCGAGGAGGGTTACGGGTTCGAATCCCTTCCAGGGAGGTTATGCCCTTCCATAAAATCTTGACAATAATGTTAATTTTCCTCCATTGATTATATAATACGGAGAAGTTTCCGGCCTTGAGGAAGGGTAGATGAGTATTGGTTATAAACAAGGGTCAAGGAAAGCTATGTTAGGTGCGCTGGACGCCGTAAAATGATCTAAACTTGTTTTGACACGCCGTTAAAGCCAATAATATAACAACGATGATTAAATAAATTTTGATACGTTTTAAGAAGGGCACGACTCACAGAATTTCAGAGGAGTCAGGCCATCCAGATGCTAATGCAAGAACAGCTGCAAAATCAGGTTTTCTATACGGACGAGTCTTTATTCTGCCTTTATCGACCTGACAGCCATCAACGTGTCTACAGACGTTTTACGGACGCTTGAGTTGAAGAGTGGGATACACGAAGGTTTGGGGGCGGTTCAGAAGTGGTGTAGGGAGGAATCTCACACGGGTTTAAATCACTGTTGGTTGTTATTAATGAAAATTAAACAGCAGCAAAATATACAGATGAGGTCCTTCAACCCAATGCTATCCCTTCCTTCAAGCAGCCTAATCCTACCCTCCAACAGGATAATGCTAGGCACCAAGTAGCAAAGATTTGCCAAGTCTTTCTGACTAATTTGCTACGGCATTAAAACCAATAAAAACAAACAAACAAAAATGTTTTAGAGGGAAGCCTTTGAAAGTAGATTTATCGTTTTACAAACTGGGGATGTTGAGAAGATAACTATTTTATATGGACTTATTATTGTATATATGCTATGAAAGACACACTTACTTTTTTACGTTTTTCTTGTACAAAATCCTTGAATTTCTTTTCCATCTGAAATGAAAGCACAATTCATCGTTAAAATGTTTGCTTTGCAAATGGCATTTTAACTTCGGCTTCTTTTAATATCTTTCTAATATCATAGGGCCGTTGTCAGGTCCAGCAAGTAACTGATAGGTCCGACGTGAAAATCGGCATCGACGAATCGAATGTCCGGTAACTTCGAACGTTTATTGACATATTTGATATTTTTACAAAAAAGGGCGTTTGTCAATATACAATATATGGAGCGGAATATTTTAATATAAAATCAATATTTCAATGCATATCAACAAAGATTTGAATCTTTAATGCTCATCTTAATAACTAACTGCTGAAACAAACTATTCTTAACAAACTGTGTAATTTGAACAGAGAATGTCTAAATACTTAGTACTGTGCAAACATATTGACGACAAACATGCTTACTTTACTTTTGAGAGAAAATATCTCCTGTTCTTGTTTAATTTTTTGTCGTTGTAAATCCTTGAATTTTTGTTCTCCAATTGCAATGTATTCAGGATTCAGCTTAAGGCCTTTGTTTTGCAAATGGTAACACACACTTGAAAGCTTTAATTCAGGTTTCTTAAGATGCAATCTTTTTAAGTAGTGAGTGTTTACTGAGATACATGTTATCAAGCATGATATTTCGTATTGTGAACACTGGGTGTGAGACTGTTCCACCATGTGACTAGGTCATTATAAGGCTGTTTTATCGTAATGTCATGAATCACGTTTCGTTTTCTTTGTAAGATATTTTTGCGAAAATACTTTGATCTAAGTTTTATATTTGTATTGTTTATATCGTCCTTGGAAGCGGTAGACTTGTTACTAATATCATTTGCTTCTTTTACAACTATAAAACTGCTTAATAAGGATATCAAATGTGCTCTGTTTATTGTAATGATATCAAAATTTAATGAATTGTGATCATGCGACAGAGATTAAATAATCTTCGAATACAACATCACGTTATTCATTTGACCAAATAGGAAATGGTAATTCAAATTTCGGTTAATAAACAGTTTTTGGTTTTTAGTTGGGGAGTATAGATGCAAGGAAATAGTTGTATGGCATACCTCGTATTAATGACATAGTTATGAAGAACATGAAGAATATAAATAGTCCTAACAACACGCAAAAGTAAATGACTGTAGGACATGCATCAAATATGTTTGAATGAATGAAAATTGACGAAAATATAAATCTTAAACATGTGAAACATAGCGTTATCACTTTATTTATCACACAGCCATATTCTGCATTGAAGAAATATTAAAATTTGTTCAATCTTTTAAAACAAACTATAGGAATTAGCTATAGAATTTTAACTTTTCTTATACATGTATAGCGAATGTTTTGAAAAACAAACTTACTTCACTCTTCAGAGACGATAACCTATCATCTTGTTTTCTTTTTTCTTGGTATAAATCCCTTAACTTGTTCTCCGTCTGCAATGATTTGAAATATTTCCGGTAAGTATATTATCCTGATTTAGTCGGATGCGACAATTTACACATATCTGATTTTTCATCCGGCATAAAGCAACATGACATGACTAAAACATGCAATGAAGAGTTTTGTGTAAATCGACGAAATGGTACAGGCATTGACTGGTTAACTGCTGACGATGATAGGACGAGAGTTAGCACCGGAAAGAGTTCCTCTCCTTAACGTTTTCACATGATGTAAGCTCAGTAGTATTGTGAGATAACTTACTTTTTTCTTGAGGGATGATATCTCATCATCTTGCTTATTTTTTTCTTGTACTAATTCATCGATGTCGTCCATCATCCGCAGTATCTACCAATATAGTGAATATATACAAAACTCTTATTGTTTAAAGCCATTTAACAACAGTTTAAAATATACTATTTCATTGATTATTATGCAAATGGATTTAAGTTTAACATCATTGTTGATGACGCTATGTATGTAAGCAAGATGTCAAATCTTTGACAGCTTTAATCTCGCCTTGTTCATCTTCATGCAATATCTTTAGTAGTTGCTTGTTTGTCAAGATGTCATTTTTTGAGTGAGGTATTGTTTTAAAGTAATACACGATCTATAGTTTATTGAGATCCTTTGGTGATGTGACTGTTCCAAAAGACGTTGCCGTATTTAAGCTGTTGTATCGAAATGTCATAAATCACGTTTCGTTCTCTTCGTAAGATATTTATTAAAAACGATTTTCTTAATCACATACACATGTATAGTATTAACTTATTTACTAACATATATCGGAATTTTATATTCATTTATATTATGACTTTGTATTGTACGTAAATGTGTATGGTTTTTTTTGATATGGTAGAAAATTAAATATAAACATTTGCTTTCTTGACTAACAAGGAAACTGTTTTAAAACAATTTTAAATGTACTAAGTGTAACGTAATTATATAAAATAAATTTGAGAACATGCAGTATCCATTGAATAATACTATTCATCAGACGAAATATGAAAGCTTGGTGCTAAATGCTGTTGATGAAAATCAATTGGTTTGTTGTTAAGAAGTACAACAGAAACATAGTTTCTAAAAGTCCACAAGGTCAAATGACATGCTCAGTGAGACAGCTCTTATTTTAATGGGTTTTAGAAAGATGGTGTCTTTTTTTAAAATTACGTTGATGACAAACTAGAAAATATTACTTCATATGTACTTATTCTAGTTAAATTGCAACATATTTATTTCATACACTTACTGAACTCTTGAGCGACGATATCTCATGATCTTGTTTACTTTTTTCTTGTTTAACATCCTTGATATTGTTTTCTATCTGCAACATACACATAACATACAGAAATGTATTACACTGAGTTTAATGATAAGAATTAAGTCAGAATTTAAAATGAATTTTTTTAAAGAACATATATAATGTAACGACTTTTATCTTTACATTAATGAACACGTTATTTACAAAAGCAGCACCCTTAACATTCGTTTCAATCTTTACAATTAGTGATATAATATTTCTTAGGGAAACTTCGACTTTTAATTTTGATGGAAAAATTTATCAGTAATCGACTTTACTTTGCCACGGATTGTTTATAAAACTACGACTTGTAAGATTAGAACTGATGCACGATTGTCCACAGCGCCACGACCACTGCTCCTCAGATGCATATTTTGAAAACAAATTCAAAAATCTTGATTCCTGACTGCATTAAATATTTAAACTACAATATTCTATCAAATGCAAATTGTCAGATTATAAATCTTACAGACAAGTTAAATTCTGATATTACTTCATGCACGATACATTTATATTCTGCTTGTTCTATGAATATTCTAACCATTGGCATTTCAACAAATTATTGCGTTTGATCACTGGAACATTTGACAAAAGTCTTATAACAAGATTAATGTATTGAAAGAAAAAACTTACTTCAATTTTGATAGAGAATATCTCATCATCTTGTTCAATTTTTTCTTGCTGTAAATCCTTGAAGTTTTTCTCCATCTGCAATGTAATAATAATTCATCGATAACGCTGTGTATTTGTATATTACGAACCATCATGTGTAATGAAATCAATGTGTATTTGATAAGATAGAACACTACACTATTCTTTTTCAAATAAAAACACTGTTCATTATGAATTAATTTGTTGACAAACTAGCACAAATGACTTCATATGTACTTATTTTAGTTAAATTGCACCATATATATTTCATACACTAACTGAACTCTTGA
Source organism: Mactra quadrangularis (assembly GCA_025267735.1). Lineage (NCBI taxonomy): Eukaryota > Metazoa > Mollusca > Bivalvia > Venerida > Mactridae > Mactra > Mactra quadrangularis. Next base: position 28,045,605 of record CM046297.1, on the reverse strand, counting down.
GAGAAGATGTCTCATGATCTTGTTTACGTATTTTATGTTTAACATTTTTGATATCGTTCTCTATCTGCAATGTACCCATTACATACAGAAATGTATAACACTGAGTTTGTTTATCAAAATTCCATCTGAATTTTAAATAAGCGTTTTTAAATGACATGTTTATTATGTAAGGGCATTTAGCTTTACATTAACAAACACGTTATTCACAAATGCAGCACAATTAACATACCTTTAAATCTTCACCATTAGAGATGTATTATTCCTTTAGGAACTTTCGATTTTTTGATGGCAAATTTTTATCAGTAATCGACTTTACTTTGCCACGGATTGTTTATAAAACTACGACCTTTAAAATTAGAACTGATGCACGATTGTCCACAGCGCCACGACCACTGCTCCTCAGATGCATATTTTGAAAACAAATTCAAAAATCTTGATTCCGGACTGCATTTAATATATGAAATACAATATTCTATCAAATGCATATTGTCAGATTAATGTATTGAAAGAAAAAACTTACTTCAATTTTGATAGAGGATATCTCATCACCTTGTTCAATTTTTTCTTGCTGTAAATCCTTGAAGTTTTTCTCCATCTGCAATGTAATAATAATCCATCGATAACGTTGTGTATTTGTATATTACGAACCATCATGTGTAATGAAATCAATGTGTATTTGATAAGATAGAACATTACACTATTCTTTTTCAAATAGAAACACTGTTCATTATGAATTAATTTGATGACAAACTAGCACAAATGACTTCATATGTACTTATTTTTGTTAAATTGCACCATATTTATTTCATACACTAACTGAACTCTTGAGAGAAGATATCTCATGATCTTGTTTACGTATTTTATGTTTAACATTTTTGATATCGTTCTCTATCTGCAAAGTACCCATTACATACAGAAATGTATAACACTGAGTTTGTTTATCAAAATTCCATCTGAATTTAAAATAAATGTTTTAAATGACATGTTTAGCATGTAAGGGCATTTATCTTTTACATTAACGAACACGTTATTTACAAATGCAGCACAATTAACATGCCTTTCAATCTTCACCATTAGAGATGTAATATTCCTTTAGGAACTTTCGATTTTTTGATGGCAAATTTTTATCAGTAATCGACTTTACTTTGCCACGGATTGTTTATAAAACTACGACCTTTAAAATTAGAACTGATGCACGATTGTCCACAGCGCCACGACCACTGCTCCTCAGATGCATATTTTGAAAACAAATTCAAAAATCTTGATTCCGGACTGCATTTAATATATGAAATACAATATTCTATCAAATGCATATTGTCAGATTATAAATCTTACAGACAAGTTAAATTCTGATATTACTTCATGCACGATACATTTATATTCTACTAGTTCTTTGAATATTCTATCAATTGGCATTTTAACAAATTATGTCGTTTGATCACAAGAACATTTGACAAAAGTTTTATAACAAGATTAATGTATTGAAAGAAAAAACTTACTTCAATTTTGATAAAGGATATCTCATCACCTTGTTCAATTTTTTCTTGCTGTAAATCCTTGAGGTTTTTCTCCATCTGCAATGTAATAATAATTCATCGATAACGTTGTGTATTTGTATATTACGAACCATCATGTGTAATGAAATCAATGTGTTTCTGATAAGATAGAACACTACACTATTCTTTTTCAAATAGAAACACTGTTCATTATGAATTAATTTGATGACAAACTAGCACAAATGACTTCATATGTACTTATTTTTGTTAAATTGCACCATATTTATTTCATACACTAACTGAACTCTTGAGAGAAGATATCTCATGATCTTGTTTATGTATTTTATGTTTAACATTTTTGATATCGTTCTCTATCTGCAAAGTACCCATTACATACAGAAATGTATAACACTGAGTTTGTTTATCAAAATTCCATCTGAATTTAAAATAAATGTTTTAAATGACATGTTTAGCATGTAAGGGCATTTATCTTTTACATTAACGAACACGTTATTTACAAATGCAGCACAATTATCATGCCTTTCAATCTTCACCATTAGAGATGTAATATTCCTTTAGGAACTTTCGATTTTTTGATGGCAAATTTTTATTAGTAATCGACTTTACTTTGCCACGGATTGTTTATAAAACTACGACCTTTAAAATTAGAACTGATGCACGATTGTCCACAGCGCCACGACCACTGCTCCTCAGATGCATATTTTGAAAACAAATTCAAAAATCTTGATTCCGGACTGCATTTAATATATGAAATACAATATTCTATCAAATGCATATTGTCAGATTATAAATCTTACAGACAAGTTAAATTCTGATATTACTTCATGCACGATACATTTATATTCTACTAGTTCTTTGAATATTCTATCAATTGGCATTTTAACAAATTATGGCGTTTGATCACAAGAACATTTGACAAAAGTTTTATAACAAGATTAATGTATTGAAAGAAAAAACTTACTTCAATTTTGATAGAGGATATCTCATCACCTTGTTCAATTTTTTCTTGCTGTAAATCCTTGAGGTTTTTCTCCATCTGCAATGTAATAATAATTCATCGATAACGTTGTGTATTTGTATATTACGAACCATCATGTGTAATGAAATCAATGTGTTTCTGATAAGATAGAACACTACACTATTCTTTTTCAAATAGAAACACTGTTCATTATGAATTAATTTGATGACAAACTAGCAAAAATGACTTCATATGTACTTATTTTTGTTAAATTGCACCATATTTATTTCATACACTAACTAAACTCTTGAGAGAAGATATCTCATGATCTTGTTTATGTATTTTATGTTTAACATTTTTGATATCGATCTCTATCTGCAATGTACCCATTACATACAGAAATGTATAACACTGAGTTTGTTTATCAAAATTCCATCTGAATTTTAAATTAATGTTTTTAAATGACATATTTATGATGTAAGGACATTTAGCTTTACATTAACGAACACGTTATTTACAAATGCAGCACAAATAACATACCTTTCAATCTTCACCATTAGAGATGTAATAATCCTTTAGGAACTTTCGATTTTTTGATGGCACATTTTTATCAGTAATCGACTTTACTTTGCCGCGGATTGTTTATAAAACTACGAGCCTTAAAATTAGAACTGATGCACGATTGTCCACAGCGCCACGACCACTGCTCTTCAGATGCATAGTTTGAAAACAAATTCAAAATCTTGATTACTGACTGCATTAAATATATATAATACAATATTTAATCAAATGCATGTTGTCAGATTTTAAATCTTACAGACAAGGTAAATTTTTATATTACTTCATGCACGATACACCTATATTCTATTTGTACTATTAATATTCTTACCATTGGCATTTTAACAAATTATGGCGTTTGATCATAAGAACATTTGACAAAAGTTTTATAACAAGATTGATGTGTTGAAAGGAAAAACTTACTTTAATTTTGATAGCGGATATCTCATCATCTTGTTCATTTTTTTCTTGCTGTAAATCCTTGAAGTTTTTCTCCATCTACAATGTAATAATAATTCATCGATAACGTTGTGTATTTGTATATTACGAACCATCATGTGAAATGAAATCAATGTGTATCTGATAAGATAGAACACTGCACTATTTTTTTCCAAATAGAAACACTGTTCATTATGAATTTATTTGATGACAAACTAGCACAAATGACTTCATATGTACTTATTTTAGTTAAATTGCACCATATTTATTTCATACACTAACTGAACTCTTGAGAGAAGATATCTCATGATCTTGTTTACGTATTTTATGTTTAACATTTTGATATCGTTCTCAATCTGCAATGTACCTATTACATACAGAAATGTATAACACTGAGTTTGTTTATCAAAATTCCATCTGAATTTAAAATAAATGTTTTTAAATGACATGTTTATCATGTAAGGGCATTTAGCTTTACATTAACGAACACGTTATTCACATATGCAGCACAATTAACATACCTTTAAATCTTCACCATTAGAGATGTAATATTCCTTTAGGAACTTTCGATTTTTTGATGGCACATTTTTATCAGTAATCGACTTTACTTTGCCACGGATTGTTTATAAAACCACGAGCCTTAAAATTAGAACTGATGCACGATTGTCCACAGCGCCACGACCACTGCTCCTCAGATGCATATTTTGAAAACAAATTCAAAAATCTTGATTCCTGACTGCATTAAATATATATAATACATTATTTAATCAAATGCATTTGTCAGATTTTAAATCTGACAGACAAGGTAAATTCTGATACTACTTCATGCACGATACATTTATATTTTACTTATACTATGAATATTCTAACCATTGGCATTTTAACAAATTATGGCGTTTGATCCTAAGAACATTTGACAAAAGTCTTATAACAAGATTGATGTGTTGAAAGGAAAAACTTACTTCAATTTTGATAGAGGATATCTCATCATCTTGTTCATTTTTTTCTTGCTGTAAATTCTTGAAGTTTTTCTCCATCTGCAATGTAATAATAATTTATCGATAACGTTGTGTATTTGTATATTACAAACCATCATGTGAAATGAAAACAGGGTTCAAAAAGTGCGTATCGTCATCGCCCCAATACTCACAATATTTTAATTTTTCTATCTTCGTCAACGAGTCTCGAAAATAATATGTGTTTCTCATGTTATTTATTAAGAGCAATTCATACGATTACAAACGTTGTTTTGTCGGCAGAAAATAAAGGTGTTGCTATTCTACCTATACGCAATGGACTGCTGAAGCTGCAACATTTTAAAGGTGTTTCGTGGACTGATTCAATTTATATTTGTAATTGTGTTACAGAATGTTTTATGAACTAAGTTCAATCCTTTTGTAGATGAAAGCACTAGGTAATTTTGCTATTGCACCGATAAACATTGACTTACATACGAATATAAAAAATGCGGTTTAAAACTGTAACATGTCGTTCCGTTCATTACTTCTTTTTAATATTAACCTTTAAATTCGACTAAGATTAGCATATGATATTAAGGACTTGCTTCAGAATTTTATAATGTGGACATGCATATTTAAGTTGACGGAAACGGCTGTTAGTGTTACTATCACAATATACAAAGATAATTTTATGAATGGAATAGGTCTAAACCAAAAAAGTCATGATTTAAAACGGTTATATATATTGTTATGTTCGTTTTTTATATATAGGACTTCCTATGATTAACCTGATAAGGGTTTGATTAAGTCAATTTCTTTAAAACAAACGGTTTGGACAGTTAATTGTGTAGATATTTGTTCTAAAAATAAACATTTGCTTGCAATGTAATAAGACCAATTGAAATGCTTCAACTCGTTTTTCTGGAAGATATTCCGTAATTGTCGACTGAGTGAAGTTGGAGATAAATTAAAACCTGGTAGACTTGACATGTATAATAGTTTGATATATACAATATGCAATCATATGTTTTGTAATCTTAGACAAGTTTAATTAAATGGTTTGCTCACAGGCAAGATAAAGTGTGATTATTTCCATCAGTATATTGTTTGTTTCTGTTCGTTTGTTTGTTTTGGGGGTTTAACGCTGTTGCAACATATTGTATAGGTCATATAACGGTGGTCAATCAAACTTTTCAATGTTCGTTGAAAGGCTAAATCTCTGGATTTAATTGTCAACCAACTTCTTAGCGCATACTTTCGCTTGTGAGTTAAAACCGCCCTACATAAATAAGAATGAGTTAAACGACAAATTTATAGACTTGATAGGAAACTTGTCTTTCTTGCAGCTTACATCGTTTCTGCTTTATACTCGCGATACTTACAGACGTTAAAAATAATGGTACATAACGGTATTGACAGATGACGAATAATGAAATAAGTTAAAAGAGATTTAATGTATAAGTTGTATTTTTCTTTTATAGTGTGACCGTGCCTAGAAGCAATCTAAAACAAGAACTAGAAACATTTGATTTTAAAAGATCCTTATTTAGTTGTATTACTTGTTTTACAGATCTGCAGAACGTGTTAATAACAAGTAATGAAACATGCTGGGTTTAAATACACAAACAACTACACTTTAAAATTAGAATCTTTCTGGAAATTCATTTTTACATTTTCTGTGCATCGTATTTTCTATTGTGTGATCGTGATGCATGTTTCTATCCATAAATCACACAATGACTAGCGTTCTGGGCAACATACAAGACACGTTAACACATAAACTTGGGATATTTACCAGGATTCTGAGTTAAAATTAATGTTTATTTATCGAGTATGTTTCGTAATCAGATTTCGTGACATAAGCATATTTTAATCCTTTGTATTTCTGTTGATATGTTAAAACGCGAGATTTTATCAATTTCTTACGAACACATTTGTTGCATGCCAGCGCTTATGTAAGTTTTACATTGAACTGAAATTTATTCCTTTGCTGTACAGTCTTAAGGAACTATTCCTTCAACTAAAAAAAAGCTAATGAAGTAATTGTTGTTTACTATACTATTGTGGTCAAATATTACCCTGAGTTATTTTTAGTCATGTATACGTAGTTGTCTTCTTATATTTTACGGTTGGATGAGAATTTTAACTTTAAGGGTGAATTCAACCTTTTTCAACCATTTTTGGGAGAGTTTTGATTGGGATGGGCAATGCGCGGAATCAACCAAAAGGCACCAAATTTGTATGGTATCTCACACACTTTTGGCAATTTTACCGTTTATCAACCACTTTTGGGCGGTGGGTTGAAATTGTGGTAAAAAAGGGATAATTGTTCGTTAACATAACTCCATCATCGTTACCTGAGGGTTAGGTTATTGGACAAATTCAACAACATTTTTTTTAATTGTTTTTCTGAGCTTAAACAGTCTTACGAAGTTATCGTAATAGTATACATGTAAAATAAGTCGTGTATATATAATTTATAATGTTATAAATAAGTTCAAGTTGAAACTTTATCAACTAGTTGTCATTTTGTTCAGCTTGTGTACATAGAACTAGTACATTTTTGGATGAGTGAACAATCTCAGATCACGCTACCAAAGGACCATCTGACCTTTAAGATCCACTCGACAGATATCTCAACAGTATACAAATTTACCCCGGAGAAACTTTAATCGATGTAGATTGAAGAAAGTATAGATACACACATTATAGATTTTTACACGCGTACCTAATCGTTCGGTGTGAGCTCGTAAAAGTATTTCTAGATATTTCGAGTGACCATTTGCTTTCATTTCGCTTTTCCCATTTCAAGATTTATACATAAATACAAAATTTAGTCAAGGTAAATTCTGATGATTAAATAAAACCTACTTTGCTTTTGATTTCTGTTAAAGTGTCTTCATATGTTTCATTCTTCTCTTTTTCACATTGTAATTTACGTTCTAAGTCGTCTACCTGAAATTGATATCGACAATGTTTACCGTAATGAATAACTAGAATTTTATAATTTGTGTTACGAAAATGCAGCTTTAATGATAAGAGAAACATTTATCAATAACAATTGCATGGTATCCATCTTATAAAAAACAAAAAAATGATTATTTTTTATTTATTTTTCTTTAGTAAATCGTTTGAAGCCACTAATTTAAACTCATGATAAAATGACTACTAATTGAAAAACATCATTTTGCATTTTTGGGAACATGAAACGACACACCTTGGTGTTTTTGAACCTTTGATATTGTATGATTAATCCAATCATATATCATTAAGGTATGTTGTCGGGTACATTTCACCGTTTCAACCGGACTAGAACATGAACATGTATAATAGCGTTTCTTAAAACTATATTACTTTGTTTTATAACAGGTGGGAAGGCTAAATCATTGGCATATTTTATTTTTCTTTATATAATTCTTTATACAGTATAGCATAGTAAGAACGGTATATACGAACTATATAACATACATTTTCAGCATACTAGAATCCATTTCAATCCAATAAGAGACTTTAGTCAGTTATTTCCCATTGTATACTCTACAAGTAGGTAGGTTCAATTAGTTTGATTACTTGGATTTTACCCTTACTTTTTAATGTCAATTTGCCAAAATTAATCTTTAATAACTTTTTTGTTAATCATTTATTTTGTTAGAAATCCAAACTAAGTATCTAAATTTCATCACTTCTAATAATATCTTCCTTAACACGAAAAATATTAGGTAAACTATTTTTCTATCCTGTCATAGGAATTCAATTACAAAATCCGAGGATTCCAACTGTAAGGTCCTACTTACCATTTATATTGCTTTAGATTTTATCAGGGAAAGATAACTGACTAAAGTCCCTAATTAGTAGTAAATTTTCTATTTACTTGTTACATACTACATACATGCATGTTAATTATCAATTTAATACCAACATGATTAGATTATCAATTAAAAGAATAAAATATATTACTAAAATTGTTATGCAGTTTTTACATTTTACTTCTATAAATGTAAAAAACAATAAAGTCTGCTTAAAGCAGTAAAAGTTGCATTAAGCTGCCATTGATGGCAATTGTTCGGATTGGCTGCTTACAGCAGGTGCCTGTTTTAACCAGTTTTAGTCACGCTGCTTCGAACAGTTCATTCTGATATACTAAATTCGTCATTTTCGCAGAAGTTCGATTTGTCAACAGAACGGTGATAAATGTTTAAATTTCAACAAAGCCTTATACTTTGATGACAGGTTCGATCAAAACGCAGATACGAAACTCTCCAACGCGGCCGCCTTTTTGCCGTATTCCGATTTTTTCGTTATTTTCGTGAACAAAGTAATTTAAAGACCAGTTTTGCTCACAAACTTATCGTATATCTAAAACAAAAAACAGATATTAAATTCATGTATTGAAATTAATTGTAATTGCCTAATATCAAACAATAGACAACCTTCTCAATGCCTAACTAAAACAAATTGAGTAAAACGGATTAAATGTTTATTGGTCTTCAAAGAAGATACAAGTGTAAAATATATCCAAATCAGAAGTAATACGTTATACGTGTGTTGGGACTAAAAAGTTCTTTATATTATACCCGAGGGTATGCTATATCAAAGTATGTTATAACCGGGCTGATTTTATATAGAAAGTATTAGGATGAAAAAAGGACCAGGAAAATGGTATATTGTAGCCCAGTGTATGTTATAACCGAGTGTGTTATAATCAAGTTTTACTGTACATTAAATGCATGACTTCTTACATGTACTATCAATGTATTTTACTATACTTCCTCTTACTTACTACCACGCGTCTGACAAATTATTTATAAAAATGCAATAATGCTTCTTCAATAATAAGTCACAATAATGTACAATACCTTATACTGGTTTATTTGTGCTTTTAGTTCTTCATTATTACGTTCCAATTCCTAAAAAATAAATGTAACATATTACTTGCCATTACTATAAAATATCAGCCTGTAAACTTCTGAAGGAATTCAAACAGCTTAGATAGACAATTAAAAAATATTATCGTTGACGCACCAGTCATCAAATTATATAACTCGTGAGTGTATTGTAAGACAGTTTACAGATATCACTTATCTACATCAAAGGTAACTTGACATAATTGCTATCTGTAAACTGAGGATAGACATTTTACTAATATTAACAACTGAATGAGCACAAAATTAAAAACAATTTTATATAAAGTATTTGTAAATAGTTGTATGAGTAAGTATAAGTATAACCTTTTTCTGCAACTCATATTCTTTTTTTTCTTGTTTATGTTTGTAATTCAACTTCAATTCTTGACTCTGAAAATCAGAAGTTGTTTCAATTTCTGTGAAATTGTATAATAACCTTATTTGATTTTATGACAAAGGGAAAATATATGCTCAGAAAAAAAATGTTTCTAATAGAAAATGTGTCTGCTGTGCTTCAGACCAGTTGCTAAATACAGCTATTATATTTCTATGGTGGAACATTGGGCATTTCGATAAGAGAGGAAAGATGTCGAGTAAAAGATTCAAGCATTTATGTCAATAAAAATTAAAATGCGTCGGTAAACATTTGATATTCGAAAAGATAAGGTCTTAATTAATTAAAAACCAATATTCAAGCAAACATAACATGTTATTTAACAATTATAATGACTAACCTTGGTTTTTATTTTGTAAAAAGCTAATGCTTTCATTGTCGTATGTTCTCCTTCGGGTGATTTAAAATCAGTATTCAAACAATTGTCTTGTAATTCCAAAGCTTTATTTGCTAGTTCATGAACTTCGCCATCTTCGGTAAACAGAGCAAATGTCAGGTTTTCTACCTTAAATTATTCCAATTATTCATACATGAAATAAACACTGTACAAATGTTATTATTAATTGATGCATTGAATGATTTTCCAATTCAATAAATGTCTTACATATTAATTACTACGCCACTCGTTAAAAAGCGTGCGTTGATAGTACTCTTAGCTATGTTAAGTCATAATTTGGGCCATAAAAATGTATTATCATGCAATCACATTGACATGTATTTATAGCAAGCTGTTTAAGACGCTCAGCCAGTAATAGATTCAACACAATGTGTCAACTATACTTAACGAAACTTCTAAGTACTCCGATTTCAATGTTGTCAGAAATTTTTATTTTTCAACATTTATGTCTGATCGTTAATGGAAATGTGTATAGGTATTATAGGACTATACTGTCGTCTGCTTACATGGTTTTCATGCTTCATGGTTCGGATGTCGCTTCAAGAACGAGACATTACCATAGGTCTTTTGCCAGACGGTGAGTCTCCTGCAGAATAAGACTTCCAATTGCTAATTTTCTTTTCAATCAAAACAATTAGAAAATCTTATCATACCAACGCTTGCGCGACAAAAAGTGGTTTTGCATTGATAAAGTAGCATGAAAACCATGAAAGCAAAGGTAAGTATGGTCTAAAACACAATTCCATCAGCGAATGAACATTAATGTTGAAAAGTAAGACTTCTTACCATACTGAAATCGGAGTACTTCGAAGTTTCGTTAAGTACATAACTGAAATTTAATTTATTTTAAAAGCATGGTTAAACTGTAAATATACCTCTCCAAATTTGCTCAAAACTTTATCAGTCGAAATATCGACGCGCATTTTTTCAATGAGTGTTTTCATCTCTGATAGATACTCATCTCTTTTCTCATCAGACAAGCGATTATTGATACTATGCATCAATTTATGTCTTGATAAAATAACCTGAAGGAAAGGATAAAGGCAGAAAAGATATCATGGTAAATCAATAATTCAGATTTTGTTTTCAAATGAGCTTCATTGTTAAGTTATAAAGGCTATTTGGATTATAAATTGTACTGAAATAAAAAAGTAAATTTATATATTTATATCATATGTGCGTGCTGTAAGCAAAGCCAACCATTTAACACTGTAATAACAATTAAACATAATTTAGTTTGAATTATTACCTGGCCAACATCAAACCATAATAAGTTTTCATGAAATAATTTACATCGACTCATCAAACTTAACACAGCAAATGGTTCAACCTCTTCTGGTCCCAACGAAGTTTCAATTTCGCAGTATTGGCTGATGTATAGTTTTGAAACTATCCACCAATAGTTAATTGGAGATATTGTTTCCTTTCTAGCATGTCTTTCCCATCTTTCACACCGACAACTACAAAAAGAACAGACATCATAAGTTCATTTAATTTAAAAGAATGACAATAATGCTGTCTTCTTAAAACAAATTACAACATACACGTGTAAATATCGGGTTTATCACCGTAGAATCGCATTGTGTAGGTCAAATAACGGCGGTAAGTCAACCTATCCACTCCTCCGGGAAAGCCTTAATATCTGTATTACTACGCGCATACTTACGTCAGTGACTTACAAATATCCATTATATCCATTAGAATGGGTGTATATATAATTACATGCCTCGCCCGGGATTTAAACCAACGATCCCCTCGATTAATAGACTTGCGTGCTACCAACTGAGCTTGCCGACTAAAAGTGGAGACATTTACATTCATATGCAATTTATACTCGTATCAGGTCTACTTAAATATTAATAGGACAGATCCGTAGGAGTAGGGGGTATATGGGTTTAGCCCCCCTCCTCCCATTAAAACAGATAAGATATAAGTTTTACAACGGCCCATTATGTCAGTGTTCCCGTAAGCTTTAACTGTTTTTATTGACAGGAGTATTCAAAGCCACAATTATGTCCCACGTGAGCACAATACAGGCAAAGACATATCATGTTGACTCAATCATATAACACTTATTTGATGGGTTAGGGCACCTATCAAGTAAATTTGTAGCTTGTGTCCATCGGGTAACATACGATTCACACCTTACTAAAATATTTAAATATGATGATAATGATAACTATTAAACAATCATAAAACAAACAAAATCAAATAAAAAAGGTATACATTTTAATCTGCCGTAGATAACCTAATGTCTCAGTAGCCTAAGGGATAAATGAGTTCAAAAAATAGGATTGCATCCTAGAGACCTTAATGGATATCAAATTAACGCTTATGATGTTTAAATATTCAAACTTGATGGATTTCATATTTTCATTACAAATCACATAAATTTATGCTATGTTACCCTTTAAGATGCATAACAAATATTGAATTTTGTACATGTACCTGTCTTTGAAGTTGCTTAGTATTCTTTGGAACACATTTATACAAATTTTACATTTTCTGTCATGAAGAGTATACTTCTTTGATTTCTCTTGTTTAACTTCTCCATTTACTGCAACTTTAATCAATAGTTCTTCAAAGTGATGCTTTTCACCAGGTCCATGCATTTGAACCAGTTCATCAATAAATGGTTCCATCTTATTTTTGATATAACTAATTGAACCATTTCGGACATTCTGGAGATTAAGTACTGTCTTGGCCCAGTTTGAAAACTCTTCCTCAAAGTTGTCGTCACACTCCATCATTTAATTCATAAATCTGTAAAATACAATAGCAATGGATAAGTATTCGTGTGTGTATTCAATTCAGTGATTAATTTTTGTGCTTCTAGCCAACATGTACATATCTTTAACGATTTTATATTCACATCAATATTCAAGATGATATCAAATACAAACTATACGATGCCATATAATGCCTGACATTAATTGTCTTGTACTTGTCTTTTCATTAAACCATAGAGCACCAAATAAGAATACGAAAGTATTGCACATGTATTTCAAATTCCAATTAACATCGGCGCATTAAGAAAAACGTTAAACAAGAAGGCATATCACTTGATGCTTCACAAAAGGATGTGATAGAAAATAGTTTTAGGTCTAAGACTACTAGATTTTTATCTTCTTTTCAGAAGAAAATTTTAATCTGTTTCCAGTTGATGAAGAAACAGAAGAGTTCCTTCAGGTACCACCTCTTGATTCTTTTATTGAAAGTTGTTTAATTAAACGACATGGATCTAAGGCTTCGTTCAGTAAATCAAGATCTAGATCCTTGGTCACACAACCATGTAAATAAGTTGAACAAATAGCTTACAAAGGTCAACAAGCTGCTAGGTTAGGAATAGTGATGTCAGTTTATGTAGCAACATTACTACAACTTTTTCAAGAAGATTCCTTTGAAAGGAAAAAGCTGTTAAACAAATCAAGGACATTTTTGCTATGACAACAAAATCTTTGGATCAGATGGGTCGATCTGGTGCTTTCCATCATGTTATACATCGTACAGTTGCTATGACAGACTTTGCACTTTTTGAGTTAGAGGATGCCAATGAACTGGCCAATTTACCTTTGTCTGGAAAAGGTGTATTTGGTCCAGAGTTTGAAACTTTCTTAAAAGCCAGGAAAGAAAAGAAGAAACAAATTGAAGATATTGTTCCTGATATTAAAAAGAAAGAGTTAAAACGTAGACCATCTGTTTTGACTAGTCAGGACAGAAATATAAGTACATACAAAAAACCTAGATTTGATCAACATCAAAATTCTACATCTACTCAAAGATCCTATGATTCTGGTATATCTCATAATTTTTGTATTCCAAAGATACCCAGAGAACGTGAAAAGATTGACTACAAACAAAACTCTCAGAAGAAGTCCAAGTCCTCTTCTCAATACAACAGATCTTCCCAGAGTACCTCCACCAAAGGAAGACTGGGAAAGTCAAATGATCAATGACAAGGTATGTAACATAGCAAAACATCCGGAGATACCAGTTGGGGGACGTCTTTCTCATTTTCTGCCTGCATGGAAACAAATAACTACAGACAAATGGGTGTAAGAAGTAATAAAAAACGGTTACAAACTAGAATTCTTAAAGAAACCTGTTTTTACTGGCATCAAAACAACAATAGTACCTTCGAATCACACTTTGGCAATAAAAAGAGGAAATAGAAAATATTTTATAAAAAAGGCTAAAGAAAAAGTACCGTTGAACAAGGCAAAAGCAGGTTTTTACAGCACATTATTCCTTGTTCCAAAGAAAAACGGGGAAATGAGACCAGTTATCAATCTCAAACCACTCAACAGGTATCTCCGGAAACTTCATTTCAAAATGGACACTGTACGAAAAAGTAAATCATTTAGTAGAAATAGACAGCTGGGGTCTCAATTTAGATCTAAAAGATGCGTATTTTCATATCAAATCTTAAAAAGTCACAGAAAGTATCTTCGCTTTGCCTTTCAGAAGAAAATTTATTAATTCAGGACTCTTTGTTTTGGACCAACGTCAGCTCCACGTGTATTTACCAAGGTAATATTAGTGGTAGCAGCTCAACTACGCAAACAGGCAATAAATCTGACTACTTATTTAGACGATTGGCTAGCTCTAAAATTAAGCAAACAAAATTAATAGAGGACAGACAAATTATTCTGAGCACATTGTGTCAGTTGGGATTCATGATAAACAAAGACAAATCACAACTCTGTCCAGTTCAAAATCCAACTTACTTAGGCTGTCTATTTCTTCTTCACCGCGGTCCAACAGAGGAAAGAATAGCCACTTTGACAGAAGCAGTTATCAATATAATTCAGGGAAAGAACTCGGCAAGACAATTTCTTGTATTGCTGAGAAAGATTGCTTCCTGACTTCCAAATGCACGTTTGTTCATGAGAACAATCCAGCTCCATCTGTTACACAATTAGAGTCCTTCCAGAATGGCTTTGTCTTACCAAATTCCTGTTACACCAGATCTGGTAAATCATTTGAATTTGTGGTTACAGGAGTTTTCCTGTCATAATTTCAACAGATGCAAGCTCTACATGGAGCTGTGGTGGTCATATGAACGATTATACAGTGCAAGGCCCTTGGTCTCCTGCGGAGAAACTTTAACATATAAACTATCTGGAGATGAAAGCAGTAATTTATACGATCAAACATTTCTTGACAAAACTGAGAAATCAAAATGTTTTAATCAGGTCAGACAACACAACTGTGATTCAATACATAAACAAACAGGGGGGGGGGGGGGGGGGACCAAACCCCAACAGTTGTATCGTCTGACCTGGGATCTTTGGCATTTAGCACTGCAGACCAATATGAAACTGAAAGCTGCTTTTATAGTTGGGACCACAAACATTCTAGCGGATGCATTGAGCAGAAATTTGATACGGGAGACAGAGTGGTCGTTAGACCGATCGGTAGTGATACAAATTTTCAATTAGCTGGGAACTCCCGAAATAAATCTGTTTGCAAAAATAATGAACAGACAAACTCAAGTGTTTTGTTCATGGATGACACATCCACAAGCATTTGCAGTGGATGCCCTCTCAATATCCTGGACGAACATGTTTGCTTATGCGTTCCCTCCAATTCAGTTGATACCAAGAGTCATATTCCATTTTCAAGGTCAGGAAAATTTCACCTTGATTCTAATTGCTCTTTGTTTGCCGAGACAGTTTTGGTGTCTCCTCCTGTTACAGTTACTGATTGCACCACCAGTCAGACTGCCATGCAGGAAAGATCTTTTGATTCAAGGCAAGAACAAAAATCCCCACCAAAATCCGAAGTCGCTAGACCTGACTGCATGGCTATTATCGACAAAAAATTGTCAGCTTTTAAAAAAACACTAGATCCTTACTTGCCGCATCTTTGAGAAAGGGCATCCAGAAAGATTATAGGTGCAAGTTCAAATTGTTCAGCCATTGGTGCAGTAAACAACAAACTGATCCTTATGCAGCATCTTTAACTGTTTGTGCTGATTATTTATCCTTCTTATTTTTTGAAAAAAGTCTGAAATATAGGACCATAAATGGGTACAGATCAATGTTATCTTCAATTTTACCACCTGTAGAAGGTAAACCTATTGGTCAGCATCCATGTATTATTCGTTTATTGAAAGGTATTTTCAATGATAAACCTCCTTTAAAGAAACTTGTTCCTGAGAGGGATTTACCTCTTGTTTTAGGTTACTTAAAAAGAGCTCCATTTGAACCTATAAAGGATGCTGCTTTGAAATATGTGACAAGAAAAACTTGTTTTTTTTATTGCTGTGACAACTTTCCAGAGGTGCAGTGATTTACAAGCCTTACAAAAAATAATAATAATATTTATTTGGCATAGTGTACACAAAGCATAATTACAATAAACATATTACATATCATGTGACAAGTAATAAGCTATGACAGGCACACCAACACCAGGGATAGCACAAAAAAGGGCAAGCCCTTATTTCCATTGTGGTCCCTACGTGTTGGTGGTGTGACATAGAGAGGCAATGATACAGCAAATATGAACGGAGATATGATTGAGACCAATACAAACAAAAATAGAACATAGCACTTAATCTTTCAGATAATTGAATATACATGTAGATGTTATATGTAAAATATGTATCAGACAGTTTTTATACTGTATACATAAAATTAATCACAGAAATGTTAAAAGTATCACAGTTTAGTTGATAGTCACAATGGTTATCACATGAAATGATCAGGTATCAAAGTTAATTAGATAATCACACAATTAATCACAGAATTTTTCAAGTATCACAGTTTAGAATCAATAAAACCTATTTAGATCTAAGACAAATTATCTAAAAAATGTTGTTCCACAGTTTTTTTTTAATTTTGGAAGGTTTTTTATTTGTGTGATGTTGGATGGTAAGGAGTTCCATAATGAACAGCCGAGGTAGCAGAAAGGTTTTAGTCCAAAACTTTTGACTGTTGGTAAAGAAAAGGCACCTTTGTTACTAAGTCTTGTATTATAAAGGTGGATAGTGTCTTCTTGTAGCTTCTTGCTACATCTAGGTGTGTGTTTCCATCCACCTATGTGGCCCCCCGGAACACTTCGATTTTTCCGAATGCTATGTGTGGAAAACTGTGTACTATTTGATGCACAATCCAACGCCAGTTTTATACTTTTTGCAAACTGCATGGATAACCTCGGCGCTTGTCTAAAACAAAAAAACCGTTATTAATAGATGTTGTACAAAATAAGGTCTCCAGAATATCCATCATTTTTTTGTAACTCCAGTACATAAGTATTGTGTAAAAAGAAATCCTGGTAGATGCTGGCAACGATAAGACAGATTTTATATTCAAAAATATAACTTTTGCTTAAAACCTGATCATATAAAAACATGAATTTTAGGAGAAATCTGAAATTTAATATAAAAATCTCCAGTCAATCAGTTGAGAGAATATCATCGACTAAAATCCTAGGTTCCGCATAATTTTAAAATTATAAGACTTTATACTATAAAGCACATATCGTCGTCTTCCAGAAAGTGTGTAGCGTGTTCTGGTACATATATTGTTTAAGAGGAAGCCATTAAAGAAGATAATTATTAAAGATACCTACCTTTTTTGGTTTGCGCCATTTTTTCTTGTTTTGATACACTAGAGAACGTTCACCGCCTTGCACTTACAGACTGCATCATAAAGCGGGACATAATTTGAACAATCTCCGTAGAGGAAGTTGACACTCTGGCAAATCTTAAATATGGAAGCTGCAGGCCTTATAATTTTTAATTGTTTTAGACAAGGAGGTTTCTTCTTTGTATCTGTTGCATTTTCAGTATAGTCGTTTATATTACGATAAAGGTTAAACGATAAATCAATACGATAGTCGGTCTATTTTAATATAAATGTTGTCAAATTATAAGTTATGACTCTGATGTCTATATTCAAGACGTTGATTTAACTTGAGTCTACGAAACTACGTTTTTAATCTGGGGGAAATTTAATCATAAAGCTACGTTGAATCTATTATATGAACAAATTAGAAATAGTTATGTTGTCAAGTATTCACGATTGCAATAAAAACTAGGTTATATTTTACCGATAAACTAAACGACGCAATCCATTATTTGCGTAGACTTATAAACGTTTATTCTTATCAATCAATATTTACGAAAAAGGCGACCTTATATGATTCAAAGCAATACAAGTATATACTAAATAAACTTATACGCATACATATTTCAATTGCGTATAACTTTTTTATAAACCAATATATTCAAACGAAATTGTGTAAATCTACTCTTGACTATATATTAATTGTTACTGCGTAGTCACTTTTCGTAGTCTAACCGGTGCGTTCAATCGTGAACCGATGAAATCCGTTAAATGCACGAGAAAATCACGAGTGGCTCGAATCAAAATTGCACATGGTTGCTGTAGACTGAATAACGACCCTCACATTCAAAAATCACAAAATGGCCAAGGTAACGGTAGAAAAGCGAAAAATAGCTTCTGAGTTGTTAAAAATAGATGGCGCCCAGCCCACAAAGCAAGAACGACAACAAACTTACCTCATGACATCAACATCATGCTGATGTGAATATCACAGAAAGCTCTTTCTAAACATAAAATAACTTATATGGGATTAATAAAATCACCGTGTACACCATTGTTTTGGAGTCGAACCGCTATATAAGCTACACAGAAGGATTGTATGCGAGTGTGCAGAAATACGTGAGAAACACCTCCATCAGTGTGTGAAATCTATAAGAAAGCGATGCCAAGCGGTTCTCAACAGCCATGGAGGCCACACACTCGTCATTAGAGAGAGCCATACACAATATTACTCGGATATCATTATCATTTTATTACATTCACTTACGCAATCCTCATCGTGTCAATCTGACTTTTTCTCACACTGTGATGTTTTTGTTATTTTTTGTTAAATCTTTTGTCCTATGTAATAAAATAAGCAAGATAATGTAGTTCCGTCTTTTAACTACATTTGTTGAAAATTGACTTAAATCGGACTAACATTTACTGACATATGAGCCAAATTATATACAGTAAAACTCGGATATAACATACTCGCTGGGCCATAGAAAAAAGGTATGTTATAACCGAGGTATGTTATATCCATATAGCATACCAAGTATGTTATATACGAACTATATAACATACTCTTTTATAGCATACTAGAATACGGTTTTTACACTATCAGTGTGTAGTGAATATTCTGTTTTCTTGTTACATCTATATATGTATGTAAATTATTTAATTTCATATCAATATGTTAAATTATCAATAAAATGAATAAAGATATTACCAAAACCGTTATGCAGTTTTTTATATATTTTTCTTCTGAAAATGCAGAAACAATAAAGTCTGCTTACATACCTTATAAACTACATTAAGCTGCCAGTGACGGCAAGTGTCCTGATTGGCCACTTACAGCAGATGACTGTTTAAACCAGTTTTAATTAAACTGCATCAAACAGTTCATTATGACATACTAGAATTCGTCATTTTTGTAGAATTTTGATTTGTCAAAAGAATGGTGTTAAATGACATTCCTTTATTTCATAACAGATCAACATCGGGTATATCACTATTTTTTGTGGTTAAAACAGCTTTAATAAAGCTTTAAATTGCAACCGACGCGGCCGACATTTTGTTAGTGGAGACACTTAAAAAGCCGTATTCCGTTTATTTTCAGGTATTTTCGAGAACAAATCAATTAATTGGCGAGTTTTGCTCACAAACTTATTTCATCTTCGTATATTTTTTAAAAACAAAAATATCTTTAGTGCATGTATTGAAGTTTATTATAATTGCTTAACACCAAACTGTAGACAAACTTCTCAACGCCTCATTAAATAAATTGAGTAAAAACGAATTAAGTGTTAAAGTAGCTTATTATTTATTGGTCTTCATTGAAATTACAATTGTCAACAATTATATTTATATTGGAAGAAATATACCACGTGATGACACTTTGTTAATTGATTTTGTCTGTTTGAAGACTCAACTGGGTGTGTTTTTCACACGTTCCGTTGATTATAGTATATATTATACATTGTTTGTGACACGCTGTTGATTTCAAAATTAATTTAACCGTGGCTGCTAAATACTGACACAAATTTGCGCCAAAAGTATGTTTTAAAGAATGTAAAAGTATGTTGGGACCTAAAAATTGGTATGTTTTAACCGAGTGTAAGCTATATCCGAGTATGTTATAACCGAGATGATTTTATATAGAATATATAAGGATGAAAAACGGGCCAGGAAAAATGGTATGTTGTAACCGAGTGTACGTTATAACCAAGTTTTACTGTATGTATACTTATAAGTTTTGTTAAGTGTATAAAAATGAAATATACGACAATGGTGACATAAAAGACATTATGTGTAGAAACTACTTTTCATATATTAAGCAATTCCACTTAATCAATCATTAACGTCAATGAAACACGTTATTTGATTATATCTCCAAATTCGCTTTTATTTATTTTACAAACAAAATAATTTAGTGTCCTTTGCCAGATTTCTCCAGCAAGGCATAGAACAACAAGCCAGTATAAATAGGATTAAGTTATTGCGTACCCGTGTTAACATGAACTCTAATATAATCTACAAGTGTTTTGACATTGTGCATGTTTCAATAAAAAGGTTGCGATTGCTGAAGAACATTCGCCTCGCCGCTGTTGAAACTTACAGTTTAAGGTCATAGTAAAAACAGTACAAGACATTGGATATTGAGTACAATATCTTATTGCCATTACCCTTAGCGAACAATCTCTGACTACGGTAATTAACGGCGATATTTCTGCTATGCTGTCCTTAAGACAGCAATCATGAACAATCAAGTTTTTCATAACCGTATCTTTACATTTTGACTCGTTAGTTTAGTTCCAAATGGCGTGATCAAACTCCGTACGTGACACATGTCACACTGATTTTGTAATTGACAGAAACGCCAAATGATCAAGCCCTGCTGAAGGACTTGCATCTAGACAGTTCTTAGACTATTCTGATTTTCTGCTGAAAAAGTATATCTACTACAAAATGCAAAATATATGAAATTATAATTACCCTTGTCCATATATCTATAGCCTTTCTGATAAAGAGCATTATCTTTTGACACAAGCATTGCTATATACGGTTGAAAATCAATTGCTTTGAGATAAATGGGTATGTATACCCAGGTTTTATCTTTATCGATTATAATATAAAACTTTATCATACAATCGTTATACTAAGCAGAAAGCGAAATGTATAATTGTTGTAATATGTTTTAACATGATTTAAAGTTCAAACTCGAATACTATTAAACTGATTAGGTATTTGTATACGATTGCACATGCAATGATTTGAATTGTGCCTAGTGCAGAATGCATACTAAAATGTTTTTTGTTTCGTTTTAATTCTTAACCTATATTTTTTTTGTTTTTATGATCATCTTTAACCTTCCCATCTGGGATCGAATAACAGATAATTCATATGTTTTAGTCTGACTCTACTATGAATTTCTTTGTCACATGTGTGTAGCATTAACATGATTGATTTGCTTCAGGCTGATTTCTAATGCTTAACAGTATGCAGACTATTATGGCAAAGGCGATAACTCTCACAATAATGGTCTTACTTTTCATGACGTATTAGAATATAATAAAAAAATCATGTGTAAACATTACTACAAAAGTAAGTTGTCACATCGTATACTAGTTGGACTACATAGGTGTGCAGTAAGGTGAGTAGTTTAAATGTGACATACATATTGTTCGTTTTATCTCAACTGTCAAAGCTTGAATAATTTCACGGTGACTAAATGCATTGTTTTTGTACTGGCGGCCTAATTGTTATTAAAAATATCTTGACTAAAATATATCATACGGCATAAGAAGCTTTACTCAATCACAATACACACTTTCGGAAAGTCATGGGTAAATTACGACAATGATTTTAACAAACGCATTCACCGTGAAATTATTCATGTTTTGACAGTTAAGAAAAAACGAACAATACTGAATTTAAACATGTAGATCAAGTCGTTTTACAACAATATTAATGTACTGTAATATAACCGACCTTTTTACTAACCAATGTCCGTAAACTCTTACCAGTACTAACTGGAAGTCCGACAAAGAGTCGATAACTTTGTTAAAAGCATCGGCTACAAAATAGGGTCTTTGTAGATAGGTACGTTGTGTCGTGGACGGGATCCGAAACTGGATTGCCCTCTACAAATTTATTGATAAAGTCACACTGATTTTAATCACCTGCTTTACAGTCAGTGAGAGTACGCGTTTGTTGTATGAAAAGTTTAGATAACACTGTTTTGAATATTAACATATAGCTACGCTATATGAAGGTTGTTAGAGGTGTCACACATATAAAACTATCTCAAAATATACTGTTCGTCAATTTATAAAAAAATTGAAATTATCTGGGCCTTTGCTCCTAGATAGGAAGATTAAAATAACAACAAATACATAAATGGAGGTTAAAAATTAGAACGAAACAATTAAACATTTTAGCAGGCACAATACTGATCATGCAAATTGTACGTGTAAATGTGTACAAATAGTTAAATCTTTAGAATAACATTTATTTATTTATTGGATTTAACGCCGTATCAACACAATTTAAGTCATTTCACGGCGTCCAGCGCAACTAACCTAGCTTTCCTGGACCATTGTCTATAACCAGTACTCACCTACCCTTCCACAAGGCCGGAAACTTCTCCATATTATCTAACCAATGGAGGAAAATCGACATTATTGTCAAATTTTCATGAAAGGGTATAACCTCCCCGGGTGGGATTCGAACCCGCTTTAGAATAACAGTCTGCAAAGTATAATTTAAGTATGAAAAATTCTTCAATTATAATCGATATAGATAAATCTGGGTATTAATATGCTTACCCATTCATCTCATTGCAGTCGATTTTTATCAGCATATTGCAACGAATAGGTCAAAATATTTGTGCTTTATCAGACTAGCTAAAGGTAGTTTTATCTAGCATTTTGTCATGTGTATATTTTGCTAAAACAAATTTTCCTCAAATTTTAATCGACATATTTGTGCTTGACTTGAGGATGTTTCATTTGTGTCTTAATGATCATAACTTGGTTTGAATTGTGTTTCTTTCAAACCAAGCGTTTGTATAGTTATAATTATAATGGTATAAGTTACGATGACTTAACTATCAACGATGAACGATGAATCTCTCTATTTCAGAGTATATTTTCTTATCTGTAGTGGTTGTTTTTGCGTCGAGTTAAAGTTAAAGTTGTTTGGTTTATCAAGACGATTTTTAAAAGTAAAATTACTTTATATTCAAACATTTTAAACAAATAATAGGATTACGACTATATGCAAAATTCGTTCAAACGTTTCCAATTTTTACCACAAGTTTTCATAACAGACATGGTTTCTTCTAAAAATAAAATCAAAAACTTATTAAATTGAGTCGAACCATTTAAGTTATATGTTATGAAATTGTGTAGTTCTATTTACAACCAAGATTTTATATCAATTATTTAACTACATAACCAATAGGTCTAAATTAAACGCAAAGTTAAAGCCTTAAAATCTTTAAAATTTTATTTACAGTTAAAATTGCACTCATGGGCGGGCATATTTTGGGATTGTCAGTGGTGTACGGACCCCAAGTCCTCTAAAATTTATGATAAGTCCTGACTTTACGATGTTCGTCTTGGCAATCGAGGGTCGTGATTAATTTATAAGGGATGTGTTAAGGGACAAACAGTTTATTTACAGGTATTTGTACCTATAAAAGACCTTAAGACCTTCTTAAGAACATCACAGTGTTATCTATTCCATTCAATATCGTCTCATCTAAATAATACTCGTTTGATATCTAAAATGTTTATGATCATGCATGTTTATGATAAAAATGTGTATCTGTTTTTTATGTAAACTTGAATGACTTAGCCGTGTTTATACCAGTTTGTTCTCGCTCAATTGTGAAACAAGTTCTTACAACAAAGATTTTACATTTCCGCTTCCTGGCCCCAAGTACTGAGCTTGTAGGATTAGCTTTCTTGCTCAGTGAAACGACGAGATAAATTTTGAATGTGATTCGAACCAAAGCGTAGCTGGCTATTTAATGATTACTAGTTAAACGTCGTAATCTCTGGACCATACCCGCTTCATAGCCGTGTTTACACAGTAATGATGACATCACTGACTGATACACAGTGTTCTTTCTCTCTACAAGAAAACTGACGTATGCAGATAAGGTTTTTTTTGTTTGTTATAGATAAGACTCCTTCATGCAATAGCCTGTGCTTGTTTTCTTAAAATTTATTATTGGGTTTAACGCCGTATCAACACAATGTAGGTAATTTTACGACGTCCAGCGCACCTAACCTAGCTTTCGTTGACCCTAGTCTATAACTAGTACTCACCTACCCTTCCACAAGGCCGGAAACTTCTCCATATATCGTATTAATGGAGAAAAATTGACATTATTGTCAAATTTATACTGTTATAAATTGCATTAACGTTATAGATACATATAACAGACTCTCGTATCAGTATTTTTGACAATCTGAAAACAACTAACGAGGTTGTTGGAAGTCAATTTTTTAAAAGAAAAAAGAAACTACAAATGTGTTTAGAAAAAGTAGTATTTTTTTATTATCAATTATATTATAAGAGCATGAATGAAAAAACACTTAGATTTAGATAGCTAGATTTATTTAGGTATTGGCAAAATGAATGTACCATACTTGTCAAAATATGTATGCTATATACGTTTATATCTCATGTTAGAATTTGAGTAACACCACACAGTATGAAGCAGAAAATTATTTAAATCATTTAATATCAATGATATAATTTCATGTATACGTACATGTACCTATTTTCTATTTTGTACTTGGTAGAAAGTCAAGATATACTTTATTACATGTTTGCAACAGGACATGATAAGCAATACAGAATCTGACAGTCGAGACAATGTTCAACGACAAGAATACATACAAGTACATTAAGGACAATGTAATTGACCTTCTGGTGAATTCATCTTTTCTCTCAGTATGAAAACACAAATCATTGAAGATGACATAAAGAGAGGCTTAACTTGTTCTGCATTAGGGACAGTGTATTTTCATTCGACAAAAACTGTTCATTTAAATGGTACCTTAACTATTTTCACCAGTGTCTCTTTCAGGCGGTCAATACCAAAACTAGTGTGAATGTTTTATTTGTTAATTTTCACTTATGTTCATCCCGTGATAAAGTTAAGCCTATACATGTAGATATAATTAAAGATTTCTTTAATACAAGATTTGCTAGTAAACAAGCATCATAATTAGTTTATTGTAAATGAAAATCATATAAACTCCAACAACGTATAATGCTATCTACCGAATCAAATAAATGTTAAACAGCTTCATTTCTCGCCCTTATGTCACTCAGATCATATGCGTGTTATCAAACAAGCATAAAGTAAGTCGTACTATTTATTTTGATTAAACTAAAGAAAATACTTTTTGAAATCAACCAAGTTTGTAAAACATTGACGCACCGTTTATCTAGAACTTCAATTCAGATGAAATTACATCCGCATACTGATTTATGGTCTAGATATATAATAAGCGGATCATTTCTGCTACCCCGTTATATAATCAAAGCACTGGAGTGCTGGAGGAACGATGTCCTGAACTTATTTTTTGATTGTTTATTACTATCGAATGATGTAATTAAGCTACGCATATAACATGCATTGTCAAAAACATCGTATGCCCTTTTTACTCCAACAAGTAATCATTGCAGTTGTCACGGGTTGAGTTGTCTACGGGTTGAGTTGTCCCGTCTCCATTGCAAGATTTGTATGTCCTGAGAGTAACCTCCCTTTTTCTGAAGAGTTTCAAGAACGACAACACAAGCCAGCGTTGTATTACATTTAAATGAGATGTTAATGAGTTTCACGCTTGAACTACGCCTCTTTGTCTATGTTGAAAATTGTTGAAGCGTGAAAAGAGTAATCTTATACTTTCTTGTTACCATTGGAACGATGTTAAATAACATCGTTCCAAAAATGATAGGGATTTAAATATGTATATAGTCGTCTACAAGACATGATTCTAAGAATCAAATTTAACAAAAAATATGGAATGAATGCCTGCACTTATAAAAAGAAACTTAATTTGCAATACAGCAATGTAATAATTAACGGCCAAGATACATGTTTATAGAAAATATATATTGTGTATATTTTCATTTTATCAAAAATGATTCTTATTACATTTACACCTGCCATTTGTGTGTTTATCCAACAAAAACATATTTGCGTCACAAATACACATTTCAATCCAAAGCTTATTACGTATGTCAGTATTACCTATGTGTGCTATCAAAGTATGGTCTGTATTGTTCTAAAAGTTGAGAGAGTCAGATATACCGACAAATGATGATAGATTTTACTCACAAACATACATTTGTTATTCTTTTGAATTCATACATTATTGCGAGGTAAGTGTTACTTACTTTGGAATATTAGGAATAAAACAATGTCTTATGTTTTCCATTAAAGCAGATTTAGTGCCAGTTTCATAACTTAACCAGTTTCACCATAAAATAAGTCAAATGGAGACAAGTCCTTGAAACAGATTTGAAGTAAAACATTTCTGTGGACGATATAAGGAAAATACGTAACGCATTCAGGAGCTAAATGCATTATTCATTTACAAAGAGTATCTCCATTAACACACAAATAAATAACTGACCATGAACATCAGTATGATATTATCTTTACATGATTTAACAGAGATATATGTGTTCTTGTTTCCGGCCAAGATATACAAAACATCAACATTCTGACAATTAGAATTCGGTCAATACAAAATTACGATTCTTATCACCATAAAAACAACGACAAAGACAGTATCGATACTTAAAGGGATATACAGGCAAAAGTTCAACTTCATATTTCCTTATTTTGATTACTATCTTTTTATAACTGTGAATGCAACAGACACACTGTTACATTACTTCGCGAAATATTTCTTTACTTTCTCGTAATATGATAGACCCACGTGGGTCAGGTTAGCTAAAATAGATGACATGTAGTGTTAAAATATGCATTTACTGATGAGAAAGTACTAGAGCTTGTTATTGTGCAACTATAGTATAGTTCTATTAAAAAGATATCCTAACCGCCTAAGAATGTTGAAAAGACAAGAAGCGACATATGGAAATGTTTAATTTCAGCAAGTACGACGTATAACAAAACTATAAATAGCTTGGTGATTCCCTCAGTATCCTACTTTCGTTTTCAACAATTAGTATGCCACATGTTTTAATTCGTTCAGTTGAATGTTATAAGTGACAAATGTTATTAGTAAGTGATTTCTTACGTTCTTAATACTATTTTAAAGAATAATCTTGGTTCTATACTTTTGGCACAGTCATTTGCCTGTATATCCCTTTATTTGGAGATAAACTTACCATGAGCAAGGAGTCAACCACTTAAATGAAAATAAATAACAAACAAGATTTGCCTCCCTTATTTACATCAAATTTAGTTTACATTGAATCTTCCATCGTCCAATTCGGAATAGCACAGACTAAAACCATTCTTCTCTGCTATAACAAAGACAAAGACGTGGTTCAAGCATACTATCTTATTTTACTACAATTATGCTGACATATGTCCGCTCCTTTCGATTCATTTAAAGATTTAAATTGTCTAGCTCTGCCGCACTCAACACCTTTTTCTTCTTTGATTGGTTTTACGCCGTATGTCAAATCACGGCGGTCAGTTAACCTACTTACCGTTCATGGAAGAGATAAATCTTTGGATTGACTGTTAATTACTTACTATGTGCATACTTTCGTCAGTGACTGACGAATTACAGCTGCCCTAAATGTTATTTATCAGTGAAAGGAGGGAATCTGGCTTAGGAATCATTTTATTAATAAACTCTACGAAATTATGATCCCCTGCGGTAATCGAACCCACGACTCCTTGATCAATGGACTTGCGTAATAATAAATAAGCTAGCCGGGTAGATTAATGACTGAATAATTGATAAATCAAGGACGTCGCTCCTCAAGCATCCCAGCGCTTTAATCTATCATTGAAATACGTGGATTAAAACATTATTTTTTCTAGTTGTATCGGTGTTGGCACACTTGTATTTTTTCTGTCTTACCCAACTTTGAACTTGGAGAAATGGGTCTTCAGGTGTTTAAATTGGTAGCAATCGGTGAAAACAACAGTGACTTTAACTCCTAGCTTCCGTCCTGCACTGCCTTGGGACCTACAGGTTTTTTTTTCTAGGGGACTATACAGCTGTATTTATAGCTCGATACTAACTGTGTTTTTCCAACGGTTACTATGGGTTACATCCAAGTCACGAATTCTCCGGGTTGAAAGCATGTCACAAGTTGTGACGTCCAGTTTCTGGAATATACATCGAAGAGAACATGCTCATATGCCAAGGGTATATATTTAACCAGTTTTAGTCTTAAAGTCTAAACCTACTATTCCTCACTTGTTTGATGCGAGTTATAGTGCGTACATATTGACCCCGATCTGATCTTTCACATTTGCATCTAATAATTATCTACACATATCCCTACGAAAATCAGTAGGGCGTTAAATTACCGCGAACGTTCTGTAACGTTACATTTGGAGCTACTCGGCCATTCGTTGCGAAAAATCTCGGACATATTAAGACTCTATTTGGAAACTACCGGTGTTGAAGTAAACAAATATATTATCATTTAGGCAATGGATGATGTTCCGTTTTTAGTCTGTAAATTTTGAAACATCGCTCATTGCCTTAACGATCGTATATGTGTTTGTTAGATAAGATTATTCGCAGTTAATGACCGAGGAGTTCCAAATGTATCGTTATGTTACGTTCTGTAACGTCTTGTGTAATTTCAAACACGCTACTGTGTCACGCCTATTCTATACTTCGGCAGCGATTGTAAAATTACTTATTATGGTGGCTGATCAATGCCATGTCGTATTTTCGTTTCTTCGCCGCGAAGAAACGAAAAAGACGAAAACACTAAGACACGACAAATCCATAGTTTGTCGTATCTTCGATTCTTCGTAATACGACATGGCATAAATCAGCCACCATATAGAAGTATGTTAGTGTGTTAAATTTAAGCTTATAATCTTCACAGCCATGGACACGGTGTAATCGAACATTGATACTATATTCGTATTCAATGTAATGAATATTCTTGCATAAAGGTCAGGTCAGGGTCAATATTTACGCACTATACAATTGACCTATTAATGTACGGTCGACCCTCATTTGCAAGTTTTAAAAGAATTTAATTATTGTGAAAACAATTAAAAGTTTTAGAACTATTCATCGCTTTATCTCATAATAATTAAACAAATTGTTTTAAATTCGATGAAAATTTCCGATTATTTTCATTATCCATCTTTTTGACAAACTCTTCTCCTGTTAAATTTACGCGTTAAGTTAGAAAATCACATTACGGAAAGGACCACGGAGGAAGAGCTACGGAAGACCTGCGGAGTGATCGCCACGAATCACTACGGAAAAGTCCTATTCCGTAGACCGCTATGGTTCCAATACGGTTGCGCTACGATGTAAGTACGGAGTCTGACGGAAGTCCTGTAATAATGCAGGTAAACTTCCCGGAAGAACTACGGAAGATCTACGGATCGCTACGGTTTGACACGGAATGATACGGATCAGAACGGTTTTGCTACGGATGCACTACGTTTCGGGACGGCATAGGCACGAACTGGTACGGTCGACTACGGAGAAGAACGGTCTGCTACGGAGAAGAACGGTCCACTGCGGAGGTGTACGGAGCGTCACGAACAATAGAAGTTCTGCAATATTTATATCCAATTGCAGCCACTTTTAATTGCGGATACGATTTGTTGATGGTCCATGTCAGATAGTGAAAATAATAACTCTGTTCGCAAATAGGTAGGGTCATATAGAAAACATTAATAATACGCATGTTTAAACATTGTCCATTCTGAATTTATTCGTAGCAAACCGTACCGAACCGTTCCACTTCGTACTGAAACGTATCTCTCCGTAGTTAACCGTGCGAATCCGTGTCTCTTCGTAGTTCATCGTAGGAAAACCGTGGATCTCCGTAGCATTCCATATAAAATCCGTAGCTTATCCGTAGTGGAACCGTACTAATACGTAGCTAATACGTAGCTCTCCGTGTCAAATCGTAGCAATCCATGACAAGTGAGGGTCTAAGGAGAGCTACGAATTGATACGGATTTGTTACGGACAAGAACGGAACAGTACGGTCTAATATCGACTAGTACGGATACGCTACGGTTGATTTTCCGAGACAAATTTGCATGCACAAAAATTGTCAAGGATCAATACGGATAGCTACGAATACCCACGGACTACTACGGTTCCGTTACGGAGGGCTGCGGATCAGTACGGATAGCCACGTAGCGACTCCGTAAATCTTCCGTGGTCCTTTCCGTGAAAGTGTGACCAGGGCATAAAAGTGTGAGCAGGGCATTATAAATAGTAAAATTAATACGATTTAAATAATGATCAAAACCGGTTTTAATCCTAGTGAGTTGCGGCTTCTTTTACACACACTAAAATAAACAACTTTGGATAAAAATAGTTTTATTCATCACGTGAACCCAAATCACTAAATTCTTGCTTTAAAAAAATGAAGCAAGACGACCACGTTGAAGAATTTTGCTGATGTGAGTTATTTATTTATTTACATTATTTTCCAGCCTATTTGCTAAAATATTGCTGCTGCAAACTGCTACACATAGGCACAGCTTTTGAAATTATGACGAACAGTCGTCGGGTTGCTGCCAAATATTACCCTCATGTTCCAAGTGCTCGGCCCGAGCCCATGCCACCAACATACTAGATTGACTGTTCTGTAGTCACATGATTTGCTTTTATGAATAGGTTGACCACTCGACCAGACCAGAAATGCATGGTTATGTCGACGGTTTGAGCTTTTAAGATCGTACATTGGAATGAAATTCGAACCACGATTATCACTCGGTTTATTGATATTTCATGACTTAAGATTCTGGAACTGTGTAGGTGGCCTTCCAAAAGTCTTATAATGATATTGTTTCTCATCTACGAGCATGACAGACGTCTAAAACCCCTATAACTAATAATTGCCCCAGCTATAGATAGATACGGCCTTTAGATAAGGTAGGACGCCAAAATCTACACTATCAAGATTACATCAAAAAAGGAACCGTTACTGTAATTGAAGTTTTTATTATTGTCCTCTTGTCCTGAGTGAGCGATCCATAGGTTTAGTAATCCTTAAAACGTGACCTCTATATGGCGCAAATGGTATAAAAAGGATCGAACTTTTGAGTACTGATTGCTTGTCTGACTCCTTGAGTTATAGCTGTCCCAGGCTGGTCTTAATGGTTGTTGCATAGTAAGTCCGAGGCTGTTCTGTTTCGCTATAGCCAGATTGCTGAGTATTAAATCTAGCCTCACGCATTTTTATTGAAGATGCTAGCTAGCTGCATTCGTTGTATTAAAAAATTAACCAGTCGAGTGTGTTGTGTGAATACCCAGTTCTTTGCCTTTGCTATTTTATGACGTGCATGCTATATTAATGTACGAAGGTCTCAAGTTTGAACTTTGGATTTTAAAGCTAGTTTATCTTGACTACATTAAATAATGTAACTTCTTAATCATAATTTGTTTTACCTAATCATTTGTTCCTGGAATAACGCCATTCTTTAGTCTGGAAAAGAGTGACTTATTATGAAACACCCGTTTCGTACAGTCTCGTGCAATTGTGAACATTTTCGTGTATTCTCGTGTACTTTCAGCATGTATATTTTTGATAGGCTATGATTCTTTAAAAATGATAAAGAAGAACTTATTCTATAATTACGTACATACTATTCAAAATGTTAAAAATCAGTAGTCGAAATCCAAAATACTGTTTGTGACCTTTTCACAAATTGCGTATATTTACGGTGCGATACTGTTTGTAAACGCTTATGAGAGACTAGCTCTTTCATGAATTTACAAACAGATTCATTTTGTATGAATGTTTGCATATGAAATTACAAAGTGATAAGCAACCCCTTTTTTGGTTCATATATGGTTAAACTTGAATAAATGTTCGATTGGAATTGGAACTCGAACAAAATTCGAACATTTTCACAAACAACGCATTTTTACATACACATGTGTTTGCTATTTTATATAACAAAAGCACTTGTGTATTTGAAATAGTTCATGGAATCTCCCAAATATTGCTCTATGTGGTATATTCACCCAGAAATTTGGTAATAATTTTGACATATAATAGCAGTCATATTTTAAATGAGCCGCTGTATGGAATTAAACCTAGTCTCGAACTATTTTCCTTTGATGCAGCATTAAAGTCCAGGCCGTAGTTTAAAACCGAAATGAAAATGATCTATGGCTGACATTGTATGACATGTGCCGCCTCTTATTAAGCAATTTGAAAAATCATCGAGGCTTGTCTCCCTAAAGTTGCGTCACACAACATCACATAGCGACATAGCCAGTCCATACTTTTTAATTAAGCCCTCAAATTAAGTTCATAATTTGTTTACCCTAATATTGCTCATCAAAGACTCTACGGTCCAGTGCTGTGCCATTAAACTTGTAAACGGCACCATCATATTCCTATGGTGGCTGATTTATGCCATGTCGTATTTTCGTGAGGACACGACAAATCCATAGAATAAAATCAGATCGGATGGTGTAGAAGTAATGTATGTAGATATAGCTGATTAATTTAGAGAATAAATGAATCAAGCATTTATCTAGCTCATGAAATATTGATGTTTATATCGTTGCATGCACTCCGGAACGTGTAGGGGGATAAGAAAGTGACGTTTTAAGACATGTTTACTGAAGTGTTTAATGATTGTCTTTTATGACTTGGAAACTGGCAGTTATTTGTGTATGCATCACTTTGTTCAATGAAGTACAATAAAACACTCCATGATAGATCTTATTTCGATTGTAAAGAAGTAATTAAAGCTAATAAACACTTTTGAATCTTTTTAATCTCATTTACTAAATTTTTACAATATGTATAATGTATGAAATTTTAACAACAATGTTACAATCATGACCAAGAGACATGTTAGTGGGTGATAATACTGTTCACAATATAATTGAGCATTAAGTAAATAAATGGTATTATGCGTGTTCACTAACCACATACATGATAACAGTCAAAGCGTTTTTTTTCTAAACAATATATATAGATTATATTTTATTGAGATACAATATACTTTCATCCTTCAACAAAATCTATATAAAACAATATCTTGAATTTCGAGGTGCTTCACAATAAAGATTGATCAACTGTTACGAAATTTAAAGTACATTGTATAAGGTTGTCCATATTGATAAATAGGAAATTAATTACAATGTTAATTACTTACTATTAAATTATCTATTTATTTATCTAACATGCTCTTGCATATCAATATTTATCTTGAGTAACATGCCACGAAAACATTGTTCAGCATATGATCTTTATCATCTTTCATTGAACATTTACTGACAAATGAACTTAAAATTGGAAATGTTTTACTAATCCCTTCAAAATAAAGACATTGATTATAATGGTGTAATTCCCGTTCTACATTTCTCAACAGTGCGCTGATGCTGTTGTTCGGAACATTGGAAAGATAAAAAATTTCTTGCCCATGCATCACTGAAAATGGGTCTTCCAATATAAGAACACGTGATTAAAACAAAACTTAGCGTTATTAGAAGTAATTGCAGGATAATCATACAATCCGTTCACTTTAATGTTTTTTTAACGTGAGACAATATATCGAACCCTTTTAATCACGCTTCAGTTTATCTTTTTCAGTAAAAATAAGTTAATGTTAATTAAGAATAAAGTATCGATATATTTGGTATGCTAATACCCCTGTGTCCAGTTTGTGTCTTATTTAGCCATGGCATGAACAAGATTGTACAGAACTAGTAAAATCTTGAACAATATATATATGACGTGTTCATATGAAATTTAGCGTTCCTCAAGGATCAGTATTAGGTCCGAAATTCTACACTATGTATACGAAGCCAGTTGGCGCTATTTGCAGACAACATGGAAAATATCTCACCACTGATGCAACAAAATCACTTATAAACTCACATGTGACATCTAGAATTGATTATTGTAATGCTTTGTTGTATGGTCTACCTAAAACATTAATAAACAGACTACAAAATGTTCAAAATACTACAGCTCGTCTTATAACTAGAATATCAAGATTTGAACATATAACACCAATTTTAAAAGAGCTCCATTGGTTACCTGTAGAACTCCGTGTTCAACACAAAATTTTAACTCATACATTTAAAGCTCTGCATGGTGAATCTCCAATCTACATAAGTAACTTACTAGAAAAGTATAAGTTAAGACCTAAGATCACTAAACAATAGTACAACATTAGTAGTTCTAAAAAGCAGAACAGTGACGTACGGTGATAGGAGTTTTATTATCGCAGCTCCAAGACTTTGGAATACCCTTCCATCTGCATTAAGGGAGAAAACACAATCGTCTCTTTCAAAAAGTCTCTTAAAACTCACCTTTTTATTCAAGCTTATGGGAATTAATACTGTGTGAATTTTTATGGGCATTGTATTGTTTTATGTATAAGTCGAACATTTTCTTAGAGTGACTTTTATCTTTTATGGTGTTTTTTACAGTAACTTGTTTTAATTATAGTCTTATCTAATATTTTAAGTTCTGTCTATGTTTTTCTATTTTCATTTTTCATCTAATGTTCATATCTTGTATCATTTATTATTTTTACTGTAATATTACGTTTACAATGTATTGTAAAGCGCCTTTGAGCATGTTTATACATGGAAAGGGCGCTCTTAAAAATGTGGTAAATATATAATATAACAAGACATTGATAGTTATATGCTTTTAAATTCAGCTTTACAAAATAACTTAAAATTAATTAGTATCATTTGACAAGAATACGAGGTATAGTCGAAAACTATGACGATTTGCGTAACGACATCTCCATATGATCAAATTATCGTGGGAGTGAGCGTAGCAACCGACCCTTGTTCGATATGTTGAAAAGTAGAGATGTAGTACTTTTCTTCGCTTTAGGAGGATGTATGAAAAAAACTTGAACGTTGATGAAGTGCAATACTACTTTTAGATGCACATAGGGTTCAGGTTCAAGTCCTCACTATTGTTTTCTTATTATTAGATATTAATATTAGCTTAACATTGAGTTAATTCTCCATGAAACACATCACAAGAAGTAACAAATTCCTTAATGACGTGTTTAAATCACTTTGTCATATATTAGAACAGAAATAAATCTTATATTTGACATTTGCATTAGATAGGTATAGAAATGTAATTGGTGCTTAGAAAACATTAAAGAGCATTGAGCTGGAATGGAAATTGATACACTAAAACAAAAACTAAATTTAAATTCAAGTTACACTATACACACATACATAGCGATTATTCCAGAACACTGAAAAGGGCAGGGAGTAAGAAAAAAAGGACAGGGTATAGCTGATGGTAAATGTCTCAAATGTACTATTACTGCATAGAAACAGAATAAAAAGGGCAGGGAGGGAGAGAAAAAGGGCAGGGTGCAGCACCCTGCTATTCTGCCTTGAAATAATCACTAACATACTAGACTATGATAAAATGTATCAATATGTCATTAATTTACTTGTTATGATTTTAGCGAACAAATACGTTTCAATGATAAGATGTAATAATAAATCAACGTTAGGTGTTGGAACTACATTAACACACATTCTGATAAAGTTACTGTACTTTTACATCATCTTTACATGTAGTAGACGTCAGAATAGCATATCCATGGCGTTAACATGCTTAACATGCGTTGTATCACGGGGTCGTTAACTTTTCCAATTGGAAAACTCGTATTTTGTTTTCCCATCTAAATCCAATAATCAAACAACATTTCTTTTCATCATGTAACATTGACAGTGGATGAGCTAACATATCGGTTTTAGCTATAAGTCTACCAAAACCCATACCATCTTTATCATACATATTAATATTACCAGACAAAACAGGTGATACATGTACCATTAAAATATCATCTATTGTAATCGTCATATTAGATGCTCCCTCAATCAGTGTAAATGTAAACAATACCCTACCATCTGTATTAAACACATAAACAGTGTCAGCTTTTATAACATAGACCCTTGTTTTGTATGTGTTAGTAGATATATTGCGGAAAAAAACGGGTAAATCAAGTGAAAGATCAACTGAAAGATTCTCAATACGTTTAACCAAAGATCCTGATGATGAATATATATATAAACCATCATAACACTGTAGCCAAAATTGATTATTACAGTAAATCATACCACCTTGACAAAAAGGTTTGCCTTTTAAAACTACCTTTCTCTCAACAATAATAGTGTCTCGTAATATGAAGGAAACTATCTTCCATTTATTGTATAAAACAGCCACTTGTGATGGACCCATAGTAGCTACATTATAAGGTGTGTTCTTAAATGGGTAGAAATCCCTCACTTTGAGTTGATAATCCAGTCTCTTCAGTTTGTTGTTTACATCGTCAATAAGTAAAACAGTACCATCAGACATCTGACACATATCTCGTATGTTACATGTTATTCCATCAGAATCCACTCTTACACTAACATCACTAAATGATTGCATTTTATAGATGTGACTGGTACTTATCTGTAAAATATTTTAAGTTATAGAATATTTTAACGATACATATGGATACTTCTACCCCGAGGGTACATATACGTGGATTGAAGGGGTAGACCCTTATGATTGTTCACTTTTACTAGATCTCTATGTTTGAAAGCTTTTAGTTGTTCAGCTATTGATTTAATTGTGTCATCAGATTGTAATAACATTTTTCGGTCAGGTGTGATACATACATCTTTAAGTAACTAAAGTCTTATATATTGTACTAAAAAACTGCAAACGGGTTTGTTGGTGCACATAATGATGCTACTTTAAGATCATTAAAAATTATAGTAAAGATAATTTTTAAGCTTGTATTTTATTTATTGATTGTAATTCGGTTTTACTCTGTAAGAATGAAATTTTGAAACATATTTTTGTATCTGTTATTGACAATACTGCACCAGTTAAGCAAGAACTTAAAAAAGAACTGAACCTTGGGTGGACTCAGCTATTAAACAAGAAATCAAGGATAGAGATAAGTAGTTCCTACAGTAAATGTAGATTTTATAAAACTGAAGAATTTGTTAATGCTTTTAAAGGTTTTAGAAACAATATTCAACATTTTGCGCATTGTGTCAAGAATAACTATTTTACAAATTCCGTACATTAGAAACAACAATTCTACATCCATACTGAAAACATTGAACGATTTGGGTGTACCATCTAAGAAAGGTTCTTCTAACGGAAATTTATGTACAAACACTAATGACATATTTTGAAAAAATCACTAATATCTGAAACTTTAAATAATTTACACCAGTTGCATGTAAAAATATTCAAAAACCTATTTGGCTGTGATAATTCATGTGATATAACCTATTGTTTAAATGTATGATATAACAATACCGTTATATTTAAGGTGATACTTATTTTTTACGTTTTTTGTTGTTGATTTTAACGTTGAATTCAACACATATATATGTCATATATACGACGGCCAGGTCTTCATACTATAGATTTCCTGGACACTTTTTTATCACCAGTACTAACTTACCCTACCACGAGACCGACAACTTATGTATAGGGTATGACCTGCCGCGACCGGGTTTCAAACCTGCGATCTTCGGATCGAGTCAGACATGCTAACCACTACGCCACGGCCGCGGCTATTTTTTACGTAGTATAATATGATTTTATAATTGTATGAAATTTGTCTCCCTTTGTCTGCCACAAATACCAAGGACCACATGGACAATAAAGACTAGTTTTTTTGTGTGATCCTTGATATTTGGAAGCATGTAATGGAACTAAAATCAAATGCATTTTTAACTGTTCTGTATTAAATCATTGTCTTAGTAATTTTTATTTTATCTATAGTTATATTCTGTCAGATTATATTAAATGTACCATTATGCGTTAACTTATGGCAAAAATATTCATTTTTCTATTTTCAAATGTGTATGGAACTATGATTTTGTTCATTTCTACATTTGAGTATGTTTTTAGACACATGGCAATCTGTTCTAGATCAAATCTTACTTTTCTAAAACTTTTTGTACAAACCAAGAATTTTTAGAAGCCGTAAAATGAACACAAGTACGTTGATACGGCGTTAAACCCAAATAAAATACAACACAAAAACAAAAAAATGTACTTAGAATGTTGCAAATGAATTGAAACACAAACTCACTTTACTCTTGAGAGAAGATATATCCTGATCTTGTTGACGTATTTCTTTTTGTAAATCCTTTAATTTGTTCTCCATCTGTAATGTATTCACAATTTATCGTCAACATTTTTTGTTTCGCAAAGGTATCACGAACATAAAAGTTTTAATTGCGACTTTTTCTAGTAGTGGGTGTTTGCTGAGATAAAATTTATCGAGCGTGATATTTTATATTGAGAGCATTATATTGTGTGACTGTTCAAACAGATAACTGTGTCGTTTTTTGGCTGTTGTATTGAACACCTATTTCAAATGTATTGTAAGTCAATATATCTTCTCCGTCTGCAATTGTTTACAAAGCATCATAATATTTGAATTTCACGTTAAGAAATAATTAACACCTTTGTATGCGATCGTATTTAGTAGTTAGTGTTTTTCAAGTTATAATTTATTTAGCGGGCTATTTAATAACTCAAAATGTAAAATTTAACTTCGGCCTATTTAATTTTGTTCCTAAAATGGTGATGCTATAATGTACCTAAATGTTAAAAAGACGATGCTGATAATCTATTTAGTAGGAGAGTTTAACAACAGACAGTCATGAACAAAGACCCTATACAAACCAACTGAAGCACCGTTAGTATTATATCGTTAAAAACCACATGTTTAGGTCAAATGTGATGTAAATCGTAAATAGTTAAATGATTCTACAAGATATATCCTTTCATAGTTCAAAATTGGAACATATATATCATAATTGACAAACGAGAAAATGTTAATCGAAACGTTTTAAAATGTTGTCAGTTATTGTTATATTGAATTACTTACGTTTTTATCAAAGGATGATATCTCTCTATCATGCTTACTTTTGTCTTGTTTTAACTCTCTGATGTCATCTACCATCTGCAATATCTACCAATAAACGAGTATTGTATATGTATACTACACTCTGATTGGTCATAAATCATGTAAGATAATATTTGTATTAAGTACCAAAGATATAATTTTGTAAAACATGTTTGGAAAATCGATTTAACTTTAACATCACTGTTTATGGTTTTATGTTGGCCAAACTCCCGATCTACGTTCCGAGACAATATCAATTACCAATTATCAATTACATTCCCTCAGTGTGTCAACAACTTCATCTTTCCCTGACAGAAATCGATTAGATATCGATTGTACATTGCCGATGATATTACAGTACTTGCGACATTTGAACTACTACGGGCTAACAATGTGCCACTGTAAAGGCATGACACTTTAAATTCAAGAAATTTTGACCTCGAAGTTGAAGCACTTCTTACACAGGAAATGTATATGCCATGTCCCTATGATGCAAGCGTATGTGAAACTACATATTTGATTACAATAAATTTTCTATTGTAAAACAAATTGACAAGAACTGCACGTTTATGTGTTATATTGTAAGAGTAACATTGATTCATTGGACATACTCCAAATCAATGCAAATGTAACGATAGATTAAAAAGTTATGAATATCCATCCAAAATCACGCAAATTAAAATGACTTTATGTCAGACATCATACAAAAGTTTATGAAATGCATATTGACTGAGATTTGAATCTATAAGACGTAATACATTTTGATATCACTTTATGTTTCATTACGGCCATATTCCGAAACAAATGATTCCTAAAATAAAATTGAACAAAACATTTGAATTATTTTAGTATAGTGCAAATCAATTGAAACACAAACTTACATTACTGTTGAGAGAAGATATCTCATCATCTTGTTTACTTGTTTCTTGTTGTAAATCCTTGAATTTGTTCTCCATCTGCAATGTATTCACAATTTATCGTCAACATTTTTGTTTCGCGAAGGTATCACAAACATGAAAGCTTTAATGCAACGTTTTCATTTGCGATCGTTTTCTAGTAGCGGGTGTTTGCTGAGATAAAATTTATCGATCGTGATATTTCCTTATGAGAGCAATAGGTAGTGTGAATGTTCAACCAGAACCTATGTTGTTTTTAGGCTGTTGTATCGAACGCCTTTTTCAAATGTGACGTAACTCGTTAATTTGTAAAAATAATTCTACAAAATATATCTACTCCGTCGGAAATATTTCACAAAGTATCATAATATTTCACATTATGAAATAATTAACATCTTTATATCCGATCCTTTTTAGTAGTTGGTTTTTGTTGAAAGAGAATTTATTGAGAGGGATATTCAATAACACAAAATGTAAGCTTTAACTTCGGCTTCTCCATTTTTGATCTTTAACATGGTGTTACGAAAATATACCCGAATGTTTAATGAACAATGCGATAAAGTCCATTGAGAAGGTGAGTTTAACAACAGACAGACATGAACAAAGACCCTTTACAAACCAATTGAAGCACCGTTAGTATTATATCGTTAGAGAACCACATGCCTAGGTCAAATGTGATGTCAAGCGTAAATAGTTAAATCATTCTACAAATATATCTTCTCTAGTTCAAAACGAGAGAATTAAATCAAAACGTTTTAAAATGTTGTCAGTTAGTGTTATATTGAATTACTTACTTTTTTATCAAGAGATGATATCACAGTACCTTGCTTACTTTTGTCTTGTTTTAACTCTCTGATGTCATCTACCATCTGCAATATCTACCAATAAACGAGTATTGTACAGTCCATTCGCGTTCGCTCAAAACGCGTTCGCTCGTAATTACGGTTTCGCTCGAGATCGTATCTTGGTCCCGATCGAATTTACTCTAAAGTTCATTTAAAAAAGATGCGATAACTCAAAATGCGTTGACTCGTATTTTACGTTAACTCGAGCTGGATTTCGAGTCCCGTCAATGATAAAATCACTTGAAAATTACGCGCTGGCTCAAAGTATTGATTTTTGAAAATTTTCGCACCTTTCATGGCCAGGTATCATTATCTGATGAATAGCCTTTTGTTTGACGTGTCACTCGCCATTGAAAACTTATCAAATTAAATCAAACTGTGATAATGTAGTAGCCAAGATCTGTTTAATCTTGTTTAATTTAAGCGTGTCATTACGTGTAATTAACTGAATTTTACATCTTACCTACCTGTACTGGTACAGGATATTAAATCGAACCTTATGACAGTACGACGTACGTCGAGAAATGATAGTTAAATAAAAGCAAGATTGAACAAAATGTGTATTTTTTATATTTTAATTCCAGATAAAATTACACATTCTTCACAAAAAATCGCGTACATATAAGTAAAATTTTATTCACAACAAGGACGATAGCAAAAACAAAATGAGTTTCAAAGTGCATGTATTTTATGTTTCTACATAAAACAAAGAAAGGTTAAAATTGAGGACATTGACATCATCAAGTTTAAAAAAATGAATAAGTTCATGTTATGTTAAATGCACTTAACAAGAAAACATTTAAAATTAGGAAAAATAACACCATTGAATTATTACATGTCTTTTATTCAAACTCAAAATCTACATCAACATCTAATATTGTGACAGTGAGACGACGCCATTCGGAACAACCTCGGCGATCATCTACGAAGATATACCTCGGAAATCAGACGTAGAAGGATTACAACCAAGTTATAAGGTCCGGCGATAGTCACTTTTATGTCAACATTTTATAATAACATTGTAACACGCTTTATCACATCGTGTCATTCGTACAATATCTCACGAGTCGTATTTCAGTGTAGTTCAGACTATTTACCGTAGAAACCAAAATTCCTACATCTACTTTTTCCCCTTATGTTATTCGAGGTTTATATGCGTAGAAGGTCGCCGAGGTAGTTCCGAATGAGACGACGCCTTTAAAGTGAATATCACGATGTGGAAAAATTACAAAAAACAAGATGGCGGATCTGTTATACGTTAACTCGAGATCGCGTTCGCTCGAGCATTTTTTGAAGTCCCGTCCGATTTCGAGCGAATGCGAATGGACTATATATGTGTTTTAGACTCTGATTGGTCATAAACCGTGTAAGATAATATTTGTATTATGTACCAAAGAAATAATTATGTAAAACATGTAAAACATGTTTGGAAAATCGATTTAAGTTTAACATCACTGTTTATGACGTTATGTTGGTCAAACTCCCAATCTACGTTCCGAGACAATATCAATTACCAATTATCAATTACATTCCCTCAATGTGTCAACAACTTCATCTTTCCCTGACAGAAATCGATTAGATATCGATTGTACATTTTGATATCACTTTATGTATCATTACGGTCATATTCTGAAACAAACGATTCTTAAAATGAAATTGAACAATGAACATTAAATTTATTTAGTATAGTACAAATCAATTGAAAGACAAGCTTACTTTACTGTTGAGAGAAGCTATCCTATCATCTTGTTGTTTACTTTTTTCTTGTTCTAAATCCTTGAATTTGTTTTCCATCTGCAATGTATTTATCAAAAGCATAAATCGCTGTTGTCGCTCAAAAGAATGTCTTCTTCGTAAAACTATATATATACTAATGGACAAAAGTCTTGTCCGGTCTACAAAAACCATTATATCTTTTTTATTTGTTATTGCACACTCATACATTTGGTATCGTTAGAAAGAGAATGTTATTATGCATTGAGTAAAAAAAAAGAATTGTGAAGTTTGAGCCAGTTCTGTCCGTACAGTAATGTGTTGAAAATTGACATTGAGGATTTGCAAGTTACAAATGATTGCGTTGAGTCAGTTTTCAATGAAACATTTTTTTTTCAATAGTGCGTGTGACCCCCATTAACCCGAATGAGTTTGGTGCTCCTTTTACGCATCGATGCTACAAGTTTGCAAAGGAATCTAGCCGGAAGACCAGAAAACTCATTCGGGTTAATGGGGAGTCACACACACTATTGAAAAAAATGTTTCATTTAAAACTGACTCAACGCTATCATTTGTAACTTGCAAATCCTCATTGTCAATTTTCAACACATTACTGTACCGACAGAACTGGCTCAAATTTCACAATTCTTTTTTTATTCAATGCATAATAGATTCTCTTTCTAACGATACCAATTAATTGTATGAGTGTGCATTAACAAAGCAAAAAGATATTATGGTTTATGTAGACCGGACAAGACATTTGTCCATTAGTATAGATATGTGAACATAATATATATGAATGTATATTGATACATTAAAACCGGTTATATCTAAAATACACCACAAAGGCTCCCGGAACCGGAATTAAATAAAATTAAAACCTTTTAAATCACCTATCGAATAAAGCATGATTCTATGTAAAAAGTAGCGTGTTGTAGTGTGTCAGATTGCGTGTGGCAGATTTAACAACGTTCTGCTAATACGACCACATGGCGTTCTGACAGAAAGTGGTTTAAAAAACTTCCTAAAATAGCGTCTTTGGGAGTAATGCCATGATTCTCCATTATTTAAAGTTGGCGATTCTTCAATAATTGCGATAAATAAAATTTCTTTAAAATCTGATTGGCTGTGAATGCATAATCTTTTAATACATAGACGATGCCATTATGTTAACGTTTTTTATATTAAACATACAAAATGATCTGCTGACCTGCTAATTCAATTTATGATTATTTCAACCAGGGCACATACCTTAGGTCAACACGCTGTCTTAGGAAGAAGTGTTATGTTATTGAACAGCTGGTCCATTTGATAAGTTTCTACATTTTATAGAATCTGTTGTTAAATACGGGGTTTAATTTTAGTGCTTTATATTTTAGTCAATGTTTTTGATGTTTTGTGCT
The DNA here is from genome assembly GCA_025267735.1 of Mactra quadrangularis. Taxonomy (NCBI): domain Eukaryota; kingdom Metazoa; phylum Mollusca; class Bivalvia; order Venerida; family Mactridae; genus Mactra; species Mactra quadrangularis. Next base: position 28,001,454 of record CM046297.1, on the reverse strand, counting down.
TATTCCCATTTGGCATTCCATGCTCTGACACATTTTTACCTATTGTAATATTGTAGTAATAATAAATATGTTCCCGACCTTCGTGAAATGGCAGAAAATCCGTTATTTCTTTCTAATTAATGATAAAAAATATCTCTTGATATAATAAGGCGTCTAAATTCTTTAATTTCTTTTTACTTAACAAGTTTTGTATTTTACTTTTTTGGCTGCATTGCAGTCCGTGTAAGAGATGGGTTGTTTATGACCTCCCTTGTTTTATTTGTATGTTACTTGGTTTAATTTTGTGTGAACATTTAGTCCCATAGAATGGAAAACTTACTTATTTATCTTTTTTTCATTTGTTTTTGAAATTATATTGTATTGTTTGTTTTATTAAGTTTACCATAATCATATTTGTTCGTTTTTGTTTGTGCTTTAATTTACCACAAGAACCTTAGCGAAATAAAATAACTGTTTTACACTAAACATTACTGGCGCTCGTATGTCGAACAGCTGGAGTAGCTTCGCTAAGTTCTGTGTTGGTTTATGTTCTTTAATGTTCGTTGTACTCTATTAACCAGGATCTTGATTTTTGTTTATAACTCCATAGAATACTACAGAAATCACGCCAAGTGGTTTTGGACCAAAGGCACCCTGTCAAATCCTGCACGTTTCAATCCCTAAGTGCGCATCCTACACTGGACCACTGCTATAAGTGAAAGCATAGTGACACTTATCATGAAATCACGTAATGCAGAAAAACATATTCAAACGTGATAGTAAGTCATTAGCCATACAATCTTAAATTGAATGCATAATGGCAAATATTTCAATCTGAAATGAGTTAAACACTTAAAATTACTTTATGTATCATACATCCTTATTCTGTAATGAAATACTCTAAAAATAGTTAAATCTTCATAAATCAATTTTTATTATTAAATCAGAGAACGTGTTAAGATCATCTTAGTATAGTACGAATATATTTAAAGATAAACTTACCTTTGTCTCAATAGAGGACAATTTATCATCTTGTTTACTTTTTTCGTGTTGTACATGCTCAAATTTGTTCTCCATCTGCAATGTATTTACATATTATCGTTAACAATTCTGCTGTATGTTACACAGAATTTCTACACTATAAAATATTAAAACTTAATATACATTCAGATTTCACTTCTTCAGACTGTGTCTTGATGAGGCAACTTATCATGCGTTTATTCTTTTGACAATTTGTAATAAGTCAACTATCTTAAATAAATATTTATTAGGAATATGCATTGAAATTGAGTTCAAACATTTTAATTAACTAAAAAACGAAATTTAAAAAAAATGAAAATAAAACACGGTTCGTCTTTCTTACTTTTTTATTGTATTTTGATACACATTCTTTCGTAACAAAAAGAGCTTACGATGCTGCGACCAGAAGCAATAGTGACTGGAAAAGGAAAAATGATAATATAGGGCTGACAAAGTGCATTTTCAATATATTTTGATTTAGCAGTATTTCTTGTTTTACAGATGACATAAATTAATCAAACAGGCTAATGATAAATATATGTCTTTATTTTCCGGTGTCAACTTGATATGAGGAAGTAATTTTCTTTTACTTTTTGTATGTCTTAAATATGAATACAAACTTAAGTCATGGTAATTACAGATGCTACAAGAGAGCTTACATTGCTTTTAAGATCTGCTAGATTTTCTTCGTATGTTTTATTGTTTTCAGTTTCATCCTGTAATTTACGATCTAAGTCGTCTATCTGAAATTTATTAAGACATGGTTATAACCAGAACTTCATCATTCCTGTTTCAAAATTGCAACTTCAATGATATGAGATGCAGTTATCAATATCAACTGTGGATGTAACCCGTCAATTGTACAACAAAGGTTGGGAACTACACATTGTATTTAGTAATATATAAATTTTGCATTTTGTTTACATGAAAAGAAACATCCTGGTTGGTGCACAATTTGTACTGTCGATCGACGATAGTCCCTTCCGAACCATAATCGACCATAAACCTCCTGAATTTTACGCAAGAAGTCAACATCCACAAAAATGGCATGCCTTTAAGAAATCTTACATTAACGATAATCAGCTCATTGTCCGCATAGTCACAAAAATTCTCAACAATTGGTCTGTTATGGCTGGATTTGGTTCTACCTAGTATAGGCGCCCCAGCAATGAAAATATATTTTGATTCAATACCAAGCCTTTTTTGCAAAATGTCTCTGATAACATGACTCCAGTTGTCACTAACTCGTTAAATATATCAACGAAAAACAAATTGTTTCGTCTAAATCCGACGTCAGCATCGATTGATTTATATACAACAGCTTTAATCAAATTTGACTTGGAATTAGTTTTGCTAGATAACTTGCTTTATTTTGGTATTCATGGTACTCAGATCATTAGGCAAATGTTAATCAGTAGAAAATTGTTCAGCAGTTCAATCTAGATAAATCTTTACTCATCAAACATACAAACCATATCCAACGAAAAGTTCACAAAAGTCTGATCTCGATACTTGTGTTGACACAATGTCCCTACACACACTTCAATTAAGCTTTCGAAACCGTTTCCAATGCCACACTCAGTCTCACAAAATCCGCTTGTTTTTTTTATAATTTTGCTTTAAATTAGACACCCAAAAGAACATGCATAGCTCGTATAAAATAACTTGAGACAAAATAAAACGATATCATTTTTATACACAGGTGAATCTAAGCATACTACTCACAATTATAGTTAGTGTTAGTTAGTGTTATATTGAATTACTTACTTTTTTATCAAAAGATGATATCTCAGTACCTTGCTTACTTTTGTCTTGTTTTAACTCTCTGATGTCATCTACCATCTGCAATATCTACCAATAAACGAGTATTGTATATGTATTTTAGACTCTGATTGGTCATAAATCATGTAAGATAATATTTGTATTATGTACCAAAGAAATAATTTTGTTAAACATGTAAAACGTGTTTGGAAAATCGATTTAAGTTTAACATCACTGTTTATGACGTTATGTTGGCCAAACTCCTTATCTACGTTCCGAGACAATAGCCCTTACCAATTATCAATTATATTCCCTCAGTGTGTCAACAACTTCATCTTTCCCTGACAGAATTCGCTCAGATATCGATTGTACATTGACGATGATAATATATTACTTGCAACATTTGAACTATTATGGGTTATAAATATGCCGCAGTAAAAGCATGACACTTTCGATTCAAGACATTTGACCTCGACGTTGAAATACTTCTTATCCAGGAAATGTATATGCCATACCCATATGATGTAAACGTATGTAAAACTACAAATTTGATTAAAATAAATCATATATTTTAAAACAAATTGATAAAACTGCACGTTTGTGTGTTATAGGTATGTTTGAAAAGACGTTACATCAAATCCATATATGTTATTTTAAGAGCAACATTGATACATTGGACATACTCCAAATCTATTAAAAATGTAACGATAAATTAACAAAAGTATGAATATCCATTCAAAAACACGCAAATTAAAGTGACTTTATGTCATACATCATACAAATGTCAATGAAATGCATATTGACTGAGATTTGAATCTTTAAGACTTAATACATTTTGATATCACTTTATGTATCATTACGGTCATATTCTGAAACAAACGATTCTTTAAGTGAAATTGAACAAAGAAAATTTAATGTATTTAGTATAGTACAAATCAATTGAAAGACAAACTTACTTTACTGTTGAGAGAAGCTATCCCATCATCTTGTTGTTTACCTTTTTCTAGTTCTAAATCCTTGAATTTGTTTTCCATCTGCAATGTATTTATCAAAAGCATTAATTGCTGCTGTCGCTCAAAATAATGTCTTCTTCGTAAAACTATATACAGATATGTGTACATATATGGATGTATATAAACAAAATTAAAAACGGTTATATCTTAAATACACAGCAAAGGCTCCCGGAACCGGAATTAAATGAATTAAAACCTTTAAAATCACCTATTGCACTCAGTCTAACAAAATCCGCTTTGTTTTTTATTATTTAACTTTAAATTAGACATCCAAAAGAACACGCATAGCTCGTATAGGATAACTTGAGACAAAATAAAACGATACCATTTTTATACACAGGTGAATATAAGCATAGTACTCATAATTATAGATTTCAGTCTGTTCTTAATGTATTAAAGTTATAACCAGCGTGTTCTAGCTGTGGCTCAGCGGCTATTATGTCTGACTTCAGAATAGAGTAAGTTCTAATCTGATTTCATATGTTTTAGGGATATTATGTTGTATGCAATCTGCTTTTAATTTTTTGATAACTTGGAGTACTTACCTTTTTTAAAATTTACTTCGTTAAGATATTTAAGAAAATACTTTATTTATCATTTTATATATTTATAACAAAACTAATCATATTATAATTGCCCAGCATAATGATACTTAAATGTATCATACACAATTTTTATCAATCACGAGAACACACGTTAAAGCATGATTAATACATGTTTTATCACACAAAATAAAGTCAAACAAACTTCAACCGGGTTTGAACCTGATATAAAAAATATTAAGTAATTCTTAATTCATTTTTTTTTGGCATAAAACGGCATTACCTATACCTTTGGCCATTTACTACATTCAGGCAAAAACCCCATTTAGTAACAAAATGTCGTCTCTAGTACCTGAGCCATTTGCATTTCCATAGTTCATTACTGTTAACTATAGTTTATAAATTTATGCTATCAACTAATCTTCATATTTGGTGCAATATATAGGTAAACAAACCGATTTGTTTGTCTCGAGTTATCCTAAACGAGCTATATCACTAAAAATGTCATTAAGAGTTCAGAAAATCCAAGTTTGGTTTACAATTGAACTATTTGGTTGTTTTAAATACGAATTTCATCAATGTATTTCCCTGCAAAAAGTTCCACTTTCACGCTGAAATGACACGTGATCTATATACAAGTTTAACAAGTTAATAAATTTACACACCGGAAGGTCATAGACCCATGTGGTCAACATGTACATAAATGTGACATATATAAGAAAATAAATTACTTATTATATCATATCAACATAAACGAAGTAGAGTATAATTATATTGATAATGTATGGATATTCATAGTAGATGACTTGACCAACGTTTGACTAACTAGTCCGAAAACGAAATACTAGAATACAGATGATCAACTCATTTACAGCATTATAAACAGTAGAAGATAAATTACATATTAACATATAATAAGTAAAGTTTAAATATATCGGTAGTGCATGCATATTGAAAGTACATGACTTGACCAACATTAAGTATTCTAGTCCGACAGCGAAAAACTAGAATACAGGTGGACAGTTCATTTACTATCGTCTAAGCGCTATAAATAAAGGGCGACTACTTTACATAATTTACTAGACACCGGACTGTTGCCGAAAACTGGGCCGAAAACAATTCTTTTTAATCATCGTCTTTGAGCGATTGCAGTAAGAACTCAAGCGCCTTGTGAACTAGACTACAAATGAAAACGTAAGGTTTATTGACAGCATTTAGTCATTTTAGATTCAACATTTTTAATTTTATACAAAAGGGAAATATTTCATTAGATTAAACAAATAACCTGTAAATACGTGGATAAACAATGGATGTACATAGAACGTGAAATTCTCAGCTATAAGGATGACAGACACTAGATATCAAGGGGTCATGATTTCATGATTGATGGATTAACCCAGTCCAATATCTAGTTATTTACCTGTGATTGGCTGTGAGATTTAAACCAGTCAAACTTGGTATTTGATACATATTGGATGGGAAAACAACATAGTGCATAATAACAATTTAGTGTTTTCAAATGGATTTATCCAATCATGTGACAGAGCAAGACAACCTTGTTTTACATCACAGGTATGTCTCTACAAAGAATTACCAGTATATATATATCAACATGAAGTAACAACATTATAATACAATGTTGGTATGTAAAAGCATCAAATCAAAAACACCATAGTAACTTATATAGACATGACAAATGTGACAAAGTTCTAAATAGATACTAATCAATATCGTCAATACGCAAACATGTACCTGATTGAGTATAAATATATATAAAGGTTCTTGAAGATAAAGTATAATGAAGATCAAAAAGATAATAATAGAACCTTACAATTACGTGTTTGTATCAATCGGGTAATGTACATTATTTCTAATGTCAAAGGCCTTCTTGATTTAAACACTTAACTTAATAATCAAAGCTTTGTTGTCACTATTTATTAATTCAACAAATTTTAACATACTAGGATTCCTACAGAAATAAATTGGTATATAACTTTTCCTGATATCTGTATACAGTTTGCACTCTAAAATTAAATGAAATTCATCTTCTAAAATTTGACAGATACTACAAATTCTTTCATTTATTATGGTTGGTCTTGGTTTATTCCATCTGCCTGTTTCAATATGCAATCTATGTGAAGACATTCTGAGTTTTGACATCCCTAATCTAATTTTTTTAATGTTTAGAATATTCAAATAAGGCTAAAATTTTATTCTGCAAAATTTCTATAAAATAAAGCCCAGCTAGATATTCAATCTACTGTTCCAATTTTTGGATAAAGTTATCACTAATTCTTTGCTGAAATTGGTAGAGGAAAGATTTTACATCACCTAATTGCTGAAAGTACCATGCATCATAGAAACCTAACCTACTTAATAAATCTCTTAATAAAGAACACCAATTTTGTTTGTGAGGATATTTATCTATATCTGATTTTAACATGTTATAAACTGTTTTATTATACTTGTTATCATCAGTCTGTAATAACTTAATCCAGTATTTAATAATATTGATAAACCGAATGGACTGAAAATTTAATTTAATTATCATTATAATAAAAACATGTGCTAGCTGAAATCCTACCCCCTTTCCTAAGAATCATAACTTTTGTTTTACTTGTGTTAACTACTAATTTCCATGTCTGACAATATTTAAAAAGTATATCCAAGCTTGATTGTAACTCTTCTTTACTATTTGCAAAAATGACGTATGCAATTAAAAACATTTTAAATGTATCGACATCGATTCCAGGGAGACCTATACTGATAAAAACATATTCTATGTCATTTAGAAACATGGGAAAAAGAACAGGGGACAAACTCTCTCCTTGACGAACACCTAAAATGCAATCAAATCTCTCACTTAATTTTTTATTTAATTTGACTCAAGATTTCACAGAAGAGTACATGGATTTCTTTACATTTAGAAAATTACCTCTGATTCCCAATTTGATAAGTTTGCCCATAGGTTATCCCTTGTAATATAATCGAAGGCTTTGGTGAAATCTATAAAAGCACAAAATCATTGTTTACCAGATTTAAAAAATGGTTGATGATACCATGCAATGCAAAAATATTATCCACTGTCCCTAAACTGCCCTAAAACCAGCTTGTGCCTCTATATAAACTTGATATTTTTCAGCCCAACTTGTTAATCTATTATTTAAAATTCTTGTGAAAAGTTTACCAAGACAACTTAATAAAGTAATGCCGCGAAAATAATTAACATCATTTAAACTATTCTTTTTATGTAATGGAACCACAAACCCTTCTGACCAGGTTGAGGGAAAATAACCCATTTCAAAAATTTTGTGAAAAAGAGTGAATATATGATTTGCCATGAATGAAAAAAATCATATAACATCATATCTGGACCCCAGATTTATTTATATTTAATTATTTTATGGCTTTCAAAAATTCTTTGTGTTCAAAAGCAACATTTAATTCGCTAAACATAATATCAAATTCATGGTTTTCATATCTTTCTATGAAGTACAAGATATCTTCATCTGGAGTAAAAAATGGACTATCAGGGTTGTTTACACTTTTAAAATATCTTTCAAAATCACTCATGGGTACATTTGTTTGTTTAACTAGAGCATTTTGTTTTAACATATTCCGATAAAGGTTTGCATTTTTAAAACGTGCAGCTTCTATTTTATTAGTTTGCAATTTATCATATTCAAACTTTGAGTGACGTAAACAAGATTTGTAATGAGAAGGGGCATTGACCATATTTGCCCTATTAAAATCACTTTTATCTGTTCTATAAGTTATATATGTTAAGTATACAATGAAAATATTTACGTTTAATTGCACAATCTTCTTTGTACCATGGCTGGCTGCAATCATTATATTTATTATTTGACATACATGATTTATTGACAATAATTCTTTTAAAAGGCATAGCTACATTATTTACAATATCTGAAAACTCAGAAATACCGTTGTCTATATCAATGGTAGATTGTGCATTGGATACATGTTCTTTAAACCTAATAATTTTCAGATTGTTTCCTCACTGGATTTTAATTCATTGTTCCAAACATATTTTTCATGTAAACATTCATAATTATCTGATCATCACTAGAAACATGAGACAATATTGGTGATATATCAAATTCAAATGAAAAATCAATAATACAGTGATCAGAAAAAATGTTTGGTTCATGTACTTCAAAAGCTGACACATTATTAATCATAATATAATAATAATATATACTAATGGACAAAAGTCTTGTCCAGTCTACAAAAACCATAATGTATTTTTTTGTTTATTGCACACTCATACATTTGGTATCGTTAGAAAGAGCATGTAATTATGCATTGAATAAAAAATAATTGTGAAATTTGAGCAGTTCTGTCGGTACAGTAATGTGTTAAAAATTGACATTGATAAAATTCGCATATTTTGTTTTTTGTGGAACGGACAAGACTTTTGTCAATTAGTATATTTATAAAATAGATAGATAATTTATTTCAAAATTTAGACAATATGTCCATGATTTTACATTTATATAATACATTAAAAACATTCATTTCAACATTAACTTTTCCAGTGAAGGCATGCATATAAATCTATATTCAATGTTAAACATAATATATGATCATGTCTAATATTAAATACATTAGCAAAATCAATCCATAGAATATATGAAAGTTTGGTGACATTATTTCAATACATAAACATAAATAGTTGCTAATTACCTATAAAGTATATTTTCTTAATTACTTATAAGAATGCTCCAATGGTCTTATATTTGTATAAACATGTGCGTACTATAATAGTATAATATATTGTTCGAGATGAGTATATAGATATTAAGATTTTTACATAGATACATGTATAAATATGTTTATGTATATAGGGAGAAAGTGATTATCTAACATAGTATTCATTGTTTCACCGTTGTAAGCTCTTGTATATATATTTAGATAAGTTGAAAATAATAGATCGATTTTCCGATGACATAGTTCAATAAATTTAGGTATATTTGGTCTTCTGCAGAAATATTGTTTTATAAAATTTTGTATTAAATCAAAGTACAGTGGACATTCCAATATAAAATGGAATTCATCTTCGAGTGTGTTACATAATTGACATTTTCTTTCGGATCTAGGTGTTTTACGAGGTTTTGTCCATCTGCCTGTTTCATATATTCCATATGTTCTATTTATATATTCCATTGTTACGTTTAGACTAAAACATGTACATGTTTCTTTAAAATCCATAATTTATTTTTACATGTTGCATGTTACATCTTGCATGAATGCAAATCATATGCACATTTTCTGTTACGGTGTATTTATCACTTTATTCATTAAAATGCATGATTTCTTATATATGATATCAGTATATTCTGGCCTCCGCTAAAAGCAAATATGAATGTTTAACACAATAATGCACTGATTGTACCAAAATGCAACTATGATACTTCAATAATCAATCATATGAATGGAAGTTTGTACAATACCTTATGTTGGTTTATCTGTGTTTTTAATTCTTCATTTTTACGTTCTAGTTCCTACAAAACAATAAAACACTGTACCCTGACAATGTTATCGTTAATTTACAGGTCATCAATGTTATCTAACATTACGAGTGAATTGTTTGATTGCTGGTTGCTTGTATACTGTACATTGATCACTTATACACATCAGACGTAATTGATGTTTTTGCTATTTATGAAGTGAGGATATATTTTTACTAATATAACCAAAAGAAATGAGTCATGATCAAATATCAGTACTTTTGTCACTTTAGCGTGTGATTGTACACTATTCTACATCATTGTGTTATGACAAAAGACCATTCATGCCACCGAGCGTACAATATCTTTTAGAATAGTAATCAGCTATGGTTTCGAATAATTGTTCAATACATATTTCGTATTTCTTTGTCGAAACAAAAGGCACTAGGGCAAATAAGGAAAGGAGGTGTATAATATTCATTTCAATTATAAGTGTCAACAGCAAACTAAAATGCATTGGTAAACAGTTTCTCATTTGGAAGAATAAGTTTTATAATTGAAAACTGATGTTACAATAATTATTAAATGTAACTTAGAACAAATACAAACGGTATATATTATTGACTAACCTTGCTCTCTATTTTCAGCATTGCTAATGATTTAATTGTAGCATGTACTCCTTTGGGTGATTTAAAATCAGCATTCAAACAATTATCTTGTAATTGTAGAGCTTTATTTGCTAGTTGGTGTATTTCACCATCTTTAGTGAAGAGAGTAACTGTCAAGTTTTCTACCTAGAATTATATAGATTTAGTTATAAAGTAAATCAAAACTTTTCGAATGTCATACATGTAATAAAAGGAGAAGGTTCACTAACCCTGTAAAATGGCCCAATTTTTTTGAAGAAAATAAAATGTTATTTACCAGCAAAAAGTGTTTATTGTTATACAGACCCATCCTAGAACTACGCAAAAATACCAAATGTCATTGTCTTAAAAGGACGCATTATGATTTAATTTGGTTTAGTTTGACCTTAGGTTTTGAAAAATCCGTCATTTTTAGACAAAATCTCCACTTTACTCCATAAAATGAACATCAGCACAACCGTCGACAACTATGAAATTTTGTAAGATTGTTCCTAAGTATGTTTTTATTCCACAAGAAAAATATCGAGACTGTCGACAGCTGTGCTGGGGGTAAAAAAAAACAACAAAAAAGTGTTAAAATCGTCTTACTAAAATCCAAGGGGCGCAACTCCGACATACTAAATAATTGGCGTCCATGACGACGATTTTGTAACTAAGTTAGTGTGTTTACACATCGTGGTTTAAATCAATAATTACTGGCTTTTTACGTATCTTCTATTCATATGCACAGCTATAAGGGGAAATCACTGGCAATTTGCATCAAATTGATTAAATATCTTGGGCTTACATGAAGCTAAAAATAGCTCATAACAATAATGCACTGCAAAGATGGCAGCCTCCACAAAAACGTGTCAACAGAGTGAAATTACTAAACTTTTTGGGGAAATACGCAGTATATGGAGGATACCGGATAAAATAACTTGATGCAGGGGATAAAAGTTATTTAAAAATTGTTTCGAAAATGTGGATTCATTTTAAAATAACTTAAAAGGATTTAATGGCGTCAATACACAGATTCAATACACAACAAGTTGAGGCTTGAGCATGCTGAGGTCAACTGGAAAGAAGGCTGACTAATAAAAAGTCATTTATGATATCACTGTCTATTTACGTTGTACAGATTGGCTGTAAAATTGACTAGTCTCTCTGTACATAAGGTAAATGGTGTTTATCTTGTCATCATAGAACAAATCATAAATGGATACAACTGCATACCACATAACTTGATGAGAATAACTCAATTAGCTTCTAGTTCTAGTTCTACATGTACTTTTTGTTTCAAATCAGGTAATTTTATTTTCACACAAATTACATTCATGCTTTCATGATAATATGACTTGGCATTGAAATTAATTGTTTTTATTCTGTCATACATTTACACACTAGACAATGCCTGGCCCTGGGTTATTTGATTGCTCTAATTTCTTAACTATTACTGTTTAAAAATTTTGTGAATGATTCCATTTTACTCATTCTAACCAAGCTGTTTATTTGATACTGTAAATAAGCAGAGCCTGCTCACATAACTGTTTGGACAATGTTTTGCAAGAATTAGCCTTTTTTAAACATATATTTATGTATATATAATCCACTAGGGTTTGATATCTGTAATGCTTGATAAATATGTAATAGTAGGAAAACAACCTAAATGAATATAACACAGACAAATTAAATGCTTATCCTGCTAGTCTGCTACAAATATGCTGAAATGAATAGCTGGTATTGAAGCCATGGTCAGATGAAATACCAATTATTCTCTTTTAATCAGATTTCACCTACATGTACATAATGTTTTTGAATTATGTACTATTCTGTACTATTCTGAATAGTCTATGCATAATAACTTATATTGAATATATAAACTTGCCAAAAGGTTTGTGGAATGTTGCTTGTCCTTGGGTAAAACTGAATGAGTCAAACAAGTTTTTCTAATCATCATACAAATTAATATAATCTGATACTTTCAATGAGTGTATTACACTTATGATGTGATAATGTATGTAGGAATTTAGTCTATGGTTTTAGTAGTTTAAAATACAGAATCAATTTGTAATGTTATATACATCATGCTGAATAGTTATACCAAAGATCAGTGTATACTTTATATTCTATCCATTTGCATATGCATTTTCATGTGTAATTAACATTTATTTGGACAATTTTGATAATAATATGACATGGAAGGCAAAAGTATGGCTGGTAGAACTTAAAAAGAACAGTCTTTGCTTCATGCTTGTACTTGTATTTAAAGCTGGATGAAAGTCTATCTTGGTATCATACAGTTGTTGCATGCTGTCAAAAAGTCATATGAACTGATACGTCTTAACACATGGATGAACTTGATGATTATATCACCTTCATTATATCTTACTTTATACATATCATGAAACTGATGCATGAAAAATGTAACTTCTTAGAAGTGATAAACAATTCCTGCAAGACCTTTGCATTAGATATTGTTTTTCTGTCCTGTAGTTTTTAAAGTGATAGTTTTCAGTTACTCAGTACATTGTACTACATTTTAATGATTATGACAATAAAAATGATTGTGCTTCTTTGGCCTCTGTACCAGAATCTAATATTAAAGCTTGTTCAGCAGCAATAGGTACATTCATGATTAAAAAATCTTTGTTATGATTAACTTCTTTTTGTGATGATGTTTGTATTATTTTGTTGCTCACATTGTAAGCTGGTGGGTTTATACCAACATATTTCTGTTACCATTAAAATGGAACTTATACTTGACAACCTTGAGCAATAATTGTATCCTTTCAAATCCAATCCTGAAAATGCTTTAATGTGTTGATGGCATAACTGTGCTACACTTATAAAAAGAAAAGTGATCACAGATTTCTTAATTTTTTAATTACATTATTTTCTTTATCTCCATATTCAGTCATCTATTTCTAAAAAGACAAAATGTATATATTTATACATATGAGAAAATATATATGAGTTAGCTATACTAGAGGCCTACAAGCAGTATTAGTGCAACGACAGATTCTAATTTTGGATTGTGTTTTACTAATTATGTTTTCATAGTAACCACTCATTTTTAGACATGAATGATATTAATAATTATGATGTAATATATTGATGTAATACTTAGCACACTGCTATAAATGTGAAATTATGTAGCATCAAATGGGTGAGGTATACAAAAATAAAGTCTGTACATATGTTTAAAATGCTGGGTATTATGGCATTATTACATAAATTCCCAGTTTCACTTGATATTTTATATATTTTTACCTCAAAATCATTTATCTTTAGAATTTCTTCAAACATTATGTAATGTGAAGTACCAGGGGTGGATTCTAGGGGGTCTAAACTTTTTCAGGATCCCCTGACCCCCCTCTGGATCCGCTTATGAGTACATATCAAACAATGAGGTGTACATAGGGGGACCTAGAGGGAGTGAGTCACAGGGTTTTCGGACCCCCCCCCAGAATTTCCAAACTGTACCTGTCTATAAGTGTATATGTTGGCTTTATGTCATTTTAAAGTAGCTTCATAGATTTAATGTTTAAGTAATTTTTATCCTTTATTATTATATTATTATGCAGAAAGTGTATATTGTGGTAGTGGTTCAAAAGTTTGGACAATTGTTTTCTTATAGAATTCTTTCAAACATTTTATAATATGTGGTACTTATCAAAGAGGTGATGTGCACAAAAAATAGAGTCTGAATGATGAAAATGTTGGGCATTATGGAATTATTCCAGAAATACCCAGTTTTACTTCATATTTTACTGCTTTATGCCTAATTTCAAAAATTATTTTCTTATAGAATTTTTTCAAACATTTTATAATATGTGGAACATATCAAAGTGGTGATGTATACAAAAAATACAATCTGAATGATTAAAATGTTGGGAATTATGGAATTATTCCAGAAATACCCAGTTTTGCTTCATATTTTACTGCTTTTAACATAAATTCTAAAAAAATATTAATTTAGAAATTTTTCAAACATTTTATAATATGTGATACTTATCAAAGAGGTGATGTGTTAAAAAATATAGTCTGTATGATTTAAAAGCTCCGAGTTATGGAATTATTCCCAAAATTTCCAATCTCTCTACCTATTTTACTGCTTTTTTTATAAAAAATCCCTAATAAAGCCAATAAAATCACGTAATTTTATGTTCCCATAAGTGACTGAGGTGTAAATATTTGGTTTAGCTTTAATATGTTGAAAACAATTATATCTGTAAATATTTATGCATAAAAAATGAAATAAGACATAGAAAAAACACATTTTTAAGTAGAGTAGAACTTTGTGGTTGCTATGGCAACATAAATAACTGAAAAGTGCATTCAACTATTGTTTTGTAAAATTTAGACTTGCACATTTATTTTTCCACCAAAACAATTTAAATTGTTGATTAGGCCATTTTTGCCCCAAAGTGAACCATGTCCTTTCATCATTTAATTAAATTTCCAATTAAATAGATGTAATAATATTTATACTTATTAATTATTATGCCATACAATTAACATTTGTTAAGACATAAATGGGGCCATGTGAAAAATTTAATCATGTAATCATATCAACAGGTATTTCTATTATTCTGTTATTAAAGTTACTAAAAACAATAGATTGAACCATTCAGCCAATAATAATTTAAATAAAATATATTTTAATGTCATGTTTAAAACTTCACATATACCTCTTTAAACGCCTTTAAAACTTCCGAAGTCGAAGTATCGACGGCCACATTTTTTATTAATGTTTCCATCTCTAGAAAATACTTATCTCTTTTATCATCGGTCAAGCGATTATTGATATTGTGCATCAACTCATTTCTTGATAGAATAACCTGCAGAGAAATGTTTGAAAAAAAACCTAACAGTTGTAGTAAAAAGAAGTAAAACATGATTCAGAATAACTAATTATATCAAATGATCGTCATTACAAAACTATTTCATTGTTAAAATTTGCAATACAGGGCATTTGGAAAATACTTCAATAAATCAATTGCGTTACATACATGCGTGTTATTAGAAAACCAAAACGTTGATCATAATACGTGTACAAGTTTATTTATAACAATGTATCAGAAGTTTGTTTGCAATATTACCTGGCCTACATCAAACCATAGTAAGTTTCCATGAAATAATTTACATCGACTCATCAAACTCAACACAGCAAGTGGTTCAACCTCTTCTGGTCCCAACGAAGTTTCAATTTCGCAGTTATGACTAACGTATAGTTTAGAAACTATCCACCAATAGTTTGATCGTGATATTGTGTCCTTACAAGCATGTCTTTCCCATCTTTTACATGGACAACTACGAACATAACAGACATCATATGTTCATTTTATTTTCAATGAATAAGAATATTGCTGCCTTTTTCTACACAACTAACAACGTACAAGTGTGAATATTTGTTTTTTGTGCTTTTTTTTCGGGTCTAACGCCGTAGCCACACATTGTATAGGTCAAAGAACGGCGGTCAGTCAACCTACTCACTGTTCCTTGAGAGACATAATCTCTGGATTTAGCTGTTAACCAACGTCAGTGACATCCAAATTTCAACATACATGTAATTTTAAAAGAATCATTTGTAGATTGGTGATTGGGCCGTAGAAATAAGTTCTTGCCCTGACTGTAATTCGAACCAACGACCCCTAAATCAGTAGACTTGCGTGCTACCAACTGAGCTTGCCGGCTAATAGTGTAAATACTAACATGCATATGCATTAATATACTCGTAACAAGTCCGCTTAAATAGGAACAGGACAAACCCGTAGGAGCAGAGGGTTTATGGGTTTAGCCTCCCCAATAAAAGTGATATTAGATAAGTTTTAAAACGACCCATTGTGTCAGTGTTTCCTTAAGCTCTAAATGCTCTTATTAGCAGAGATATTCATAAATACAAAATTGTCCCACTGGAACACAATACAGACAAAAACATGTCATGTGAACTCAAACATTGAACAATAATTTGATGGCTTAGGGTACCTAATCAATTTGTAGCATGTGTCCTTCGGGAAAAATACGATTCACACCTCACGAAAATACCAAAATATGATGATTATGATAACTATTAAAACAATTATAAAACACAAAACCAAATAAAAAATATACATTTAAATCTGCCTAAGATAACCGAATGTCTCAGTCGGGATATATGAGTTCCCCCAAAACATGAAATTGCTTCCTAAAGTTGAGTCCTAAAAGGAACTCAAATAAATGCTCATAATGTTTAAATTATCAATCTTTTATTGTTGATAAAGTTCATAACAAATCACATTCATTTACGCTAAGGACATGTCACCTTGTAAGATGCAAATAACATGTATAACAAATTTTGACTTTTGTACCTGTCTTTGAAATTGTTAAGTATTCTTTGAAACACATTTACACAAATTGTACATTTTCTGTCATAAAGAATATTCTTCTTTGATTTCTCCTGTTTAACTTCTCCATTTACTGCAACTTTAATCAATAATTCTTTGAAGTGATCCTCTTCATTAGGTCCATGCATTTGAACCAGTTCATCAATAAACGGTTCCATTTTGTGTTTAATATAATTAATTGAACCATCTCGGACATTTTGAAGATTAAGTACTGCCTTGGTCCAGTTTGAAAACTCTTCCTCAAAGTTGTCATGCTCCAACATTTTATTCCTAAATCTGTAAAATACAATAGCAATGGATGAGTATTCATTTGTAACTATTCGGGGACATTTAAATTAAGTGAGTTAATTATTGTGATTCTTGGCAAGATGTATATTTAACGTTTTTATACACACATTAAGTTTTAAGATGATTTCAAATACAGACTATACGATACAATATAATGTCTGATTTTGTGTTTGTCTCTTCATAAAGTCATTTGGCCACATCGCTCAACCACGTGAAACACTATACTCTGATACTGTATTGATTTGTTTACATGGAAAATGTCGTAATCTTAAGTTTTAGACAAAAACACAATTTACGATAGGCTGTACTAATGGAATGTTACTGACAGAGTGTACTGTATTAAAAGTATACATCTTGTACCGGTCGTTAGCAATATCAACACATATATATCGCTTTTAACAAATTTTTAATTGTCTGCTGAAGAAAAATTATTTTCTTATCATTTTCTATGGGAACATTTTTATAGGAGTGGGCCTTTTTACCGGCATGTTTGCGCAAACCGCTGGTAATATACTGAGCAAAAATGAAAACTTTACATGGAATTTGAAACGGAATATTTTTACTTTGGTTAAATGTACCATGAAACTACTAACAGCATGGTTTACCTTGATCTATTATCCGACAGTTTTGTAAATTTCATTACTAGGAGCTTGTCAGTAGCATGTATGACTACCATTGTTGGTGATGCAAGCCAATATTCTCCTTCTCATGGAGTTGACGTAATATCTAATGACGTCATTCGAAATTGCCTGCCATTCTAACAGCAAAGCCTGTCTCAGGTCATGAATGTTGTTGATTTGGTGATTGTTTCGTGCCCTGCGCCCGAGTTTATCCCATATGTACTCAATGGGGTTAAGATCCGGGGATAGTGCTGGCCAGGGTAAGACGTTCACATTATTGTTTCCCAAGAAAGCTGTGGTTACTCGGACTGTATGGGATCTAGCATTATCATGTTGAAATATTGCCTGAGTTCCATGGTTCTGCATAAATGGGAGCAAATGATTGCGGAGAATATCGATATAGCCTTGCGCATTGACAAGTCCCTGAACAACCACAAGTTCTGTCTTTTGGTTACCCATGATTCCTCCCCAGACCATGATGCTGCCGCCACCGAACCTGTCCGCTTCCCTGACGCAGCATTAGGCAAATCTTTCATTTTTGCGACGGTAAATTCTCACCCTACCGTCTGTAAAGCTAACCCTGAAGCGTGACTCATCTGAGAAAATCACATTGTTCCTTTGGGCTTGCCTCCAAAGGCAATGCCGTCTACACCAGGCCAGTATTTAAGCCCTATGACGTGCCGTTAGAAGCGGTCCAGTGTACCATCTGAGATCCCGAAGTGGAAATTTTGATTTCCTCAGACGGTTTCGGATAGTCTGAGCAGAGACCACTAGCTGTCGAGCAGTTACTGTAGCTGGCAAAAAACGATTACGTAAGTGAGCTAACGTAATCGCGCGGTCGTCTCTACGTGACGTCGCACGCTCCCTACCTGGTCTTTGGCGGTCGCATACGGAGCCAGTAGCTGTTTAGCGACTAACAATGTTGTGTATGGTTTGACGAGAGCAACCAAATTGCTGCGCAATATCATTTACCATAGCACCGGCATTCAGCAGAACGATAGTCTGATTTCTCTGATCTTCAGAGAGCCGTGGCATAATTAAGAATAATCAAAAATACTGAAAATGTTGTTATTTCTTGTTTGTGAGCAACCGTTAATGTTTCTCTGTAAGTGATTTTACTTGAAACACACAATGAAGTGACAACACGTGGTTAGTGTTGAAAACCGGAAAAGTAATCGTGCAAAGCATGCGAGGTGCGCCGGGATGGGAAGAATAACCAGTCAAAAGGAGAAATTTAGTGTGTAAAGTTTTCATTTTTGCTGAGTATAGTCTGTGTCATTTATAAGTTCAATAAGCATTTCACGCCGAATGTAGTCGTTCTCTCGGATTGTGGTTATAATGATATCGCCCAAGTAATTCACATGAGATTTGCAGTATTTTGAATCGGACTGGTATGATTTTGTTTATAAATGAATGTAAATTGCTTAAAGTTAACTCACTTCGGTTCCCTGATAGGGCAACATCCTCTCCTTGTGCGGTAGAACGTTTTAAATATCATTACTCAAACAAACTTATATAAAACATACTACAATTAATACTATATGATATTTAATTGTCATCTCGAGCATACGCTGTCGTTGATTACATTGTACTGTTTAATTAAACGGGGTTTTGTTTTTTGTACGAACTGTAATCTAATACAAAGGACAAAATGATGCGAAGCACCAAAGAGCGCAAAAAAAAGAATACGAAAGTACTGCTTAAGGATTTGGAATTCCAATTAACATCGGCGCATTACGCCGATATAAACTTGAAATATTTGTAAAATTCTGAACTGACAGTAAGCTTTCCTGAATCTTCACAATCAAGTCTTTGAATATAGAGAATAAAAACACCATTTATCTATTTACGATTTTTGACAAAATATTTGCCACTCCGCTGATTTTGTCAAACATCTTTAAACAATATAATGTAATGGGTTTTTTTATTCTTTTTCAGAATGACCTTACGATTTCCTTTACATTTGACGAACATCAACAATTTTGACAAAAAATGTTCGATGGCGGCCTCTCTGGACAAAAAGAAAACCCACCACGTACAGACCACACGCTAAAGCGTGCCCTCAAAATATAGATAGACCGATCACTTTATCGATTTTGTTCGTACAATAAATCGCCATATTGAACCGGTCACAGGAGAGCAGTTGCGTAACTTCGCTTTATGATTGTATAGTAAAACAAGTTATTACTGTATATTATCATATGAATGATTTGATATAGGCACTGTTATTTTTCCAAGAGCAGCGTATTGGCCTGATGCCGAATGCTACTAGGTCTGTTTCTGTCAGACGAAAAAATTAAAGGTTTCCTTTTTCAAAACTTTTAACCTTTAGAATAGAGTCAATATTGATCCGATGGTCATAATTTAGGCATCATTTGTAGAGGACCTAAGATAATGTCATAAGTCAAATATAAATCTGAAGGCCTAACGTGTCTGACAAAAAGATAGTTGAAGGTTTCCTAATTTAAATTGTTGACCCCACGATGTATTATATAATATAATTTGGGCAACATTTGTAGAGGTCATCGAGATCATGTAAAACATCAAAAATGGAAAACCTAGGCCTTATAGTTTCAGACAATAGTTTTATCATTATACAAAACTGTTGACCCTTGGGATGCACCGGGACATAATTTGAACAATCTTCGTAGAGGAAGTTGACACACTGTCAAATCTTAAATGTGGAAGCTGTAGGCCTGGTGGTTTTATGTTGTTTTAGACAAGGAGGTTTCTTCTTTGTAGCTATTGCCTTTTCAATATGGTCGTTTATAGTAAGATAAACGATAAATCCATACGATAGCCGGTCTAGTTCAATATGTATGTTGTCAAATGATAAGTTATGACTCTGATATCTATATTCAAAGACGTTGATTTAACTTGAGTTTGCGAAACTACGTATGTATTTAATCATTAAGTTACGTTGAATCTGCTACATGGACAAATAAGAAATAGTCAAGTTGTCAAGTATTCACGATTGCAATGAAAACTAGGTTATTTTTTCCCGATAAACTCAACGACGTAATCTATTATTTGCGTAGAGTTTTAAAAATTTATTCTTATCAAACAATATATGAAAAAAGCGACCCTATATATTCAAAGTAATACAAGTATATAATAATGAAATATAAAACAATGGTGACATATTAGACTCTATGTGTAGAAACTACTTTACATATAAGCAAATCCCATTTCACCAATCATTAACGTCAATGCAACACGTTCTTTGATTATATCGCCATATGCCATTTTATTTATTTTAAAAACAAACGAAGAAGGTTGTTGTGTTTTGCCGTCGTTTTTCTCCCACAAGGTATGAAAAAACAAGCCAGTATGTATAGGATTCAGTTATTGCGTACCCGTGTTGACTTAAAATCCAATATAATCCGATAATAAGTGTTTTGACATTGTACATGTTTCAATGAATAAGTTGTTATTGCTGAAGAACATTCACCTTGCCGCTGTTAAAACTTGCAGTTTAAGGTTTAAAAACAGACATAAGACATTGGATATTGAGTACAACATCTTATCGCCATTTCCTTGAGCGAATAATCTCTGACTGCGGTAATTAACGGCGATATTTCTGCTATGCTGTCCTAAGGCAACAATCATGAACAATCAAGTTTTTCTTATCGTACTTTTACATTTTGACTCGCTGATATAGGTCCAAATTCCGTGAACAAACTAAACTCCATACATGTCATACTCAGTTTGTTAATGACAGAAACGCCAAATGATCAAACCCTGCTGAAGGACTTCCTAGATCATTCTGTCTTTCCCCTGAAAAAGTATATGAACGACAAAATATTTGAAATTTTAAATACCTTTGTCCAAATATCTTTAGCCTTTTTGATAAAGAGCATATCTTTTGACAGATGTGTTGCGATATACGGTTGAAAAACAATTGTTTTGAGATAAATGGGTATGTATATTTATGCCCAGGGTTTATCTTTATCAATTATAGTATTAACATTTATCATACAATCATTATACTTAGCAGAAAGCGTTATGTAAAATTTTTGCAAAAAATGATTTAACGTGATTTAAAGTTCAAACTAGAATACTATTCAAATGATTACGTATTTGTATACGATTGCACATACAATGATTAGAGTTGTGCTTACTGCAGAATGCATGCTAAAATGTTTTTTTTTGTTTTTGTTTTTTTTTCGTTTTAATTCTTTTTTTTATGATCATCTTTAACTTTCCAATCTAGGATCGAATGCCAGATAAATCAAATAATTTAGTCTGATGATTCTAATATGAATGATCCAAAACTGGATTGCTGAATACAAATTAATTGATAAAATCACACTGATTTTAATCAACTGCTTGACAGTCAGTGGGGGTACGCGTTTGTTGTATGGAATGTTTAGATAACACTGGTTTTGAATATTTACATAGAGCTATGCTCTAAGTAGGTTGTTAGAGGTGTCTTACATATAAAATTATCTCAAAATAAACTGTTCGTCAATTTATAAAAATATTAAAATTATCTGGGCCTTTGCTCCTAGATAGGAAGATTCAAATGACCACAAAAAACATAAATGTAGGTTAAGAATTAGAACGAAACAGTTTAACATTTTAGCAGGCACAATACTAATCATGCAAATTGTACGTGCAATTGTGTAAAAGTAGCTAAATCTTTAGAATAACAGTCTACAAAGTATAATTTAAGTATGAATAATTCTTCAATTATAATCGATATAGATAAAATCTGGGTATTAATATGCTAACCCATCCATCTCATATCAGTCGATTTCTAACAGCATATTGCAACGAATAGGTCTAAAGATATGTTCTTCGTTAGACTAGTTAAAGATAGCTTTAACTTGCATTTTGTCATGTGTACATTATTCAGAAACAAATTTTCTTCATTATTGAATTCAACATGTAAAAGTTTGTGCTTGACTTGGGGGATATTTAATTCGTTTCGAAAATTACTTACACGTTTGAATAATCATCATTTGGTTTAATTTGTATTTTCTTTCATATAAAGCGTTTGTATAGTTATAATTATAACGTTATAAGTTACGATGAATTAACAATCAACGATAAACGATGAATCTCTCTATTTTAGAGTATATGTTTTAATATGTAATACAGTCTATATATGACCATCTGGCAGTAACGAAATATAGTATGATAGTTTTCTATTTTAAGTCACTCATTTACATGAAAAGTAAAAAAATGGTGGTTGTTTCTGCGTTTAGTAAAAGTTGCTTGGTATATCAAGATTTTTAAAAGTTAAAATTACTTTATACTTAAATATTTGAAACAAAAAAATAGGATAACGACTCTATGAAAAAGCTGTCAAACGTTTTCAGTTTTAACACACGAGTTTGTAAAGCAGACATGGTTGCTCCTAAAATTAAATTGAAAAGCTTATTTAAACCAATAGGTCTAAACGCAAAAGTGAGCGAAGCGAGCTCGAGAAAAAATGTCTCTTGTTACTTAAACATTGTTTACACTTAAAACTTGCACTAATGAACGGGCATATTTTGGAATTGTCAGGGTGTACGTACCCCCGACCCCTAAAATGTGCGTAAAGTCGTGACTTAACGGCTTTCGTCTTGGCAATCGAGGGTCGTGATTAATATATAAGGGATATGTTAAGGGACAAACAGTTTATTTACAGGTATTTTTACCTATAAAAGACCTTAAGACCTTCTTAAAAACATACATCTATGTCACAGTGTTATCTATACCATCCAATGTCGTCTCATATAAATAATCATCGTTTGATATCCAAAATGTTAAAGACCATGATTAAATGTGTATCTGTTTTTATGTAAACTTGAATGACTTAGCCATGTTTATACTATACTCAGCAAAATAAAAAACTTTACATGGTGTTTAAGTGGGCATAATTTGAGTTTCCGTCGGAATATCAAAAAAAAATTAATGCATTTTATTCCTTGAAGACATTGCATCACTTTAGTTACATTTTTGTTGATTAACTTGTACGAACCATGAATACGACGTAAGAGTTTAACCTAGGGGTCAGAATGAAAAATACAGGAATTAAAGGTGATGGTGAACAAATGTTTGGATGCGTTGATTATTTTTATTTGAGTCCTTAATGTTGTTTAGAACACCTCAGTAACGTGTGTGCCCCCCATATCTGGCAATACACGCACTAACTCTCCGCCTCATGGAGCGTACGTAACGTCTAATTAGGACGTTAGGCAACGCCTGCCATTCCACCTGCAGTGCATTAGTGAGGTCGTTCACGCTGTTTATATGGTGGTTAGCCCTTACTCTTCGTCCAAGTTCATCCCAGATATGTTCAATAGGATTCATATCTGGGGAAAGAGCGGACCATGGTAAGACATTGACGTTGTTACGCGCCAAAAAATTGGTTGTCAAGCGGGCAGTATGTGGCCTTGCATTGTTATGCTGTAAGGTTAGTCCAGGACCATGAGCCTGCATGAAAGGTACTAGAGTATTCGTGAGAATATTCACGTAACCTTGTGCATTCAGATTACCGGGGACTACCACAAGTTGTGTCCTTTGATCCCCCATAATTCCACCCCATACCAACACACTTCCCCCACCAAACCTGTCCCTTTCCCTGATGCAACATTGTGCGAATCTTTTATTTCTGCGACGATAAATTCGCACCCTTCCGTCGGCATGGCTAATTCTGAAGCGAGATTCGTCACTGAAAATAACTCTTCCCCACTGGTTACGTGTCCAGCGTTCGTGACGTTGTGCCCATGCCAACCTGACGACCCTATGGCGGGGTCTCATTATCTGCCCAGTATAAGGCCTGCGGGCACGAATTGGAAAATGAGATTGCCTTAGGCGGTTCCGTATGGTTTGGGCACTCACACCAAATTGACGAGCTGTAGCTGGCAAAAACCTATGACGTAGATGATTTAAGCCGATGACGCGGTCGTCCCTACGTGACGTCAGACGTGGTGCACCGGGTCTCGGGCGGTCATGTACGGACCCAGTATTACCGAACCGGGTGCTAAGGTTATGAATGGTTTGCCGAGAGCAACCAAAGTGCTGCGCAACGTCCATAATCCTGGCACCCGCTTGGAGCATCCCAATAGCCTGATTTCTTTGATTTTCAGAGAGCCGTGGCATTGCTTCTGAAAGTCGTAAGACTAAACAAAAGTGCTTTTTCTTGGTTTTAAAAACAAGCAAACGTTTCTGTGAGAAAAGTTTTACTCCACATGACTTGAGATTGTCTGTGGCGTGGTCGGTGTAAGAAACCGGAAATGGCGGATTAAGTCGCTCGTGGAGCATATAACTGCACGAAATTTTCGGATTTGTGTAGTACATCAAAATGCCAATAAGATTAAATAGTTTTGTTTATTACATATAATGATTTAGCAACGAAATTCAGGTTTACACAATGTAAAGTTTCTATTTTTGCTGAGTATAGTTTTTTTTTTTAATACTAATTTGTTTTCGCTCGATTGTGAAACAAGTTCTTACAACTAAGATTTAACACTTCCGCTTCCTGGCCCCCAGTACTGAGCTTGTAGGATTAGGTTTCTTGCTCAGTGAAACAACGAGATAAGTTTTGATGGGATTCGAACCAAAGCGTAGCTGGCTATCTAATGATTACCAGTTCAACGTCGTAATAACTTGACCATGCCTGCTCCATAGCCGTGTTTACACAGTAATGATGACATCACTGACTGATACACAGTGATCTTTCTCTCTACAAAAGATAAAACTGACGTATGCAGATAAGGTCCGGAGTTATTTCCATTGAGAACTATAATCAGATTGATGGTACGTTGGTGCAATTTCTAAGTTTAACACAGACTTAATACCTTGGGTCAGCAAGTTATTGGAATATAAGAACCCCCCCCCCCCAAATATATATATTATTATAAGTGTATGTAATATTATTTTGTTTGTTATAGATAAGACTCCTTCATGCAATAGCCTGTGCTTGTTTTTCTTAAAATTTATTATTGGGTTTAACGCCGTATCAACACAATGTAGGTCATTTTACGTCGTTCAGCGCACCTAACCTAGCTTTCGTTGACCCTTGTCTATAACTAGTACTCACCTACCCTTCCACAAGGCCGGAAACTTCTCCATATATCGTATTAATTGAGGAAAATTGACATTATTGTCAAATTTATACTGTTATATACAATAAAAACTCTAAAAACCGGACCCTCTGAAAACCGGAATCCTCTGAAAACCGGACGAGTTTTAAATTCCCATAATTTTCTCTATTAAATGCATTTAAAAATATCCTCTAAAAAAATCGGAAACTCTAAATTCCGAATACCGGCCCTTTTGCCATGGCTTCTAATGATAAATATGCATAAAAATCCTCTGAAAACCGGACACCAAATGTCAACTTTCTGTGTATTGTAACAGTTAGCTATTCATAATCCCAGGCAGATGTCAATTGTTAATTAAATATCCAAGCATTTTATCTATACAGGTGTGAAAAACACTTGTCTGTCATTGTTTAGGACTCTTTCAATGTTTGTTTTGTATAAACAGTATTGTTGTACAGATATAATTCGTGAAAATATTTCAATTTCAAATATTGTTTATAAACAAATAAAGAGGCTACGTGCTTGTATTCAAAATTACCGAAGTTTGTTAATTGAAAGGAAATGAGAATGACTATCTTTTTTATCTTGAGTAAGATATTGGAAAAACATTACATGTTTATATGACATTGTTATTGTTGTTATGTGATTTTATGCATTCATTTAAAATGAGAATAACATCCGTATTTATCAATTATTTATTTGAATGCATTTAAAGTCCATTGATAACATGTACATGTATCTAAAGAAAAGTTATTATTTCAATTTTCTCAGTTAATTTATACTTACCAAACCAAAATTGATCAAACTTAAATGAAAAATAAATTAAGATATTGCTGAACCATCCATTTAATGTAGGAATATGTCCCACCAAACCCATAGCTATGTGTAATTAGTGATTCTGTATAAACCTCTAAAAACCAGAATCCTCTGAAAACCGGACTCTTTAGTCAGTCCCGACCACGTCCGGTTTTCAGAGTTTTTACTGTATTACATTAACGTTATAGATACATATAACAGACTCTCGTATCAGATTTTTTGACAATCTGAAAACAATTAACGAGGTTGTTGGAAGTCAATTTTTTAAAAGAAACTATAAATGTGTTTAGAAAAAGTAGTGTTTTTTGATTATCAATAATATTATAAGAGCATACACATGTTGAATGAAAAAAAACACTTAGATTTAGATGGCTAGATTTATTTATGTATTGGCAAAATGAATGTACCATACTTGTCAAAATATGTATTCTATATACGTTTATATCTCATGTTAGAATTTGAGTAACACCACACAGTATGACACAGGAAATTTTTTAAATCATTTAATATCAATGATACAATTTCATGTATATGTACCTATTTTCTATTTTGCACTTGGTAGAAAGTCAAGATATACTTTATTACATGTTTGCAACAGGACATGATAAGCAATACAGAATCTGACAGTCGAGACAATGTTCAACGACAAGAATACATACAAGTACATTAAGGACAATGTAATTGACCTTCTGGCGAATTCATCTTTTCTCTCAGTATGTAAACACAAATTATTTAAGATGACAGAAAGAGAGGCTTAACTTGTTCTGCATTAAGAACAGTGTATTTTCATTCGACAAAAACTGTTCATTTAAATGGTACCTTAACTATTTTCACCAGTGTTTCTTTCAGGCGGTCAATACAAAAACTAGTGTGAATGTTTTATTTGTTAATTTTCACTTATGTTCATCCCGTGATAAAGTTAAGCCTATACATGTAGATATAATTAAAGATTTCTTTAATACAAGATTTGCTAGTAAACAAGCATCATAATTAGTTTATTGTAAATGAAAATCATATAAACTCCAACAACGTATAATGCTATCTACCGAATCAAATGTTAAACAGCTTCATTTCTCGCCCTTATGTTGTACTTTGTGCTGTCACTCAGATCATATGCGTGTTATCAAACAAGCATAAAGTAAGTCGTACTATTTATTTTGATTAAACTAAAGAAAATACTTTTTGAAATCAACCAAGTTTGTAAACATTGACGCACCGTTTATCTAGAACTTCAATTCAAATGAAATTACATCCGCATACTGATTTATGGTCTAGATATATAATCAGCGAAACATTTCTGCTACCCCGTTATATAAAAATGATAGGGATTTAAATATGTATATAGTCGTCTACAAGACATGATTCTAAGAATCAAATTTAACAAAAAATATGGAGTGAATGCCTGCACTTATAAAAAGAAACTTAATTTGCAATACAGCAATGTAATAATTAACGGCCAAGATACATGTTTATAGAAAATATATATTGTGTATAATTTTCATTTTATCAAAAATGATTCTTATTACATTTACACCTGCCATTTGTGTGTTTATCCAACAAATACATATTTGCGTCACAAATACACATTTCAATCCAAAGCTTATTACAATATGTCAGTATTACCTATGTGTGCTATCAAAGTATGGTCTGTATTGTTCTAAAAGTTGAGAGAGTCAGATATACCGACAAATGATGATAGATTTTACTCACAAACATACATTTGTTATTCTTTTGAATTCATACATTATTGCGAGGTAAGTGTTACTTACTTTGGAATATTAGGAATAAAACAATGTCTTATGTTTTCCATTAAAGCAGATTTAGTGCCAGTTTCATAACTTAACCAGTTTCACCATAAAAAAAGTCAAATGGAGACAAGTCCTTGAAACAGATTTGAAGTAAAACATTTCTGTGGACGATATAAGGAAAATACGTAACGCATTCAGGAGCTAAATGCATTATTCAGTTACAAAGAATATTTCCATTAACACACAAATAAAATAACTGACCATGTACGCCAGTATGATATTATCTTTACATGAATAAACAGAGATATATGTGTTCTTGTTTCCGGCCAAGATATACAAAACATCAACATTCTGACAATTAGAATTCGGTCAATACAAAATTACGATTCTTATCACCATAAAAACAACGACAAAGACAGTATCGATATTTAAAGGGATATACAGGCAAAAGTTCAACTTCATATTTCCTTATTTTGAATTATATCTTTTTATTACTGTGAATGCAACAGACACAATGTTATATTACTTCGCAAAATATTTCTTTAATTTCTCGTAATGTGATAGACCCACGTGTGTCAGGTTAGCTAAAATAGATTACATGTAGTGTTAAAATATGCATTTACTGATGAGAAAGTACTAGAGCTTGTTATTGTGCAACTATAGTATAGTTCTATTAAAAAGATATCCTAACCGCCTAAGAATGTTGAAAAGACAAGAAGCGACCTATG
Source organism: Mactra quadrangularis (assembly GCA_025267735.1). Classification (NCBI taxonomy): domain Eukaryota; kingdom Metazoa; phylum Mollusca; class Bivalvia; order Venerida; family Mactridae; genus Mactra; species Mactra quadrangularis. Next base: position 27,972,417 of record CM046297.1, on the reverse strand, counting down.
GAAATGTTTAATTTCAGCAAGTACGACGTATAACAAAACTATAAATAGCTTGGTGATTCCCTGAGTATCCTACTTTCGTTTTCAACAATTAGTATGCCACATGTTTTAATTCGTTCAGTTGAATGTTATAAGTGACAAATGTTATTAGTAAGGGTTTTTTACGTTCTTAATACTATTTTAAAGAATAATCTTGGTTCTATACTTTTGGCACAGTCATTTGCCTGTATATCCCTTTAAAGATAAACTTACCATGAGCAAGGGAGTCAACTACTTAAATGATAATAAATAACAAACAAGATTTGCCTCCCCTATTTACATCAAATTCAGTTTACATTGAATCTTCCATCGTCCAATTCGAAATAGCACAGATTAAAACCATTCTTCCATGCTGTAACAAAGACGAAGGTGCGGTTCTAGCATACTATCTTATTTTACTACAATTATGCCGACATATGTCCGCCCCCTTCGATTCATCTAAAGATGTAAATTGTCTAGCACTGCCGCACTCAACACCTTTTTCTTCTTTGATTGGTTTTACGCCGTATGTCAAATCACGGTGGTCAGTTAACCTACTTACCGTTCATGGAAAAGATAAATCTTTGGATTGACTGTTAATTACTTACTATGTGCATACTTCCGTCAGTGACTGACGACTTACAGCTGCCCTAAATGTTATTTATCAGTGGAAGGAGGGAAACTGGCTTTAGGAATCATTTTATTAATAAACTCTACGATATTATGCTCCCCTGCGGTAATCGAACCCACGACTCATTAATCAGTGGACGTACGTGATAATAAATGAGCTAGCCGGGCAGATTAATGACTGAATAATTGATAAATCAAGGACGTCGCTCCTCCAGCACCCCAGTGCTTTAATTTATCATTGTAATACATGAATTAAAATATTAATATTTCTAGTTGTATCGGTGTTGGCAAACTTGTATTGTTTCTGTCTTATCAAAAGTTGAACTTGGAGAAATGGTTCTTCAGGTGTTTAAATTGGTAGCAATCGGTGAAAACAACAGTGACTTTAACTCCTAGTTCCCGCACTTTACTGCCTTGGGACCTACAAGGGGAATGTTTTTGTAGGGGACTATACAGCTGTATTTATAGCTCGATACTAACTGTGTTTTTGCAACGGTAACTATGGGTTACATCCAAGTCACGAATTCTCCGGGTTGAAAGCATGTCACAAGTTGTGACGTCCAGTTTCTGGAATATACATCGAAGAGAACATGCTCATATGCCAAGGGTATATATTTAACCAGTTTAGGCTTAAAGTCAAACCCAACTATTCCTCACTTGTTTGATGCAATTTATAGTGCGCAAATATTGATCACGATCTGACCTTTCACATTTGCATCAAATAATTATCTACACATATCCCGACGAAAATCAGTACCACGCCTATTCTACACTTCGGCAGCCATTGTAAAATTATAGAAGTATGTTTGTGTGCTAAATCTATGCTTTTAATCCTCACAGCCACGGCCACGGTGTAATCGAACATTAATACTATACTCGTATTCAATGTAATGAATATTCTTGCATAAAGGTCAAGTCGGGGTCAATATTTACGCACTATACAAATGACTTATTAATGTGTAAAGGTCGACCTTCATTTGCAAGTTCTAAAAGTATTTAATTACTGTAAAAACAATTATAAGCTTTAAAACTATTCATCGCTTTATCTCATCTAATAATTAAACAAATTGTTTTAATTCGATGAAAATTTCCGATAATGTTCATTATCCCTCGTTTTGACAAATAAACTTCTCCTGTTAAATTTACGCGTTATGTTAAAAAAGCACTTATAATAGTAAAATTAATACGATTTAAATAATGATCAAAACCGGTTTTAATCCAGTAAGTGAGTTGCCGCTTCTTTTACACACACTAAAATAAACTACTTCGGTAAAAATAGTTTAATTTATCACGTGAACCCAAATCACTAAATTCTTGCTTTAAAAAAATGTTGAAGCAAGACGACCACGTTGAAGAAGTTTGCTGATGTGAGTTATTTATTTATTTACATTATTTTCCAGTCTTCTTTCTAGAATATTGCTGCTGCAAACTATTGAATTCAAGTGTATTGAAGCAATTTTTCGCGATGCTTACCATAGATTTAATGGTTATATAGTTTTTATTATTAATATGTTGCATTATTCTGCAGGAAGTGTATATTGTGGTAGTGGTTCGAAAGTTTGGACCCCCCCCTAGAAAAAGTTCCGACCCCCCCCCCCTAGAAAAAATCCTGGATGTGCCCCTGCGTAGAAAACATGTAACTGGTTACTTGTAACTTATACTATTAACTTAACACATGCAGTATATGACAGTGTGCATTCCTAACGAAAAATGTCATGTATTTTTACTATGTACGATAATCAATGTATTTATCACGGATGTTCATACTTGTCCAACCACAACATACAATATTTATGTTACGTCAACGTTGCATGTACCTAGCCGCCACTGAAATGTTTATGGAAGCGAGCAACCGAGCGGGTAATAAAACTATATATAAGTCAACAGTTTGTAAACTGACACATTTGAAATGCTCTGTCTTATGAAATAACACAGTCCAGAATACGTTTGCGAATCCAGAAATCTTGCAAACTTACTTTTTTTATTTTTAATCCGATTTATTTCAAATTTTCAATAAATGTAGATCTACATATGGGCATAACACCAGTAAACTTTCATCCAGATATCTCCACTAGAAATATGTTTAATTTTAAGTCAAAAGTAAAAATTCCCATGGGAATCGGCAAATTCCCATGGGAGAATTGCTCTCCCATGGGATTTTGATGGGAGAAAAATGGGAATTTTCTCCCATTTACAAATATGGGAGAAAATTCCCATTTTTTCAAATTCATCCAAACTAACATTTAGAGATAGAATTGGATAGATCTATTAGTACATAACATTATTCCAAAGAAAAAATGAATAATTTGTCATTTTTAAAGCATTTAAACACGATCGAAGGATTCTCCCATATTGTATATGGGAGAATTCTCCCATGGGAGAATTCTCCCATTTCTGAATATGGGATTTCTCCCATGGGAGAATTCTCCCATTTCTGAATATGAGATTTCTCCCATGGGAGAATTCTCCCATTTCTGTATATGGGATTTCTCCCATGGGAGAATTCTCCCATTCTGAAAATGGGAATTCCCAATATAATTAGATTTTGCATATTTCATTGCGAATTTCTAAGGAAACTGTTATTTAATGACTAGATATTGTGGATTTTTACTATTTGACTGTATTTCATGAGTAAATAACGGAGGATAGTTGAAAATAGTTTGACAGCCTTTTTTACAAATTAAAATGATTTTATAAAATCAAATATAGCAAAAAACATGTTTTAGATAGTTGAAAATACCCTTCGTTACTCAAAAGCTATGTTTGATACATTTAGAAATGGACAAATAGATGCCTTTTCTTTTTCATTTATAGTTGGCACTTTCTTAGTAAGAGCATGTTCACAAGTATTGTTTTCGTGTTAGATAGTTGCCGGAAAAAATGGTTAGTTGAATCAGTGACTAAAAGACTTTTTCAGCAGTGTTTTAAACATTCCATCTGATTCCCGAACGGGACATACATACTTTTGCAGTTTGTTAAAGAAATGGTTTCTACCACAAAAACGCTCAACAAAAAAAACCCTACTATTTTCAAAAATAAGAGGCAGAGTTTACTAATCAAACTGTAAACTAAATATTCATAAGCGGGTCTAGCAGGGCAGGGCAGGGTGATTGAACTAATGGTCTATATCAACCTGCCCCATGCATCAACAAACCCATTGGAGTCTCCCTAAATATCATAATTCACTTATTAAAGGATCATATCTTGAACTCAACTCTTTAAAGTGTATACAAACAATACCAATCATATATGAATAATACGATTAACAGTGCAACCTATATGTAGCTTTAAAAGATAAAGCAAAGAGTATTAAGGTAAAATACAAAAGCAGACGAAAATATTGCATTAAAAACATCCAATAGCGTTAAATATCCCTAGGGATGATACTTGTAAGAGTGTTAAGAAATGAATTAAAATACCCAAACAATACTAGTTAACGGAGTATACGTAGTTACTACAGAAATAATTTAGAAAGTAAGCACTAAAATGCCAAAAAAGTTCAATCTAACTTACAAAAGAACTTTGTGTATAGGCCTACTTTAGGAGTAAGTGTTGAAGTCCGAGGCACAGGCCTAGACTTATATAGTGCTCCCTGTGCAGCAAGTGTTTCACAGTTAAGTAGCAGCTAGTGCGACAGCAAACGTCGCGAAAACGCAGTCGCTACAATTATTGCATTACGGACTGCTACGTCCATTCGGAACTACCTCGGCGATCATCTACGAAGATATGCCTACTTGCGTATAACCTGGGTCGATAGCACAGTTGGTAGCAAGCCGAGATTTTAATACTCGTGCCCGAGGGGATGCGGGTTCGAATCCCACCCGGGGAGGTTATACCCTTCCATGAAAATTTGACAATTATGTCGATTTTCCACCATTGATTAGATAATATGGAGAAGTTTCCGGTTTTGTGGAAGGGTAGGTGAGTACTGGTATATAGACAATGGTCCAGGAAAGCTAGGTTAGGTGCGCTAGACGCCGTGAAATGACCTAAATTGTGTTGATACAGCGTTAACTCCAATAAAAAAAACGTATATTTGCGTAGAAAATCTCTGAGAAGTTCCGAATGTACGTATTTAATGCATCAGCACTTCGCTCTATTGCGCTGAAATAAAACGGCAAATACGTCCCATTAAACAACATAATCCACTTAAATATACATAAATACATATAAAAATAACATTGTACGGTTGATTTCTAATGTTCATATCCTCAGGCTCATGTATACACTATAGAAATCAGTAAATACTAAAATTGTCCTTAGATTAAAAATGACGATCCGTCCAATAGATCGAGCGTTGTTATTAGCAACGAACCGGAAACAGTTAAAATAAGTGACATTGGTCGGTTCTTCAACATGTGATATTTCTCGCTGGAAAATCGTTATTATCACGGTAAATAATTGTAATAAATTACTGAAACTTGGCAGAAATGTGAATTAACATACATATTACTGATTAAAACTGACGAAACTATGTTTAATAAACTGTCACAGTTAAAAAATGGATACAAACAGTTGTTTACATGAACAAACGTAATGTCTAATGACAAATGCCGGACTGGATGTTTGACAAATAAGTCTAGTGAAATTGTGAATGATCTTAAATATCTTGGTGAAATTCATAGACCAGACATGATGCATTGTAATGATTAACCTAGTGCACCTGTCGAGATCTATGGGTGAAGCCAATGTTATCTACAAACTATATAGACTAAGTTTTGTAATAAGCCTTACAGCACTGAATACAGTTAACCTACGATAGAGTGAAACCAGACAGGACCATGAAGGTAAATTGATTATTATATTTAAATAGTTTAATGTCATATTGTTTCAATATATTCTATTATGGATGTGTTATTTTGTCTAATGATTTACATTGAAACTCATAATACTCATTGCATCTATTTCTGCGTCAATAAGATGGAACATTTAATGTTCCATGAGTTACTGAGTAAATACGAATAGACTGTGAATTGAATTAAAATGCAAAAGTTGTATGCTGTGTGTGGGCATTTGGGACAAAAAAGATTTTTGAAATATACACAAGTATGTGTTCATACTGGTCTCATAAGTACCCCAAAATGTAACATACGTTACTGTCGCCATCTCAATTTTCTGACTTTGAGCGCAGACTACGAAGAATAGGCACATAAGGTAGTCTTAATGCACTTGTTTTTTAACACATACAACGTTCCTGTATGTAAGAATAAGTTTTTTATCTTGCTCCTCAGAAATATAAACTTACACACAGCTCTTAAACTTTGTCGCCAAGAGTGTGGTAACATACGTGACCGTGAAAAAAATCAATTTTTTAAAAATTTCGAAACGATATTATAATTGTAAAATATATAAAATCATAAGATCGGATATGAATATACATGAAATAGAAACGATTGTCATTAAGTATTTACAGGCATTTCAATAATCATCACATTTTACCAAAATTTTTGGGTAGACTTTTAAGAATGAAACATACGTGACCATGGTTTTTCAACTAATGGTAAATATCTTAGTTTAATTAATGTTTTCTAATTAATTATTCTTATGAACTGTTCATTTTATGATAACTACTTTTGTCATTCCTCAGGATCGTCTAGAGATACTGCTGTCTAAAGTATCAAATGTAACATACGTGATGTAACATACGTTACCGTTAAAATGATAAACCGATCTTACAATGTGGCAAAGGGTTAAACGATGACATTATCTCATTGCAAAATATACGACATCATCAACCAAGCTGAAAAAAACTTGAAATTGCGTGCCTCTCAATGGCGTTGACAAATTAATGAGTCTGAAGATTTTTTAACCATTGCATGCAATGTAAGCATTAAATCCTACGTAGCAATACTCAAATAAATGCTTTTTGCAAACTATTTGCTACTTCAATACTTACAAGATGTTAACAAATCTGATTTATTCGTCCTTTTTTGCTTCTTTTTCAATAAGACATGGTTTTGTGAATTGAAACATACGTTACGTTTGGTAACGTATGTTTCATATGAAATGTATCTTAGTTGATGATTGTTTGTTTACTTGTTTCACTATGTTTCGCTTAATTTTTGAAACTCCAAACGTTCAAGTCCTGATTGTTTCTTTTACATCCTGTCTTTAAGTGTAAAGGAACACAGGACGTCAGTCAAATTCAACAGCAGCGAAAAAACCTTTATAAACATACGTTACCACAGGCTGTTGTAATTCCTGACGACACAGACAACATATATCAGAATTCATTTTTTGTCAAAGATGAACTAGAATACGTCGCGGAAGATTTTGTTTCAGAACTATTTAAGGGAACATGGCACATTGCTACAAATCGATAATGATAAGGAAGCAAACACATCGATCATGAAACAGCGCCAAGCTCTCATCCAATGGCAAACCTATGAGGCTGTAATTTTGGTGACAAATGATTTGTTTTATGAAATAAGTGTGCCAATACCTCATGGAATGTCTGGGAGAATGTTGCAATTTTTACTTCAATTGTATATTTAAGTGAATTACTATGTGAACTTTGAATACGATTTAACTGTTTTGATTTTTTGAGACTAATTCGTAACTTTTTTACCCCTTAATTTTAAATTTGTTTTTACTTAATGTTGAAGGCAAACCTATTAACATTATATAGATATGACATAGTACATAGAAAATAGTTAGTGCTACCATTTAAATTTTTAAACTGTTGTACTGGGTGTGACTGATAACACTGGGATATGATAGTTTAAACAGTGTTGTTGTAACATACGTTACTAACTAGTTATTTCTTTAGACGTTCATAATTATGAATTTTTCAGTGAGTAAAGTATACAAACTATTAAAATGTATTCAGTAATGTTGATTTTTTACGGCCATTGTACTTTAGTTCTCTTTGAACTTTGTTCCAAGTTGGAAAGTCATTGTATCAAGGGTCATTAATCTATTTTTTGTAATTTGCATACGTTGATCTAAGATTTAAGTCATATTTGAGCAATTTTGTGTTCTGAATTTATCGTTTTGAAGTATGTATTTCAAGTACCAACCCCTTGCCTTCTTATAATTGCTTAAATCATAGACAAACATACAAAACCAGACCAAGAATATGCGTTTTATTAGTGTGTTCCGTAAAGAAACATACGTTACTATAGAAAATATGTGCTTGTATTCAAATATGTGTAAAATTTTATTTAGTCCGAGATCGTTCAAACCCTTGCATAATATCAAGCCTCATACATACAGCAACTTGTAAAATCAGTCAAAACAAAAAAAGACAGAACTTTATTTTTTGCGTTTTTCAAATCTTAATTGTCCCATCTTATTGAATATCAAATCACTTAATAAATGGTTGCAATGTATGGTCATATATTTTACGGATATCCCAAATGAAAACAATGAGTAAATATTTTGATTATACAATTGATGATTGATTGAAAAGCTTTGTAAGTTAATTTTTTATTATTTTGAAACCCTAACACTTCCTGTATTTTCACTCTTAGCTTTTATAAAGTTCTTTTAGATATTTTCAACATGTCCCAAGTATCACATAATTATAACAAATAATATAATAGTTTAAACAACACCAAAATTTTTATAGTTTTCTTAATGTAAACTCTCTTTCTCAGTATCATATCTATATGATCTCTATAATCAGTATTGTATGATATATTTTATAAGAAATATGTTGGGGGGGGGGTTCAATAAAAATTATCCAATGAAATTAATCAACTAAGAAGAATAATACTTAGGGTTATCAATTAATCATGTAGTAAATGTTAATTTGTGACATTTTCAACTAATATTGATTAGATATCTTATATCAACTTGAAAAGGTAATATGTTTAAACATTTAAATTCTATTAAGAAAGAATACATAGAAATATAGTTTGTAAAGAAATAAACTAAAAGTTTAGAATTTTTTATATAAATCCTAAAATTTAATACATAGACCCTAATTTAATTCTATCATTTTCCAGATAACTGATTTTAACCTTGTTACATGTATATTACCCTCTTATCAGACTAGATAACATTCACACTAGGGGTCCTGCGTTGAAAGAAACAGTTTTGTTAGATATTTTATACACTGTTAGATTTTACTGGGTGCTGATTGGCTGCTGTCTATAGTTACACTATGATATGTTAGGAAGTGATCATATATTTTACTTACTGAAAATACAAAATGCTTGTACATGTTTTCATAGAGCAGTTTATTATGAAGGCCAATAGATAAAATTATATATCTGAGTCCGTAAAGAATCTTTATAAATTATGGTTGGGCACTAAATATTATTTGTTAACATTATTTTTGTTTTAGTCTTTAAATACATTATATATTTGTAAATCAATGCCATTTTTACAATTATTTTTATACTGTTAAAGGCATTAAAAATGTAGATCTAACGTACCTTATTATAAACTCAAAATTTATTACTAGACTTATAATCAGTGCATTCAAAACCAAAATGAACCTAATAATGATAATATTTTGTGTATATCTTGTTAAATAATCTGGCTTACAACCAAATCAAATGTAAAAGAAAATCTGTAATTAACTTAGCAACCACCCTATGTTATATCAATGGTTCCACTTCTCTCCATATTTGTATTTTTATAACTTGGACCACTGCCAAATTATAGAAAAGTAAGCATCATTTAAACTTTGATATAGACTATATACATGTATAAAGATACAGACTATATATGGCTAGCGTAGCAAAGATCTGATAAGAGATATTGTTTTATAAGAATGTATTTATACATTTATATTTTGAGTCTGAAAGAAAACCCTGTCAGTCTAATAGGAAAATTATGTATTCATGTGTAAAATATACATGTTTATTATTTTCAATACATGTATTTGATGAACAAAAACTCAGAGAATGACTTTATGTATTTATAGCATTTTATACAAATTACATAGCAGACAACTTGTATCTCATGATATCTCTGGATGATCATAATTATTAGAAATAATCTTAAAATGTAATAATGTGTTTTCTTATTTTCATTGATAATTCATTAATTGCTCATAGATGACTATTATTATAATTTCAGTAGATGTAGAGAATATATTGAATTTCTTTTTTGCATTGTCTCATTTTTTTCTTTTGATTTTATACAACTACATATATCATTTATATACACATTATTATAAAATAACTAGTATTATGTTTTTGCTTTTTTTCAAAATAAGTCTGGTGTAAATCTTAATACTGTATATCAAATTGAACAGGATTGTAAATTACTAATAATAAAATCTGATCAATTAACCAAAAAATTAGCAGTCAAAAAATAGTTACTATGGCAACCAGCTGATATCCCAGGTTCAACAGTCTATATATAGCCACAGATCTTAGATGAGATAAGCTGATTAAGGCTAATTGTAAAATACAATGTATAGATATACAGACTGTGTAATATAATGTCAGAGAGTAGATCTTATTTAAAGATAAAGCAATAGTTTAGTCTTATTTTAGCTACTATATTTATTTAACTTATTGTTAGATAAACCATATGATGATTGGACTGTTAGCCAATATGTATTTATGAAAAACAGAACTTGCTGTCACAAACTTAGAAGAATATTATATTATGCTTTTATGTATAATTATTTTTTTTTGATGGAACTAGAATAAAGTAAAATGTATACAAATTAGTATATAGATAAAATTAAATTTGTTCAGTGAACTATAGTGATGATGTCACCTGCAGAGTGTAAATATTGTCTTCATTGGCCTCTCTACATATATACACTAAATAAAAAATTTATTTTTTCTTGTATGAAACAATAGAAGCACTTGATTGATACACTTATAAACTAAACTATTATCACTGAAGTGCCCCAGACACTTCTGGTAATTGAAACGTTTGAAGTACAGGGTTTTCCATACAGTAAAAGCTTCTGTAATTCTTCACTTGTTTTTTTATAACATGAATTCCTGTATGCTTCTCCATTAACAACTGAATAGTAGTTCACTTTGTGAATTGGTACACATGAATCACGGTTAGGGTCAGATTGCCACTAGCTCAACAATCCACAACCCTTATCTTTTGATTACATTTTATAATTGAAACATTTGACTATTTCATTACCTCAACTTAAATTTTGTTATATATGATTTGTCAATTTATCATGATTATGTTTCATTTAGTGTCCACTGTCACAACAGTGAACTGCTGATATGAATTGATTTTTTAGTACATTTAAAGGAGAAATTTACATTGTCATTGACATTGCCTTAAGTTAATTCAAGCACAAGCCAGAATAATCATGCTACTAGTGGGCTAGTTATAGTTAAGGTGAAGACTAATCTTGTAGGGAGGTATTATGCAAAATTACCTGAGAAAAAATATGTATTTGGTTTTCAATAATTCCAGTATCTATGTATGCTGATTGTATGAATTGTGTAGATTTAACAAGCCTGTATCTGTGTATGCTAGTCCTGGGGTCAGGCTTGTTGGTTAAGTTGATGACTCCAATCTTTAATTTTCTCGAGCGGGTCCATTAATAATGTTACGAAGTTCAAGGCAAAATTATCAGCTAGCCTGATTGTATGAATCGTGTAGATTTAACAAGCCTGTATCTGTGTATGCTAGTCCTGGGGCCAGGCTAGTGGGTTAAGTTGATGACTCCAATCTTTAATTTCTCGAGTGGGTCCATTAATAATGTTACGAAGTTCAAGGCAAAATTATCAGCTAGCCTGATTGTATGAATCGTGTAGATTAAACAAGCCTGTATCTATGTATGCTAGTCCTGGGGTCAGGCTAGTAGGTTAAGTTGATGACTACTATCTTAATTTTTTTCTAACACTAGGTCTTTTATTAATGTTATTAAGTTCAAGGCAAGCTTATTAGCAAGCCCAATTGCATTTATCAAGAACATTTCCCAACAATGTATCTATGTATGCTAGTCCTGGAGTCAGGCTAGCGGGTAAAGTTGATGACTGCCATCTTAATTTTTTTCTAACACTAGGTCTATTATTGATGTTAAGAAGTTCAAGGCAAAATTATCAGCTAGCCCAATTGTATTTATCAAGTAGATTTCCCTCCAATGTATCTATGTATGCTAGTTCTGGGGTCAGGCTAGTGGGTTAAGTTGATGACTGCCAACTTAAATTTTCTCAAGCAGGTCCATTAATAATGTTATTAAGTTCAAGGCAAAATTTTTAACTAGCCTGATTGAATGAATCATGTAGATTTTACAAGCATGTATCTATGAATGCTAGTCTTGGGGTCAAACTAGTTGGTTAAGTTGATGAGTGCCATCTTAAATTTTCTCAAGCAGGTCCATTAATAATGTTATTAAGTTCGAGGCAAAATTTTTAACTAGCCTGATTGTATGAATCATGTAGATTTTACAAGCATGTATCTATGAATGCTAGTCCTAGGGTCAGGCTAGTTGGTTAAGTTGATGAGTGCCATCTTAAATTTTCTCAAGCAGGTCCATAAATAATGTTATTAAGTTCATGGCAAAATTATTAACTAGCCTGATTGTATGAATCATGTAGATTTTACAAGCATGTATCTATGAATGCTAGTCCTGGGGTCAGGCTAGTTGGTTAAGTTGATGAGTGCCATCTTAAATTTTCTCAAGCAGGTCTGTTAATAATGTTATTAAGTTCAAGGCAAAATTATTAACTAGCCTGATTGTATGAATCATGTAGATTTTACAAGCATGTATTTATGAATGCTAGTCCTGGGGTCAGGCTAGTTGGTTAAGTTGATGAGTGCCATCTTAAATTTTCTCAAGCAGGTCCATAAATAATGTTATTCAGTTCAAGGCAAAATTATTAATTAGCCTGATTGTATGAATCATGTAGATTTTACAAGCATATATCTATGTATGCTAGTCCTGGGGTCAGGCTAGTGGGTTAAGTTTATGACTGTCTTTTTTAATTTTTTCAAGCGCTTTGTCTTTTATTTTTGTTATGATGTTCAAAGCAAAATTTTCAGCTAGCCTGATTGTGTGAATCAAGTAGATTTCACAAGCATTTATCTATGAATGCTAGTTCTGGGGTCAGGCTAGTGGGTTAAGTTGATGACTTCCATCTTAATTTTTTTCTAACACTAGGTCTTTTATTAATGTTATGAAGTTCGAGGCAAAATTATCAGCAAGCCCAATTGTATTTATCAAGTAGATTTCCTAACTATGTATCTTTGTATGCTAGTCCTGGGGTCAGGCTTGTGGGTAAAGTTGATGGCTGCCAACTTAAATTTTTTTGAGCGCTAGTTTTTTATTTCTTCCGGATGCAGTCCTGAACAAATATATCTACCATATTTTAGGCCCTCTCCGATTTTGAAATTGCGCCAAATCCAGAAGTAGTCCCTCAGTATATAAGTATAGAGCAATTCAAAATGATCGGCTGCTATGACAGGTGCAATAATTCCTGAAATATACTAGTTAATCGGTCTATACTGAAGCGTATGTATAATAGCTTGTGAGTTAAGCGTCTCAGTAGAGATCTTTAGGTTGTATTATGTAATAGAATGGTATCAACTATCTTGTCATGACCTGTTGTTTGTGCCAGTTTTCAGTAGAAATGTTACATCAGCTTATGTAATAGAATGGTTCTATAGGAAAAGTTTTAAGAATGTAGTTAATGACTTAGATTTTATCTATTTTACATACAGATGGAGTAGAATAAATGTGCATAAATGATAAAAGGGGTAATTATTGTATTTTTTACGCTCCCTTTGCAGCTCAGTGAATACATTACATTCACCAGCTGCCTTAAAACGTGTCGATTTATGATAATGACCTTTACTATGAACAACCCCTTTTTGGTATGATTATACTAGTGACGAATGCAACCTCGTATGAGGTCATATATAGCGTGGCTACACTTTGTATTTAAGTTCAATTTATAAGTTGCTCTATGTTTACAGTTCAGACCAGAGATGCACATTTAAAAAATTCAATGTTTACTTTCATTTTTGGTAATTTTTCATTATCTAACTAATGCAAAACTGTCAAACATCTTTGCATTTCGACATTTTGAAATTACAGGCGTGAAAATATTTTGCATCTATTTTTTGAAAACCATGTGACAGTCATGCGATTTAAATATTTATGTGACTCTGTCTAAAAATAGAAATATCAGCTTGTATGTAGTATTTTAGCAGAGGTAGAAAGTCAACGAGTGAATCTTTCGAACCGATGTATTGGAGAGTATGTATTGTTCTAAGTTGTGCCATTTTTAATTTTCTCAAGCTCTAGGTCTTTAATTAATGTTTTGAAGTTCACGGCAAAATTATCAGCTAGCCCAATTGTATTTATCAAGTAGATTTTACAAGCATGTATCTACATTATGTATGCTAGACCTGGGGTCAGGCTAGTTGGTCAATTTCCTGAGCACTAGGTCCATTATTAATGTTATGAAGTTTAAGGCAAAATTATCAGCTAGCCCGATTGAATGAATCATAAAGATTTCACAAGCCTGTACCTATGTATGCTAGTCCTGGGGTAAGGCTTGTGGGTTAAGTTGATGAATGCCAACTTAAATTTTTTCTAACACTAGGTCTATTATTGATGTTAAGAAGTTTAAGACAAAATTATTAGCTAGCCTGATTGTATGAATCAAGTTGATTTCACAAGCATGTATCTAAGTATGCTAGTCCTAGATCAGGCTAGTGAGTTTAGTTAATGACTGCCATTTTTAATTTTCTCAAGCACTATAGGTCTTAAATTAATGTTTTGAAGTTCAAGGCAAAATTATCGGCTAGCCCTATTGTATTTATCAAGTAGATTTTACAGGCATGTATAGTGCGTACAAGTTGACCCCGACCTTACCTTTATGCAAGAATATTCATTACATTGAATACGAATGTAGTATTAAATCTCGATAACAATCGAATTATATCGTCGACGCTCGAATGTAATTATAACACAGGGATTAATTTTAAAGTTCATTCAAAGCATACAATGAGTGTTTTTTACACACAGACCGGACCAGATGATTATACCATGAGGCTAGCTACCAATTCAAATGTTGTGGGTTTTAACCCCACAACCGCCTTCCCCATCCATTTTATTATTAATTGTAATCAAAAAGGTAAGAACACGAGTTTCCCTATTGAATGCATTTGAATCATGAGTTGTTATACATGTTAGCTGTGTATACTATAAATATGTCTTATTTTATCTTAAATACGTAACTAGCAGAAGTATAGAGTAGGCGTGGTATTGATATTCACCGGGATAAGTGTAGATGATAATTAGAGGCAAATGTGAAAGGTAAGGTCGGGGTCAACTTGTACGCACTATATCTACATTATGTATCCTAGTCCTGGGGTCAGACTAGTTGGTTAAGTTGATGACTGCCATCTTAAATTTTCTCGAGCACTCGGTCCATTATTAATGTAATAAAGTTCAAGGCAAAATTATTAGCTAGCCCTATTGTATGAACCAAGTAAACTTTACAAGCCAGTATCTATGTATGCTAGTCCTGAAGTCAGGCTAGAGGGTTAAGTTGATGAGTGGTATAAGTGACAGAATAATAGTGTTATCTACTCCGTATTTTTTATGAAACATAAAATCTAGGGAAGCCTGTATTTAAGTTATTGCATCATGCTTATCTACAAAATGTATTCGTAGAAGCAGGTTAACAAATTTTCATTTATGTAATATATTTACAACAAAAAAATCATTATAAGTATTGTAATTTTTAAATGAAAACTATATTTAAGAAATGAAAAAGAATCAACTGTAAGCATTTACTATTTTAGACTTTAAAATCATTCAAAAGATTTACAAGCCATCTTTTGAAACTTCAGCCCAATATCAAATTTCTCTTATTTGCAATAGTTTTTAATTGTGAATATTCTAACATTGAAAAAATTGGATTTCTCCCACGGGAGAATTCTCCCATTTTGAAAATGGGATTTCTCCCACGGGAGAATTCTCCCATATGCGATATGGGATTTCTCCCACGGGAGAATTCTCCCATTTTGAAATATGGGATTTCTCCCACGGGAGAATTCTCCCATTCTAAAATATGGGAATTTTTTATTTTTGGACTTTTTTAATATTTTTTTTCACATTCTTGTAAAGAACATCAGTATGATGCCAACTCTGTATTTTTACCTTGTTGTGACCTTTATCAATGGAATTAGAAATGGGAGAATTTTCCCATGGGAGAAAATTCCCACATTCTAAATGGGATTCCCATGGGAGAGCCATTCTCCCATGGGAATTTGCTGATTCCCATGGGAATTTTGACATTTGACTTGAAATTAAACATATTTCTAGTAAAGATATCTGGATGAAAGTTTACTGGTGTTATGCCCATATGTAGACCTACATTTATTGAAAATTTGAAATTAATTGGATGAAAAATAAAAAAAGTAAGTTTGCAAGATTTCCGGATTCGCAAACGTATTCCGGACTGTGTTAAATGTAATTATGTTACCTCGATTTAACTCGAATGAGTTCGGTGCTCCTTTTACGCATCGATGCCACAAGTTTGCGAAGGAATCTAGCCGGAAGACCAAAAAATCATTCGGGTTAATGGGGGTCACACATACTATTGAAAAAAATGTTTCATTTAAAACTGACTCAACGCAATCATTTTTTACTTGCAAATCCTCAATGTCAATTTTCAACACATTACTGTACCAACAGAACTGGCTCAAATTTCACAAAATGCATTTTTATTCAATGCATAATAACATTCTCTTTCTAACGATACCAAATGTATGAGGGTGCAATAACAAACAAAAAAGATATTATGGTTTTTGTAGACCGGACAAGACTTTTGTCCCTTAGTATAGATGTCTTATAGAAGCGAGCATAAGAGCGGAGAATTTAAGACCGGATTTTAATCAGATTAAATGTTACATATATTAGTCAACAGATGGGAAACTGACCTTCCGACATGTTTTTTTTTTAAATAATGGATTAAGTGCTAATTTTACTCATCATTTAATGTTTACATTAACTTATTGTCATTCTATATCAGAATTATTGTAAAATATATAATTTTTACTTAACATACTAACATTATCGTTTTATATTATAGATTTGCATATTGATGTAATCCAGCAATAATATCCCGAGGTGCGTTCAACAATACGAGCGCTCGGGGCGACAACGAGCGATTTCGTGCTGAACGCGGGCGCTCGCAATCCTGCTCGTGAGGTGGTTTGCTTAGATATCAAATATGGCGGTTGGAAAATTAATTTATTTCAAAGAATTATTCCTGAAAAGTGGAACGCAAACGTGTGTGTTACTTGTTCCGCATATAACCATATCAACGCAATGCATATAATACAATTTATTTTGTGAAAGATCTCATTTAAGCAGAAATAACTGCCCCCCACTCACTATTTTCAATAATGTATTGTTCGACGCCATCTTGGACTGTATAGCGAGCGCTTGCAATCGCTCAATAGCTTTACAATGTATTACAAAATGTATACATACATATTTGGCGTTTTAAGTTATGAAATTTTTTTAATATAATTATCTATATACATCAATATTTTTTGTGAAAATATAATTAAAATATAATTAAAAATAAATTATAAAGAGGAAAAAATGTAAAATGATATACCCCGGTAGTTTTTATATTTGAAATAATAGGTAAATCATTGTGTAGCTAATATGTTACTGGTATTAGCAAATTAAAAAAATGTGCGGGAGTCGAACCTGGGGTATTTCGATTCATAGGTCAGTACTTTACCTCTGCACTACAAACCGTTTGATGTAACTCAATCGTTACTTACCCTCTTTTTTACAGTGTCACTCATTGAAGCGGCAAAACTTGACGGATGTATACAAACTTAACCGAAAATCGTTACGAAAACTAATAAAGTGCATGTTTAATGTTGCCGAATAGTACAAATGTACACGCATACGAAACACACAATTAAATATACATGCTTCGCTTTCGTTTATTAATTACTATATGATTTTTCTGAGGATATTAATATCCAAAATAAATGAAAATTGCATGTTGAAGAAGCAGTGTATGTAGATAAAAATGCTAATAACGAAGTGTTTGTTTGTAAACTATTTGTTTGTAAACTATTAGTTACTTGTGAATAATCAGTTTGTTCAATGATGTACCATAAACACAACATGGTAGATTTCATTTCGATTCTAAAGAAATTAATAAGAGCTAATTGCCCCTTTTCAATTTTTTTAATGTCATATATTGGTACATTTTTTAATTTTTCGTACAAAATAATTAGTTCTGCGAGTTAGAATCAATTTTTTGTAGCTTATACCCCCGTTACACCAAACTCGTTCTCACTACGTTCTGAAAAAATTGGACCGAACGAGCATCAACTGTGTGCAAACGGACTGAACGTAGTTCCAACTTTCTACGGTCTGTGTTCGAACGTTATGGACGAGCTCGGACGGGGTTGAACGGGAATGGGGTTTCAGAACTTTGAGTCGACTCAAAATATTTTTGCGGCCATTCCGTTCTGCAATTAGACTGAGTGACTACGTACTGACAACGGAAAGGACGTACTGCGAACGGAATTGCCGTACTAGCATCGTACTAGGGACGTGCCTTGTCGTAGTTCGATCGGGCCACAATTTGCAGTACGTTTACACCCCGACCTGTTCCGTTTGTAACTCGTTCATTCCGTTTGCACACAGACTTAACTCGACTTAATTACGTCCATAGTGCGTTGTTATCCCGTCTAAATGCACAAAAACAAAATACGAAGTTCTGAACCAGTTTGCAACCCGTTTACACACAGTTCTTAAAGTTCGCAGTAGGTTCTCGGTACGTTCTACTCGTTGTTAGTAAGTCTGTTGCGTTCGTTTGCAGTTCGTACCACGTCCATAACGTCTACAGTACGATCTGACAAGGTTTGATACAAATACAGACCATTTCTCACCAAGTTATCATCTCGGCCCAAGCTCTTTGCCTAGAACCATGGAAGTCGTTAATGCTTTGAATGTTGGCTTTGTACTCTTTTTTATAGAAGTGGAGCAAGAATACAATTACATGGTAGAGGAGAAACTTCCTCATTTTTAATAACTGGCTCAGGAGGCTTAGTATCTTGTGGCTTATCTTCAGGCTGGTCTTCAAGAGCTTCACATGTGCAGGTGATTTTTAATCGCTTGGAAGCGATTGCCTTAACACGCACCGTCTGTCTGATTCTACTCTTTTTTGGAGGCTTGGTGGTCACAGTGATGCTTGACGAATTGTGTCCTCAAAGCTTGAAGCGCGGAACGAGAATGAGAACGGGAAGAAACGTCTGGGATATTTATAGCAATCGGGTCAGAACGTGACGTTATTTCGTTCAAAACGCACTAAGATTGAGATAAGAACGTACTTAGAACGAGTTGAACTGTCTTAAACGGGATGGTCAATGTAAAGAAGTTTAGAAGAACTAGTTATGAACGGGTTAAAACTGACTACGAACGGGATAAAAACGAAATGCACGCAACGAGAACTGGTTCTGAACGAACTGTGATCGTATAGCTGATATTTTTCGACTTAAACGGCACGTTCTAACTCGTTCACAACCAGTTTCGCAATATTTTTAGGACGGGGGTCGAACGTTCTGAGAACTAGTTTGGTGTAACGGGGCCCTTACACCAAACTAGTTCTCAGAACGTTCGACCCCGTCCTAAAATATCGCAAAACTGGTTGTGGACGAGTTAGAACGTACAGTTTAAATCGAAAAATATCAGCTATACGATCATAGTTCGTTCAGAACCAGTTCCCGTTGCGTGCATTTCGTTTTTATCCCGTCTGTAGTCAGGTAAAATTTGCTCGTTCTCGTCACTAGAAACCGTCTCAAACTAGTCCAAACCCGTTCGTAGTCAGTTTTAACCCGTTCAGAACTAGTTCTTCTAAGCTCCTTTACACTTGACCATCCCGTTTAAGACAGTTCAACTTGTTCTAAGTACGTTTTTATCTCAATCTTAGTGCGTTTTGAACGAAATAAAGCCACGTTCTGACCCAATTTGCTACAAATATCCAGGACGTTTCTTCCCGTTCTCATTCTCGCTCCGCGCTTCAAGCTTCGAGGACACAATTCGCCAAGCATCACTGTGACCATCATGTGCTCCAAAAATGAGCAGAACCAGGCGGACGGTGTTTGTTAAGACAATCGCTTCCAAACGATCCAAAATTACCTGCACATGTGAAGCTCGTGAAGACCAGCATCAAGATAAGCCAAAAGATACTAAGCCTCCTTGGCCAGTCAATAAGAAAGAGGGTGTTTCTTTTCTACCTTGTAATTGTATTCTTGCTGCCCTTTGAAAAAAAGAGTACAAAGCCAACATTTAAAGCATTAACGACTTCCATGGTTCTAGGCTAAGAGCTTGGGCCCAGATAATAACTTGGTGAGAAATGGTCTGTATTTATACCAAACCTTATCAGATCGTATTGTAGACGTTATGGACGTGGTACGAAATGCATACGAACTCAATAGACTTACTAAAAACGAGTAAAACGTACCGAGAACCTACTGCAAACTTTAAGAACTCTGTGTAAACGTGTTGCAAACTGATTCAGAACTTCGTATTTTGTTTTTGTGCATTTAGACGCACGATGGACGTAATTATGTTGAGTTAAGTCTGTGTGCAAACGGAAAGAACGAGTTATAAACGGAACAGGTCGGTGTGTAATACCCCCGTTACACCAAACTCGTTCTCACTACGTTCTGAAAAATTGGACCGAACGAGTTCCAACTGTGTGCAAACGGACTGGACGTAGAAGCAACTTTCTACGGTCTGTGTACGAACGTTATGGACGAATTCGGACGGGGATGAACGGGAATGGGGTTTCAGAACTTACGATTAAATGTACTTAGACTTTTACAAATGTCATTAACGTCAATACTTTGTATGTACATGATGAAGATATAGAGATGTCATATTAATAATTTAACTCATCAAATAAAATTAATTAAATATCATTCAATATTGTTTTTTTTTAATTTTCTTTAATTGTTTCTGTAGAAATTAACCTATTTTATTGTAATTGTGTGCAAGAGAAAGTATAGACAATCCGTGTACAAAACTTCCATTAAGAATACAAAGTATCATTAAGAGTATAATATACATGTATAAGTGATATATCTTAGATTCCATTACACCTTAACGATTTGTTGACGAAGGTAAACTCGTGACCTAATTCTAATGGTCAGCATGTTGGATGTTTGTCTGTATTGACCGGAAATCAAGAGCATATATAACATTGTTTTTTCCAGTTTTTTATACCGAAAGTTGGTTAGTTACTTAATTGTTTAATAAACTAGTTGATTATGATGGCTGATTTACGCAATGTCGTATTTTCGTTTTACTTGCCGCCAAGAAACAAAAAAAACGAAAACACGAAGACAAGACAAATCCATAGTTAGTCGTATCTTCGTATTTCGTTTTTTCGTTTCTTCGCGGCGAAGAAACAAACTCAAGAAGCCGCCCGGCTATCTCATTTGGCAGCACGCAAGTCTACTGATCGACGGGTCGTACATGTAGGTTCGATTCCCGGGCGGGGCATACTTTCGTGGTGCTTGGTCATGAAATTATTTCTACGACCATGATCCCTCCTACCAATGATTTTTAATTATGTAGGGCACTTGTCAGTCACTGACGAAAATATGTGCTTAGTATTTTGGTTAACAGCTAAATCCAGAGATTTAGCCTTTCCCGGAAGAGTGAGTAGGTTGACTGACCGCCGTTATATGACCAATACAATGTGTTGCTACGGCGTTAAACCCAACAAAACAAACAACAAAAACAAACTCACGACAAAAGAAATGCATCAATACGACAAATAAAATGTGTCGTGTTTTCGCCTTACATCTGTCGTATCTTCGTCTTTTCGTTTCTTCGTAACGAAGAATACGAAGATAAGACAAACTATGGATTTGTCGTGTTTTCGCTTTACATCTGTCGTCTCTTCGTCTTTTCGTTTCTTTGATGCGAAAAACGAAGAAAAAGAAAATACGGCAAACTATGGATTTGTCGTGTTTTCGCCCTTCATCTGTCGTTCGAAGAAACGAAAATACTACATGGCATAAATCAGCCACCATAAGTTGATTGTTAACGAATGTTTTTAGCAATTTTTATATATAAATAAGTAAACAGTATCACCGTCATATTTGTTCAATTTTGTTGACTTAAATATGATTTTTGTGCCTGAGAAATCAACACAATTCCCGGGAAACCTTTTATCAGAAACAACAGCAAGATAAATGCATATATATTAGGATGATTCATTATTATTAAAGATCCCATTGCAAATTTCATATAGACAGTAAGAAGGTTAGTTTAAACAATTAAGTTGTTTCAGTTGAAAACAAAGATTGATCAATTGTTACAAAATTCAAAGGACATTGTATCAGAGTATTCATATTTATAAAAAGGAAACTAATTACAGTCAATGTTACTTGTTTACTATTAAATTATGTAGCATCAGCGCAAGATAGGATAGGGGCAACATTGTTTTGGTGATTAGCAAACTTTTATTTGCATTGAGCTGGTAGATTAGTTAATATGAGTACATGAAAATAAACAAATATTAACGTAAAATTTTAGTTACGCAATACTTACATACTAGACTATGATAAAATGTATCAACATGTCATTACTCTACTTGTTATAATTTAAGCGAACAAATACGTTTCAATAATAAAAATATGAATCAAATTAAGGTGTTGGAACTGCATTAACAACGCATTCTGACAAAGTTACTGCACTTTTACATCATCTTTACGAGTAGTAGACGTCAGAATAACATGTCGTTGTGATGTAGGAAATAGTAAACATATCCATGGCGTTTTACAATTTTGCTCAACATGCCTTGTATCACGGGGTCGTTAACTTTTCCAATTGGAAAACTCGTAATTTGTTTTTCCATCTAAATCCAATAATCAAACAACATTTCTTTTCATCATGTAACATTGACAGATGATGGTCTAACATATCGGTTTTAGTTACAAGTCTACCAAAACCCTTACCATCTTTATCATACATATCAATATTACCAGACAAAGCATGTGATACTATTAAAATATCATCTATTGTAATTGTCATATAAGATGCTTTATCTATCAGTGTAAATGTAAACAATAGTTCACCATCTGTATTAAACACATAAGCAGTGTTAGCTTTTATAACATAGACCCTTGTTTTGTATGTGTTAGTAGATATAGTGTGGCTAAAAACGGATAAATCAAGTGAAAGATCAAGTGAAAGAATATTCTCAATACGTTTATCCAAAGATCCTGATGATGAATATACATTTAAACCATCACTACAATGTATCCAAAATTGATTATTACAGTAAATCATACCACCTAGACAAAAAGGTTCGCCTTTTAAAACAACATTTCTCTCAACAATAATAGTGTCTCCTAACATTAAAGAAACTATCTTCCATTTATTGTATAAAACAGCCACTTCTGATGGACCCATAGTAGCTACATAAGTAGGTGTCTTCTCAAATAGGTAGAAATCCTTCACTTTGAATTGGTTATCCAGTCTCTTCAGTTTGTTGTTTCCACCGTCAATAAGTAAAACAGTCCCATCAGACATCTGACACATATCTGTTATGTTACATGTTTCCTTATCAGAATCCACATTCACACTAACATCACTGAATGATTGTACTTTATATATGTGACTGGTCCTTATCTGTAAAATATTTTAAGTTATAGAATATTTTAACGATGTATATGGGTACTTCTACCCCGAGGGTACATATACGTGAATTGAAGGGGATAGACCCTAATGTTTGTTCACTTTTACTAGATCTCTTTTATGAATATGTTTTATTTTAAACAGTTGATATTTGATACAACAAATAGTTCTACAAGTTGTTCAGCTATTGATTTAATTGTGACATCAGATTGTAATAAACTTTTTCGGTCAGGTGTGATACATACATCCTTAAGTAACTAAAGTCTTATATATTGTACTAAAAAACTGCAAATGAGTTTGTTGGTGCACATAATGATGCTACTTTAAGATCATAAAAATTATTGTAAAGATAATGTTTAAGCTTGTATTTTATCTATTGATTGTAATTCGGTTTTACTCTGTAAGAATGAATTTTTGAAACATATTTTTGTATCTGATATTGACAATACTGAACCAGTTAAGCTAGAATTTAAAAAAGAACTGAACCTTGGGTGGACTCAGCTATTTAACAAGAAATCAAGGATAGAGATAAGTAGTTCTTCCAGTAAATGTAGATTTTTACAAAACTGAAAAATTTGTTAATGCTTTTAAAGGTTTTAGAAACAATATTCAACATTTTGCGCATTTTGTCAAGAATAATTATTTTACAAATTCCGTACATTAGAAACAACAATTCTACATTCATACTGAAAACATTGAACGATTTGGGTTTACCATCTAAGAAAGGTTCTTCTTACGGAAATTTATGTACAAACATTAATGATATATTTTGAAAAAAAATCACTAATATCTGAACATTTAAATAATTTACACCAGTTGCATGTTAAATATTCAAAAACCTATTTGGCTGTGATAATTCATGTGATATAACTTATTGTTTAAATGTATGACATAACAATACCGTTATATTTAAGGTGATACTTATTTTTTTACGTTTTTGTTGTTGTTGATTTTAACGTCGCATTCAACACATATATATGTCATATATACGACGGTCAGCTCTTCCTACTATAGGTTTCCTGGACACTTTTCTATCACCAGTACTAACTTACTCTACCACGAGGCCGACAGCTCATGTATAGGGTATGACCTGCAGCGACCGGGTTTCGAACCCGCGATCTTCGGATCGAGTCAGACATGCTAACCACTACGCCACGGCCGCGGCTATTTTTTACGTAGTATAATATGATTTTATAATTGTATGAAATTTGTCTCCCTTTGTCCTGCCACAAATATCAAGGACCACATGGACAATAAAGACTAGTTCTTTTTGTGTGTGATCCTTTGGAAGCATGTAATGGTACTAAAATCAAATGCAGTTTTTAACTGTTCTGTGTTAAATCATTGTCTTAGTAATTTTAATTTTATTTATATTCATATTCTGTCAAATTATATTAATTGTACCATTATGCTTTAACTTATGGCAAAAATATTCATTTTTCTATTTTCAAATGTGTATGGAACTATATTTTTGTTCATTTCTACATTTTAGTATGTTTTTAGGCACATGACAATCTGTTCTAGGTCAAATCTTACTTGTCTAAAACTTTTTGTACAAACCAAGAATTTTGAGACGCCGTAAAATAAACACAAGTTTGTTGATACGGCGTTAAACCCAATTAAAATACAACACAAAAACAAAAAAATGTACTTAGTATGTTGCAAATGAATTGAAACACAAACTTACTTTACTCTTGAGAGAAGATATCTCCTCATCTTGTTGACGTATTTCTTGTTGTAAATCCTTTAATTTGTTCTCCATCTGTAATGTATTCACAATTTATCGTCAACAATTTTTGTTTCGCAAAGGTATCACAAACATAAAAGCTTTAATTGCGATCAATTTCTAGTAGTGGGTGTTTGCTAAGATAAAATTTATTGAGCGTGATATTTTATATTGACAGCATTATATTGTGTGACTGTTCCAACAGATAAATGTGTCGTTTTTGGGCTGTTGTATCGAACACCTATTTCAAATGTGATGTAAGTCAATATATCTTCTCCGTCTGCAATTGTTTACAAAGCATCATAATATTTGAATTTCACGTAAAGAAATAATTAACATCTTTATATGCGATTTTATTTAGTAGTTAGTGTTTTTCAAGTTATAATTTATTTAGCGGGCTATTTAATAACTCAAAATGTAAGCTTTAACTTCGGCCTATTTATTTTTGTTCCTAAAATGGTGATGCTATAATGTACCTAAATGTTAAAAGGACGATGCTGATAATCTTTTAGTAGGAGAGTTTAACAACAGACAGTCATAAACAAAGACCCTATACAAACCAATTGAAGCACCGTTAGTATAATATCGTTAAAGAACCACATGCCTAGGTCAAATGTTATGTAAATCGTAAATAGTTAAATGATTCTACAAAATATTTCCTTTCATAGTTCAAAATTGGAACATATATATCATAATTGACAAACGAGAAAATGTTAATCGAAACGTTTTAAAATGTTGTCAGTTAGTGTTATATTGAATTACTTACTTTTTTATCAAGAGATGATATCTCAGTATCTTGCTTACTTTTGTCTTGTTTTAACTCTCTGATGTCATCTACCATCTGCAATATCTACCAATAAACGAGTATTGTATATGTATACTACACTCTGATTGGTCATAAACCGTGTAAGAGAATATTTGTATTATGTACCCAAGATATAATTTTGTAAAACATGTAAAACATGTTTGGAAAATCGATTTAAGTTTAACATCACTGTTTATGTGTTATATTGTAAGAGTAACATTGATTCATTGGACATACTCCAAATCAATGAAATGTAACGATAGATTAAAAAGTTATGAATATCCATCCAAAAACACGCAAATAAAATTGACTTTATGTCATACATCATACAAAAGTTTATGAAATGTATATTGACTGAGATTTGAATCCTTAAGACGTAATACATTTTGATATCACTTTATGTATCATTACGGTCATATTCTGAAACAAACGATTCCTAAAATGAAATTGAACAAAGAACATTTGAATTATTTTAGTATAGTACAAATCAATTGAAACACAAACTTACTTTACTGTTGAGAGAAGCTATCTCATCATCTTGTTCAATTGTTTTTTGTTGTAAATCCTTGAATTTGTTCTCCATCTGCAATGTATTTATCAAAAGCATTAATCGCTGTTGTCGCTCAGAAGAATGTCTTCTTCGTAAAACTATATACAGATGGATGTATATAAATAAACTAATAACGGTTATATCTAAAATACACCGCAAAGGCTCACGGAACCGGAATTAAATAATTTAAAACCTTTTAAATCACCTATCGAAAAAAGCACGAATCTATGTAAAAAGGAGTGTGTTGTAGTGTGTCAGATTGCGTGTGGCAGATATAGCAACGTTCTGCTAATACGACCGCATGACGTTCTGACAGAAAGTGGTTTCAAATACCTCCTAAAATAGTGTCTCTGGGAGTAATGCCATGATTCTTCATTATTTAAAATTGTTGATTCTTCAATAATTGCGATAAATAAAATTTCTTTAAAATCTAATTGGCTATAAATGCATAATCTTTTAATACATAGAAGATGCCATTATGTTAACGTTTTTGATATTAAACTTACAAAATGATCTGCTGACCTGCTAATTCAATTTATGATTACTTCAACCAGGGCACATACCTTAGGTCAAGACGCTGTCTTAGGAAGAAGTGTTATGTTATTGAACAGCTGGTTCATTTGATAAGTTTCTACATTTTATAGAATTTGTTGGTAAATACGGGGTTTAATTTTAGTGCTTTATATTTTAGTCAATGTTTTTGATGTTTTGTGCTTATTCCGTTTTGGCATTCCATGCTCTGGCAAATTTTTACCTTTTGTAATATTGTAGTAATAATAAATATGTTCCCGACCTTCGTGAAATGGCAGAAAATCCGTAATTTCGTTCTAATTAATGATAAAAAATAACTCTTGATATGATACGGCGTCTAAATTCTTTAATTTCTTATTACTTAACAAGTTTTGTATTTTACTTTTTTGCTGCATTGCAGCCCGTGTAAGAGATGGGTTGTTTGTGACCTCCCTTGTTTTATTTGTATGTGACTTGGCTTAATTTTGTGTGAACATTTAGTCCCATAGAATGGAAAGCTTACTTATTTATCTGTTTTTCATTTGTTTTTGAAATTATATTGTATTGTTTGTTCTATTAAGTTTACCATAATTATATTTGTTCGTTTTTGTTTGTGCTTTAATTTACCACAAGAACCCTTGCGGAACAAAATTACTATTTTACACTAAACTTTACTGGCGCTCGTATGTCGAACAGCTGGAGTAGCTTCGCTAAGTTCTGTGTTTGTATATGTACTTTAATGAACGTTGTACGCTGTTAACCAGGATAATGTTATTTGTTTATAACTCCATAGAATGCAACAGAAATCACGCCAAGTGGTTTTGGACCAAAGGCACTCTGTCAAATCCTGCACGTTTCTATCCCTAAGTGCGCATCCTACACTGGACCACTGCTATAAGTGATAGCATAGTTACACTTATCATGAAATCACGTAATGCAGAAAAACATATTCAAACGTGATTGTAAGTCATTAGCAATACAATCTTAAATTGAATGCATAATTGCAAAGATTTCAATCTCAAATGAGTTGAACACTTAATATTACTTTATGTATCATACATCCTTTAACTGTAATAAATACTGTAAAACTAGTTTAATCGTTATAAATTAATTTATATAATTAAATCAGAGAACGTGTTAAGATCATCTTAGTATAGAACGAATATGTTTTAAGGTAAACTTACCTTTGTCTCAATAGAGGACAATTTATTATCTTGTTTACTTTTTTCGTGTGGTAAATGCTCAAATTTGTTCTCCATCTGCAATGTATTTACAAATTATCGTAAACAATTCTGCTGTTTGTTACACAGAATTTCTACACTATAAAATATAAAAACTTAATATACATTCAGATTTCACATCTTCAGACTGTGTCTTGATGAAACAACTTATCATGCGTTTATTCTTTTGACAATTTGTAATAAGTCAACTATCTTCAATAAATATTTATTAGGAATATGCATTGAAATTGAGTTCAAATATTTTAATCAACTAAAAAACGAAATTCAAAAAATGAAAATAAAACACGGGTCGTCTATCTTACTTTTTTATTGTATTTTAATACACATTCTTTCGTAACAAAAAGAGCTCACGATGCTGCGACCAGAAGCAATAGTGACTGGAAATGGAAAAATAATAATATAGGGCTGAAAAAGTGCATTTTCAATATATTTTGATTTAGCAGTATTTCTTGTTTTACAGATGACATAAATCAATCAAACAGGCTAATAATAAATGTATGTCTTCATTTTCTGGTGTCCATTTGATATGAGGAAGTAATTTCCTTTTACTTTTTGTATGTCTTAAACATATATACAAACTTAAGTCATGGTAAATACAGATGCCACAAGAGAGCTTACATTGCTTTTTAGATCTACTAGATTTTCTTCGTATGTTTTATTGTTTTCAGTTTCATCCTTTAATTTACGTTCTAATTCGTCTATCTGAAATTGATTAAAGCATGGTTATAACCAGAACTTCATCATTACTGTTTCAAAATTGCAACTTCAATGATATGAGATGCAGTAATCAATATTAACTGTGGATGTAGTCCGTCAATTGTACAACAAAGGTTGGTAACTACACATTGTATTTAGTTATATATCAATTTTGCATTTTGTTTACATGAAAAGAAACATCCTGGTTGGTGCACAATTTGTACTGTCGATCGGGGATAGTCCCTCCTGAGCCATAATCGACCATAAGCCTTCTGAATTTTACGCAATAAGTCAAAATCCACAAAAATGACATGCCTTTAAGAAATCTTACATTAACCATAATCAGCTCATTGTCCGCATAGTCAAAGAAATTCTCAACAATTGGTCTGTTATGGCTTGGTCTGGTTCTACCTAGTATATGCGCCTCAGCAATGAAAATATATTTTGATTCAATACCAGGTCATTTTTGCAAAATGTCTCTAATAACATGACTCCAGATGTCACTAACTTGTTAAATAAATCAACGAAAAACAAATTGTTTCGTCTAAATCCGACGTCAGCATCGATTGATATATATACAGCAGCTTTAATCAAATTTGACTTGGAATTAGATTTGCTAGATAACTTGGTTTATTTTGGTATTCATGGTACTCATATCATTAAGCAAATGTTAATCAGTAGAATATTGTTCAGCAGTTCATTCTAGATAAATCTTTACTCATCAAACATACAAACCATATCCAACGAAAAGTTCACAAAAGTCTGATCTCGATACTTGTGTTTACACAATGTCACTACACACACTTCAATTAAGCTTTCGAAACCGTTTTTCAATGCCACACTCAGTCCCACAAAATCCGCTTGTTTTTTATTATTTTGCTTTAAATTTGACACCCAAAAGAACATGCATAGCTCGTATAGGATAACTTGAGACAAAATAAAACGATACCATTTTTATACACAGGTGAATCTAAGCATAGTACTCATAATTATAGATTTCAGTCTGTTCTTAATGTATTAAAGTTATAACCAGCGTGTTCTAGCTGTGGCTTAACGGCAATTATGTCTGACTCTAGAGTGGAGTAAGTTCGAATCTCTTTTCATATGTTTTAGGGATACTATGTTGTATGCAATTCCTTTTAATTTTTTGATAACTTGGAGGTCTTACCTTTTTAAAAAATTACTATGAAAAGATATTTAAAAAAATACTATTTTTATCATTTTTATATATTTATAACAAAACTAATCATATTATAATTGCCCAGCATAATGAAATACTTAAATGTATCATACACAATTTTATCAATCACGAAAACACACGTAAATGCATGATTAATACATGTTTCATCACACAAAATAAAGTAAAACAAACTTCAACCGGGTTTGAACCTGATATAAAAAGTATTTAGTAATTCATAATTCATCTTTATTTGGCATAAAACGGCATTACCGATGCCTTTGGCCATTTACTAAATTCATGGCAAAGACCACATTTAGTAACAAACTGTCGTCTCTACTACCTGAGCTATTTGCATATCCATAATTCATTACTGTTAACTACAGTTTATAAATTTATACTATCAACTAATCTTCATATTCTGTGCAATATATAGGTAAACAAACCGTTTTTTTGTCTCAAGTTATCCACAACGAGATATATCACTACAAATGTCATTAGGAGTTCAGAAAATCCAAGTTTGGTTTACTATTGAACTATTTGGTTGTTTTAAATACGAATTTCATCAATGTATTTCCTTGCTGAAATGACACGTGATCTATGTATTTATATATTCCACTGTTACATTTAGACTATAACATGTACGTGTTTCTTTAAAATACATAATTCATTTTACAGTCTTGCGTGAATGCAAATCATATGCACATTTTCTATTACGGTGTATTAATCACTTTATCCATTAAAATGTATGACTCCTTATATATGATATCAGTATATTCTGGCCTCCGCTAAAAGTAGATATGAATGTTTAACACAATTAAGCACTGATTGTACCAAAATGCAACTATGATACTTCAATAATCAGTCATAAGAATGTAAGAATGTACAATTCCTTATGCCGATTAATCTGTGTTTTTAATTCTTCATTTTTACGTTCTAGTTCCTACAAAACAATAAAGCACTTTACCCTGACAATGTTATCGTTAATTTACAGGTCATCAATGTTATTTAACATTACGAGTGAATTGTTTGATTGCTGATTGTTTGTATACTGTACATTGATCACTAATACACATCACACGTATTTGATGTTTTTGCTATTTGTGAAGTGAGGATATATTTTTTACTAACATAACCAAATAAAAATTAGTCATGATTAAAAAACAATCATTTTATAACCTGGACATTTCACTCACAATAATGCATAAACTGAACTGCAAATTAAATTTACAAGTCAAATTGCAAGCATTTTATTCATATTCCTTATTCATGTAAAATATTTACGAACACATAATCTTATTTGCAGCACTTAAGTTAAAACTAATTTATGAATTTAGAAAATATGTATTTGTAAATAGTTATATAAATAAACATATATATATATAACCTTTTTCTGCAATTCGTTTTCTTTTTCTTTTAGTAGATCTTCGTACATTATTTTGTTATGACAAAATACCATTCATGCCACCGAGCGTACAATATCTTTTAGAATAGTAATCGGCTATGGTTTCGAATAATTTTTCAATACATATTTCGTATTTCTTTGTCAAAACAAAAGGCACTACGTCAAATAAGGAAAGGAGGTGTATAATATTCATTTCAATTATAAGTGTCAACAGCAAACAAAAATGCATTGGTAAACAGTTTCTCATTTGGAAGAATAAGTTTTATAATTGAAAACTGATGTTACAATAATTATAAAATGTAACTTAAAACAAATACTAACGGTATATATGAATGACTAACCTTGCTCTGTATTTTAAACATTGCTAATGATTTAATTGTAGCATGTACTCCTTTGGGTGATTTAAAATCAGCATTCAAACAATTATCTTGTAATTGTAGAGCTTTATTTGCTAGTTGGTGTATTTCACCATCTTCAGTGAAGAGAGTAACTGTCAAGTTTTCTACCTAGAATTATATTGAATTAGTTATAAAGTAAATCAAAACTTTTCGAATGTCATACATGTAATAAAATTTCATCATTTAATTAATTTTCCAATTAAATAGATGTAATAATATTTATACTTATTATTACTATGCCATACAATTAACATGTTCACGGTACTCTTACATATGTTAAGACATAAATGGGGGCCATGTGAAAATTTTAATCATGTAATCATATCAACAGGTATTTCTACTAATCTGTTATTTAAGGTACTCAAAAAATAGATTGAAACATTGGGCCAATAAGAACTTTAATAAAATATCTTTTAAACTCATGTCTAAAACTTCACATATACCTCTTCAAACGCTTTTAAAACTTGCGAAGTATCGAAAACTTCCGTAGTTGAAGAATCGACAGCCACGTTTTTAATGAGTGTTTTCATCTCTAGAAAGTACTTATCTCTTTTATCATCGGACAACCGATTATCGATACTATGCATCAACTCATGTCTGGACAGAATAACCTGCAGAAAAGTGTTTGAAAAGAAAACTAACAGTAGTTAAAAAGTAAAACATAATTCAGAATAACTAATTATATCAAGTGATCGTCATTACAAAACTATTTCATTGTTAAGTTGCAATACAGGAAATTTGGAATATACTTCAATCAATCTATTGCGTTATATACATGCGTGTTGTTAGAAAACCAAAACGTTGAACATAATACGTGTACAAGTTTATTTACAACAATGTAACAGAAGTTTGCAATATTACCTGGCCTACATCAAACCATATTAAGTTTTCATGAAATAATTTACATCGACTCATCAAACTCAACACAGCAAATGGTTCAACCTCTTTTGGTCCCAACGAAGTTTCAATTCCGCAGTTATGACTAACGTATAGTTTAGAAACTATCCACCAATAGTCGGATGGTGAAATTGGCTTTTTACTAGCATGTCGTTCCCATCTTTTACATGGACAACTACGAAAAGAACGAACAATATATGTTCATTTGATAAGAAAATAACTGCGTTGTTTAAAACAGCTAACAAAGTAATACATGTATAAACATAAACTCTCATATGAGATGTATAATATATACTTTTCCTATCCGCGTTTAAATGTAAACATGGAACTAAGCATAATGTTAATGATGCTTTAATTTTCATACCGGTGTTTATATTTCGACAACCAATTGGTAATGCAACTTTGATGAAAGATTAAGTGTAAACGCAATATTAAAAAAGCAAATTGGGGTATACGAATCGTATACATAACAAATTGTGAACTTTGTACCTGTCTTTGAAATTGTCTTGTATTTTCTTGAACACATCTACACAAGTTGCACATTTTTTGTCATAAAGAGCCCACGAATGCTCATTTGTATTCTTATTTGATTTCTTCTTTTTAACTTCTCCATTTACTGCAACTTTAATCAATAATTCTTTAAAGTGATCTTCTTCATCAGGTCCATGCATATGAACCAGTTCATCAATAAATGGTTCCATCTTATGTTTAATATAACTAATTGAACCATCTCGGACATTCTGGAGATTAAGTACTGCCTTGGCCCAGTTTGAAAACTCTTCCTCAAATTTCTCGTCATGCTTAAACATGTTTAACTTAAATCTGTCAAATACAACAGCAATGAATTAGTATACATTTGTATTTATATTAGGAAATTTAATTCCAGTGAGTTAATAGTATGAGTGTTTCTAACAGGTGTACAAGATGAATATTAAAACCCGACTTTATCCGTTTTATATTCATACCAGGTTTTAAGATGATTTCAAATACATATCAATTAGAACCTATACAAAACCAGAAACGGTATATTATATCATTGCCAGATTTCGTAAATTTTATCACTTAATTGACATCACTGCATAATGTTTAATGAAATATGTTTTTGTTATTTTCTGGTTATATTTGATTGGGGTATAATAACTTTTAAAGGAAACTTGACTGAGTATATAATGACTAAGTGTGCTATATATGTGTATTAAAAAGTACTCATTTGAAGATTTAACTTTTTCTGAAACTATAGAAATTGTATGGAAATATTTTTGGAACCAGAAAAGTAGTGTTCTGATTATGACAACTTTAGTGCAAATTGACATACAATACAAATGATGTTGTTTCAGGTAGTAAATATCTACCCCGTATGTCGAGGTTTGGTGATTTTTTAACTTTTATTGTATAAGTCTTGCAACATATAAGTCTGAATTGTCTTATAATAATAAGAATTATTTTTTGACACTATTACAAACACTGCATGGTATTTTGAAATTATAGAAAAAATAAACCAAATCTGCGAACAAGTACCTTTAACTGTGTGCCACAATTTAGGTCGTCTAGACTGTATATTATCATTACAATTTTTCAAATCATCTGTCTTAACAACAATAATGTATGCAACATAACTTGCGTTGGTAGCTATATGTTATTAGCGGCCACATGACGTTCACTCATTAAAGATAACTCCATTTTGAAATTTAATAAGCAGCCACATGTTGTATATGGCCTATTAATCAATATATGACTCGCTAATTTCATTTATTTTATTTTATTTTATTTGTGTTTAACGCCGTGCCAACACATTTGGTAATTTAACTGGACCATTGTCTATAACCAGTTTTCACCTACCTTATTACACGACCGGTAACTTCTCCATATACCTTTTTCATGGAAGTAATTTAACAATATTGTCAGATTTCATGAAAGGGTATAACCTCCCCAGATGGGATTCGAACCCGTACCCCCTCAGGACACTATATTCGAAATCCCGGCGCGCTACCAACTGCGCTACCGACCAGGGAACACAGAAAAACTTTATGTTTTATGTACTGAAAGGATAAAGAAACGCAGGGTGAAATATAAACCAGAAATTAAGTATGATATCGGGCTTCATTTAAAACAAAATTATGTATACTTATAGATAAAATGTTGCTTAAAAATTTCCGAATCTGTTTATTGCCTCTGTCAATTGGTTTAGCGGTACTGACGATTAAATAAAATGGACCCATAGGATTTTGAAATTGAAATTGATCTGAGTCATCAATATTTTGTGTGTCCTCCGTTTGCTGTGGTCACGGTCCTTATTCTTCTGGTCATAGAGTTCATGTGAGCGTTTATCCGTCTTATGGGGATGTTGTCCCACTTTTCAATCAGAGCGCTGGTCAACTGCTCTCGAGTAGCGGGGAGAGCCGGCGCTTTCGAACCTGATTATCCAACTGGTCCCAAAGATGCTTGATCGGGAACAAATCAGGGCTATATTGCGGTCAATCTAGTGGTTGAATGTTGTAATTGGCCAGAAAGACTTGGCAAATCTTTGCTAAGTAGGGACTAGTATTATCCTGCTGGAGGTTTAGATTATGCTGCTGTAAGAAAGGGATAACAAGGGGTTGAAGGATCTCATCTCTATACTTAACTGCTGTTTAATTGCCATCAATAACAAGCAATTGTGATTTTAACCCGTGTTAGATTCCTCCCAACACCATTACTGAACCACCCCAAACCTATCTCTCTCTACAACGCAAGCGCCCGTAAAACGTTTGCCACGACGTCGTGAGACACGTTGACGTCCGTCAGATCAATAAAGGTAGAATCGAGACTCATCCGTGAAGAAAACTTGTCTCCACTGCCTCAGTGCAAACCGTCGTGGAGCATGTGCAGCGACCCAGGTCATACGACGCTGACGTCGAGTAGGGGTAAGTCGTGGACCTACGTAGGGGCGACGTGCCCTTACACCAACTTCTCGGAATTCCTTACAGTTTTTGAACTTATAGGACACCTCCTCTGTTTTTGGGACCTCTCCGCGGTGAGGAGGAGAAACATGTGCCCATTATGTAGGTGCAAGTTGCGCCTGCATGATGGGCATATGGCCAACACCAAAACTGCCCGTTTGCCGTGGGCAGCGTCCCGTAACCGGGAAAGGAGGATCCTGGTAGTTGAGGGAGACCCAGGGATCTCCAGTCTTCCCAACACACTACTTTGGCCTCTGATTCAGGGTAGACGGGTGTCCAAGTAGGCCCGACTTGGTCAATCGGTTGGTCATGCCTTGCCCTTGAATAGTTGCATACTTGCAAAAGCCATTTCATTCATGTAAGTTCATGTACTCTTTTATGTGCACTATCCCAAAATTATTAACATTACAGGCATACTCTTAATTTGAAAAACCATATGTGTACTCCATTACGATCTGAGTGGGCTTACTGAATTTAAAGTACTCTCTTTTAAGCGTAAACGTTCAAAACACCTATTCAAGAATGCGGTGGCTCATGGGCCAATTGTGTTGATTGTAATCATTTGCAATTACATGCAAGTATATCTCTCATGTATCCTTGTGGTCTGACGAATCACCCAACATTTCAAATGAACAATCTAGTCAATCATCTTTTCCACGCTTTCTGGTAGTAGAAGCGTTGGGAGATGCAAAATTAGCACAGTTGAACCCATTTGTCATTGAAAAGTCAATTTCTGCAATCATAGGAACTCCAAAATCGGTCAGGAAGCTCCGTGGTGGAGAACTCCTGATCGAGGTCCAAAGAAAACAACAATCAGATAATTTGCTGAAATTAAGATCTTTTTTCAACATTAAATCTTTTTGCACTGCACACAATACCCTCAATTCATCCAAAGGAGTCATTCGCTGCCCTGACCTTGCAGAAATGTCAGAGGCAAACATAGTAAAAGAGCTTAGCTCTTAATGTGTTTCAAATGCCAAACGTATTCTATCCACCAGAGACGGTAAACGTGTTCCCACTCACACATACATTTTAACATTTGATACCCCCATTCTTCCATCTACTCTTCGAGTTG
Organism: Mactra quadrangularis; assembly: GCA_025267735.1. Taxonomy (NCBI): domain Eukaryota; kingdom Metazoa; phylum Mollusca; class Bivalvia; order Venerida; family Mactridae; genus Mactra; species Mactra quadrangularis. The sequence continues at coordinate 27,935,765 of CM046297.1, read as the reverse complement.
GGTATCTCAACGTTCGCGTTGAGATGTACATACCAAACCCGATGCAGTGTTACAAATGCTTTAAATATGGACATCATGAAACTAAATGCACTAGAGAGAATATATGCCGTAAATGTAGTACTTCTCATGCTGGTCCGCTTGAAAACTGTTCTAATGAAGTCAAATGTTCAAACTGTGGGGGTAATCATTTTGCAACCTCCCGTTCTTGCTTAGTCTGGAAGACAGAAAAAGAAGTTCTCCGTGTTAAATATACACAAATTTTGTCTTTTCCTGATGCACGCAAGCTTGTAGAAAGTTCCAAAACTAATTCTTATTCAGCTGTTGTATCAAAACCAGTTAAGATGGTTGATTCTGCTGTGCAGGTCAATTTATGTAAATGTTCTCCTCTTGAAATTACTCCAGTGCAAAAACCGTCTCCTATTCTTTCACGTAATACGTCCAAAGCAAGTACAAGTTCACAGACAACATCTACAAGTACCTCATCTGTACCTCAGAGGCGGGTCTCACAGGCTTCTCCGTCTCCTGAGCGGGTGATTCAAAGGCAATCACCCAAAAAGAAGGTCGTCCTAACCGACCGAGTTAGAAAAGCGGAGAGGGACCCTGTCCCGTCCTCCAACCGATTCGAGGCTCTTATGAGCGACATCGAGTCGATGGAGGACGAGGACATGGGTGTTCACAGCTCTCCTCCCCGGACTTCGGCGCGAAGTCCTGTTAAGTTTCCGAAGTACGTTTTTACTTTTCGTTGAACCATGAGTCAAACTATACTTCAATGGAATTGTCGTGGTCTTAAATCAAATTACAACGATTTACTTCTCTTATTATCAAAATACTCCCCGAAAGTTGTCTGTCTTCAAGAAACATTCCTATCTACAAATGATAAAACATCAATAAAGGACTATACGCTTTATAATAAAATTTGCACAGACACAATAAGAGCATCTGGTGGCTCAACAATTGCGGTTGCAAACTGTATACCTCAACGACAAATTCAGATACGAACTAATCTGCAAGCCGTAGCCGTTGAAGTAACTTTGCACAGACCTATAACAATATGCTCCTTATATATCCCTCCCAATTTATCTAGACTTAGATAATTTAACTAAACAACTCCCAGAACCATTCTTTTTACTCGGCGATTTTAATGCACATAATCCATTATGTGGAAGTACATCTACGGATAATAAAGGCAGCATTACAGAAAAGTTAATTGATAATGTTCAACTATGCCTTTTGAATAACAAGTCATCAACTTACTTACATCAAGCCACTGGAAGTTTTTCTTGTATAGACCTTACATTATCACATCCATCAATATACTTGGATTTTACTTGGTCAGTGCTTGACGAACAATATGGCAGTGACCACTTTCCATTGTTGTTAACTTTAAACGACTCTGTTCCAGTAAACAACCGCTCTTATTACAAATTCTCAAAAGCGAACTGGGAACAATTTAACAAATTGTGTTCCGATGATTTAACAATCCCGAATTTTTCCAACTCTTCGGATAAAGCTAATCTCTTTGCGTCCACTCTATCAAAGATAGCTGATGAGTATATTCCTAAAACTTCAATGGAAAACTCGAGTAAAATTAAAAAACCATGGTTCAACGATGAGTGCAGAAGATCATATCGGAAACGAAAAGCAGCACTAAAGAAATTTCAGGTTTGCCCTACAGCTGCAAATCTAGACAATTATAGAATCCTACGAGCACAAGCTCGTAGAACATTTAAGTTTTCTAAACGTAAATCATGGCAGTCATATGTTTCTAAAATTAACGCCAACACTCCAATTAAAAAAGTTTGGGAAGCAGTTCGTAAAATTAATGGTAAACACAAAAAAGTTCCTACTGTTCATCTGAAACGTAAAGATTCGAGCGTAGCAAAAACTACAAAAGATATAGCCAACACACTGGCAGAAACTTTTGAACATAATTCTTCTTCAGCACACTACACTGAAGAATTTAAAAAGGTCAAATCTAATTCGGAAAAACAAAATATTAATTTTCATTCTAACAACGAAGAAGAGTATAACACCCCCTTTACAATTGACGATTTAACCGATTCTATTAAACATGCCAAAGATACAGCTGCTGGCCCTGATGAAATTGATTATCAATTTTTAAAACACCTCCCATTGGTATCTCAACATTTATTGCTCGATATTTTTAATGATATATGGATATCTGGTAAAATTTCAGATTCCTGGAAGGAAGCTTTAATTATACCAATACCGAAACCGGGTAAAGACAATACTGACCCCCTTAACTACCGACCAATATCTCTAACTAGTTGTATTTGTAAAACCTTTGAACGCATGGTTAATAAAAGACTTATCTAGTATTTAGAATCTAACGGTATAATAACTAATTCAAAAACACAATGTGTACATTTTTGTCGATTAAGAAAGCATCATAATGATCCTGAACTTTACATTTCTGGCTCAAAAATCCCTGTTGTAAATGAAGCTAAATTTTTAGGCGTTAGATTCGATAAAAAGCTCTCTTTTATACCACACTTAAAGTCTCTAAAAACAAAATGTATCAAAGCTTTAAATCTACTTAAAATACTTTCACATACTGATTGGGGATCTGATTCGCAAACATTACTTAAATTATACAGAAGTCTTGTTCGTTCAAAACTAGATTATGGGTCAATTGTGTATGGATCAGCACGTAAATCGTACTTACAAATGCTTGATACAATACATAACCAGGGCTTACGTATCGCCCTTAGAGCTTTTAAAACATCACCTATTGAAAGTCTATATGTTGAAGCTAACGAGCCATCATTAAAATTACGTCGACAAAAGCTTTCATTACAATACGCAACTCGAATATCTTCTAACTATAGTAACCCGGCGCGAAAAGTTGTTTTTCAACCAAATTACATTGATAAATTTGACAACAAACCAAACGAAATTAAACCATTTGGCCTGCGCGTTAAAAACGACTTAGATATACTTAATATTAACACCTCTACCGTTCTACAAAACTTTGATGAAAATGTCCCTTCTTGGACCTACAACATACCAAACGTTAACATTGATTTGTCAAACTTTCGTAAATCTAATACCAGTCCAGAGGCCTTCAAATCAGAATTCGTAAACATTTTAGAAAAATATAAAGATTGTACACATTTATTTACTGACGGTTGAAAAGATGGTAACAAAGTTGGTTGCGCTGCATATGGAAATTCTTTTGTTGCAAGAATGCGATTGCCAGACCAGGCATCCATATTTACAGCTGAAGTCAAAGCAATAGATCTCGCTTTATCATACATATCAAATAGTACTAATAATAATTTTATCATTTTTTCAGATTCTCTATCAGTATTATTGGCCATAAAAAATCATAATTCAGACAATATTCTTATTAAAAGTATCGAATTGAAATTGCATGAAATTTTAAAATCTAAAACAGTACACCTCTGCTGGATACCAAGCCATATAGGTATACAAGGAAATGAAAAAGTTGATATTTTAGCCAAAGAATCTTTAAACTTGCAACCCGTGGATATCAAATTGCCAAGCAGTGACTTCAAATGTTCAATAAACACGTTAATAAAATCAAAATGGCAAACGTTGTGGAACAATGCAATTTTTAATAAATTACGAGACATAAAGCCAACCCTTAATTCATCTTCGTCAATTATATATTCTAATCGCCGAGATCAAATAGTAATTTCGCGATGTAGAATTGGTCATACTAGATTAACACATTCATACCTTCTCAAAAGAGAAGAAGCACCTAAATGCATACCATGTGACGAGCATTACAATGTAAAACACGTTCTTCTCGACTGTCAGGATCTTAAATACATTCGTGACAAACATTTTAAAGTAAACTCACTTAAAGAACTTTTTGAATCTGTACCATCATATGCTATACTTAACTTTTTGAAAGAAATAAATGTTTATAATAAGATATAGTTTTACATCATTTATATAGTTTGAATTATTAGTATCATTAAAAGCTTTCGGCGCGATATGACCTTTCTGTGTTGGTGCGCCGTAAAACCCAAACAAACAAACAAACTTATAGGACACCCATGATTTCCACGAACATTAAGTGCACTCTTAACGGCAGTAATGCGCAGATTTCTCACATGAAAAACGACGATGTAGTGATCCTGACGTCGTAACGTTACGCGTGGACGTCCTGACATAGGTCGAATGGCCAATCGCCCAGTTTCCCGAAGAATTCTTAAAAGACGTTCTATGGTGAAAACATTAACACCAAAGTGCCTAGCAACATGATTTTGCTGCTGTCCTTGCATCAGCATCTGAATGGCCTGACACCTCTGAACTTCTGTGGATCGTGCCATTCTCAATTAATTTTAGGAAAGCAGTTGGTCTTTATAAAGACTAACGCAGAGTGACTTGACCAAATCTACATAAGACTAGAACAACACTGTGCACGAGATTCTTGTTTTTTCCTTCCTCCATTTACCAGAACTGCGCACTGAACCGTGACTAAATTTTCGATACATAGCAAAAAGTAATATGACCTAATTACCCAATCCACAAAATTTCACTTTATTTGGAGAACGCGTTTTCAAAATATCGGAAGAAATGTTACCCTGCGTTTCTTTATCCTTTGAGTATATATATAATATATTTTCTGAATTTGTCACTTGTGTCTCTTAAAAAAGCAGTCATAAAAACAAGATCTCATAATAATCAAATGTAAATTTGTATATCTCATGTATAATAAATAAAATAATGAAACAGTTTATCTTAACCTGTTTTATGCGGTAATTTACTGGAAGCAGACAATCCAGTCAAGCAATTATCTTCACCGAATACTTAGTAAAGATTATATTGTGCACTCATAGTTTTGATATTGAATTATTTCATAGATGGACGTTTGCGTACAATAATATAATTATACACAATGGACACATTTCAATAAAAATCGATATTATTATACACCGAGTGAAGTGCCTAGTCTATTTAGTAAAAAGGTAAAAATATCAAGAAAATCTCTTTCTATATTAGGTATATAAAAATGAACAGACACTGTCTTTACAAAGTAAATATGAACAAGAAATGTCTTTAAAAAAGACAAACGGCGTCGATTTAAAAACAAGTGTGCTCACCTGAGGAAAAGGTCAAAGGTCACAGAAGAGCCATTTACAGAGGACCACTAATGTTAAAACCTATTTTTTGACCCAGTGACCTACTTATCCAACCAATCAGACCTATTTGAACAATTTTGGTAGGAAACCACCCACGGACCATTCCTGTTGAGTTGGAGCAAATTATCATAAGCGGTTCAAGAGAAGATGTTGTTTGAACTTTTCCTTATATAATTCAATGTAATATTGTGATTCATGGGGTGGGGTCAATTTTGACACAGGGGCATAATTTGAACAACTGTGATGGAGGACCTCTAGATGATGTTATATACCAAATATGAAAGCTATAGGCCTTGTAGTTTCAGACAAGAAGATTTTTGAGAATTGCATTGTGAAAACCTATTCATTAATGCTACAAAACAAAAATTATGAATTTATTCTTAAGGTTCTGGAACTGTAATAGTGACCTTCCACAATTCTTATACTGATATTGTTTCTTGAATCTGTACTATTAAAGACATTGAATGCTGAAATTTTAAAGAAATTTACCGTCTGTAACTTAAGTTATGTGCATTTTTATAACGTGACCCTTCATTTTTAGAAAGACCGTAAATTGTGCTGGGACAAAAAGTGAAAGAACTTTTTTTTCAAATTCTGCTGTTTTATTTCCAAGTTTTAATCCATTTTCTTGTTATACAGTCATGTAATGACAAATCAGAGCAACCAGGTTACACTTTGGACAAATACATATAAAAATACAGAGATTTGCATACATGTACCCCCAAGCAAAAATCCGAGTTTTTGGGAATGTTAAAAAATTTACCCTATCTTTAAAAGCAAATATCTCAAGTTAGAAGTTAGTTAGACACATGCAACTAGTTTTAAAATTTTTTGCAGTATTAACTGCCCATATAATGAAAAATTTAAGAAATTTTACCGTTTCTAAAATTTTTTATAAGAATTTGTATTAGATTACTGTACTGAAACTGCAAGAGATTTTATAGAGAAAAATAACGTCAAAATGGTCAATTACAAATAATACTACTTTATACAAATATATCATCTAAAATTGGTATTTGAGATGGAAAATGTATGTTAAACTCTGCATTATCATATAAAAACCTTCTCTCCATTGCTTTTTGGCAAGCTTGAGGGGACTATTTGGGGATTAAACTTGTACCAGCTATGTTTTCTGCTGTTGTCGTTTTTTGCACTAACAGTTGGACACTAGAGTTAGTAATGTTGGCATATTATGTGCCTTAGCTTTCAAATTATGCTGTTGATTGTTAAACATTCTTTCCAGTTTATCGATATTTGTGTAGTTTATTTTACCTTTGTTCATTTTCAGTACACAAAATAGATTAAACAATCAAAACCCCATTTTGCCCCAAATTCTCCATTTCGTCCATTTCGCCTCAAAATCTCCATTTCGTGTTTCAGTCATACCCAATTTACATCGCAAAAAAAGATGAAAAAAAATGTATTTTACACCTGTACAAACAGAATCAACGCAAAAGTTATGATCCACTACGGCTTTTCGTTGTTTTTATGTCGATAAACCATTATTTTTACGATAACTAACTACGATCACGCTGTAGAGCGTCTGGTTTCGCCATTTTCGGAAAATGCGTTACCCTATGACTTCTGGAAAATCCCACGTCACGTGGTGAAAATTTCTAAAAATAGCAATTACGAAACTTGACGAAGATAGGTAATCGGGAAAAAACCTACTTAATTATTGATTTGATAAAGGGAGATAACCGCTGCGGGGAGTTTGGTTTGACGTGTCTATTTTTAGTTTTATCTATTTTTAGACACAACCCCCCCCCCCCATTTTTTTGTTGATTTTTGGCAGTTTTTGCAAATATCAAGAGGCTTTGTCAAAAAAGAATTGTCAACTTGATATGCCGGTATATGTGTGCTCCAGCGACAAACAAAAGATTTATTTAAAGCTGCGCAGTTTCTTCCACAAAACAGGAAACTCACAAATTTAATAGTATAGATGTGGAGCTGTGACTCTCAAAGTGTAAACCCCGGAAACTGGACGTAGTGAGGCTTACTTAATAATTATTGGGTAATATGTCAGACTTTTTACTAGAAACCGGTTCACATCTGGAGACGTAATTCATTTTACCCATAAAATATTGTGTTTGACACGTAACTTTTTATTGTTACAATATAAAAAACACTTTGGAAAGCAATAGAAGTCTACCCAAAAAGAATAATCTACGAACGAAGCAAAATTTCGTAAAACACTGCATTACAATAGTGTGGCCTTTATTTTTTCGCGCGTGTCAGGGCCATCCAATCGAAGAGGGGATTTTCTCTGTTTCCCCCGTACGTCATTTTCAGTGCTTATAAAATCATCCAATAAAACGGCGGATTTCCGAAATCCCCAGACAGACGTCATTATACAGAAATGTAGGTCAAAATCCAGCTTAGACAGCTACGCCGAAAAAGCGAACAACCTAGATACCAATAAATGCAATCTATTCTTTTGAGTACCAGTGTAACAGGTGCCTATAACAAAATCATATTTCATATATTACAAGTAAATCTCCTAAAGCGCCTCTTATTATACAAGATTATTGAAAATAATTATGTACCCATTTTTTCGATTTTTTTTCAGACAAATATTCAAGTATTATCTTCTTTTTCAATTGTACGTTCTTATTTAAGTGTTGATCTTAACCACAGACTTTACAATACAGTTAACCCCTCTAACCCGGACTTGCTATGGACCGTGGCAAAATTCTACTGTTGATTCATTGAATGCATTGTGCTATCTTACAAATCCTAAATTGATATATTATATACATGGTGTAAGAACAATCTGATTAAAACCTGATCTAAATTTGTTCCGCTCGCCTACTCGCTAATCTAGATCTGGTCGTTTTCAAACGAGGGTCACGTTCAATTGGCCTTTCCTCATCGTAATATTCATGAAGAAATTGTTATGATACGTGACTTGTTTACATCGTCTATGTCGTGTTGACCGGGGCGTGCCTTTGAACCTTTGGTATTGGTATTGGATGGCGCGGTATATTTCATGTTTCCATGAAAATACTTACTGGTTTTGTGGTTGTGCCACCTTCTTTCATTACATGTTTTACTATGTATTATTAGCTATTGTAAGCTGGGATAAGCAAATGTGATTTTAATGATTTCACTAAAAAGTTAAGTTGTAAAAAGAATAAATTTGCTTATCCCAGCATTGTAAATACTTATGTCATATATTGTTTATCATTGTTTTGTTACATGCGTCATTTATTAAATATGTATAATAAATGACAAAATTGTCATGCAATTTGGCTTTGTCAAGTTCAATATTCCATGTACTATCAGAACAAGCTGCGTCAACGGGCAGTAAGGTTGACAACCTGGTTTGATTCTAGTAGTTGGGAATATAAAATGGTTCCAGCAATTATATACTATACACAGACATACAATAGTCCAACATTAATGTCTTAAGTGTTTGTACTCCTCGTTTTACTGACTGAGCATACATTGACAAGGCGGGGCAAGTATTCGGTCATTATTTCGCAACAATTGTAACAATTTAATGACGATTTCAGACATGTTTTGATAAAGTGAACCCGGGTAGATAGCGCAATTGGTAGCGCGCCTGGATTCGAAATCTCGTGTTCCGAGGGGGGTACGGATTCGAATCCCATCCGAATAGGTTATACCCTTCCATGAAAATTTGACAATAATGGCAATTTTCCTCCTTTGATAAGATAGTATGGAGAAGTTTGACCTTATGGAAGGGTAGCTGAGTACTGGTTATAGACAGTGGTCCAAGAAAGCTATGTTAGGTGCGCTGGACCCCGTGAAATCACCTAAAAAGTGTTGATACGGCGAATACTCCAATAAATAAATGATAAAGTGACCAATTTGTTAAAGCTTTGCAACAGTTAGATAATTACCATTCTTATTTCAATAATAATTATGAGACAAGGACACTACTTGAAAAACATGAAAAACATGAATAATTTAGCCAAAACACCAGAGAATAGCTTTTTCAGATAAGTGTCTGCTATCGTGGACGTCATCTTGGATTTGACACAGAATTGCCTGGATATGGAAATTTAAAGGCCTCATTCGGAAAACTGTGCAAAACACCATGTAACATTTAGTGATGCAGACATGTTGTAACTTTGTGATGTTTCAAAGTAGTTATTTATCTTGAGTCTAGATTCTTTGAATATCAAACCGATTATCACAGTTTGATAATAACCATTGTTATTTTAATAATAAATATAAGACAAGGATGAGTACTTGAAAAAAAACATGAATAGTTTAGCCAAAACACCAATGAATACCAAACCGATTATCACTTCATTATACAGGTTAGGCTGCAGTTTACATAGTGAATAATATCATATAAACATTGGTATTGATGTTGAAATTTTATGACCTCTACTGAAAACAATTGTTTTAATAGCTGCATATGACATGTTTGTATTGTCTATGGACAAATGTCTTTTTGCCTCGGTGGTAGTCGAACCCGTCCCCTTCAGTGCTCTACCAACTGCGCTGCATACATGTACTCCAGATATATTAAATAACAGTTTAATTAAACAAAAATAAGGATTGTTAAAAGCAAAAATCGTTTAATGTTAAAAGAGTAAAAGTTATAGAATTATGTCAAGTTTCATCGATTCAGGAAGAATAAGAAAATGCAAGATGAAGATACTTATAATAACAAAAATAAGATAGTTGGAGTAACGACGTAAAACACACACGTAAATAAAAAACGAAGCCATACCTTCAAGTTGTTTTGACCGTCGGTATAAAGAGAACATGTACACTCTCTAGTTGTAACATTATTGTATATTCATACTTCATACACGGAAATCTGAAGTACGTTAAATGTAAATAGTCAGTATGCGCGGCTTTTTTAATCCATGTAAGTAATGAAACGCGTATAAATATGCTAAGAGTACACGATTATACAATTTTAAGGCCTTAAATCAACTTTTACGCGATTAGATAGACAGTGTTTTTAGATACATGATTGTTCATCTAAAATTTAAAAGAGTTATGGATAGTTTTATCAAGATGAACGCACTTTGTTATTTAGTTTCAACGAATAGGGAAACTAAATACAAAAACAAAAGATGTCTTGTTCATTTCAAATCTACTGAATGCAAATATAGTGTCAAAGACATTGTTGAATTAACACGATTTCTTACGAAATTGTAAAGTTAACTATTAAAATGTAAATCTATACCTTTTTGGACGAATCGCCTTACAGTAAATGATAAAATGGCGCGCTTGAGAACAGTATAGCGTGCAGTCAGCTGAGTTTAGATTGTCTCAGTGATTGCGATTTAGTAATATATTATCATCTAGGGAGAAACTCGTTTCCATGCGAGGATTTATGGAACATACATTTGTAATTACAAAAACATGTCCAATTGTCATTATAGACTGCATTTTGCAAAGATCCGTCAATTTGTTCTCTTTTGATCAGGTTTCACCAACATAACAATGCACTATTCATAACTGAATGAGATAAACAAGTTTGTCAAAAACCTTACAAAAATGATAAAATCTGGTACTAACAATGAGTATTTGTTTACTTATGATGTTATGTACAAGATTCAGATAAAAATCTGACTTCCATGGTTAGGAGTAATACTATAGAAGAATTTTGTTATGAACTGTACACAATGATGTACAGTTTAACTACTTATCAATGTATACTTTAAATTCGTTCCACTTGTATATGCATTTTACTGTATGTTATCCCTGATATGGACAATTTCAATAATATAGATTAGAATACAAAAATATGGCTGATAGACCTTCTTTGTTTCACATCCATACAGGTTTAAAGCTATATGACTGACTGTATGTTGTAAATGCTCAAATATTAAAGTTTATCTGGGCTGTCTTAAAAAGTTTAAACACATGAGTGCAGCTTGATAGTACCATCATGAAAATTTAACTTCTTGCACGGACTTCCTGCATGTGTTGGATATTTTTTATGTCACATGGTAAAATATAATAATCATTTTCACTTGCTATTTTGTATAACATTGGTGTGACAATTAAAAGGATTATGCTTCTTTTGCATCTGTACCATGAAGAATATTATGGATTGCCCAACAGTTCTGGCTTCATTCAGGATTTTCTTAAAGATGACATATTTTCGAGGATTCTTCATGATGAATAATCTTTATTTTGTACATTTTTGTTTCATAGTTTAGCACAATGTGAGCAATGTGATTTTAAATCCACATATTTTTTTAACCATTAATATGAAATCACTCTGCTTGATTCTATTTTCAACTACCTAGATCATTTCTTGCATCAAATTCTGAATCTGCTTTAATATGATAATGACAAAACTAAAAAAGTAAAAGAAATACTGAAATCTTTCCTGTTGTATATCATAATTTACTTTATTCCAACATGTTCATATTAAGTCATTCATTTCTTATAAAATGCAATGCAATTTGTAGAAAATAATGTTACATGTAGCACCTTTCTATACTATTGATAAGAGTTAACCTTACACCCCAGTAGTGTTATCCTATTGGAATGCTTGGAATCTTAATCTGTTATGCAGTTTTTCTGAACTTTATTGTGTCCTCTTCACCTATTTGGATTGAACATTTCTAAAACATATTTTAAAACACTTTCATTTTAGATATTAATACAAATTTATTTTTATTTTGATCAATGTTTTAAATTTCAATGAAAGAATTGGTAAGAAATCAGATTTCATAATCATAATGGTGGTATTTCAAATTATCATATTTTAATTTTCTGTTATTATAGCAACCAAAGCTTTCAATAGCGAAGAATAGCATTTGGTTATGGTCTTCATACTGTGCACATATTGCACATCTATTCTTTTGAGTACTAATGTTACAGATATAGTACATTTACTGCAGGTAAACAACTTGCACTTACCATGAAGAGCTGTGAAGACTTGGAGTCTTACGTGTTACGTGTTTACGTGATGAGTTCCAGAAGCCAAGAGAGCGAAGAATGGATTTTACAGCTTCAAAGTTGACAGAGCTCGCTTCTTATTGGTGGTCAAACTCACGTGACGAGGTCCTGTCCTCTGATTGGTTGTTAGACGGCTTGTTACCACAAGACGAGCACCTGCGCTAGACTGGCAATCTCTACACTGGCGCCTATAACAAAATCATATTTCATATATCACTTGTAAATCTCCTAAAGCGCATCTTATTATACAATTTAAATATGTTGAAAATAATTATGTACCCAATTTTTTCGATTTTTTTTCTGACAAATAATCAAGTATTATTTTCTTTTTCAGTTGTACGTTCTTATTTTAGTGTTGACCTTAACCACAGACTTCACAATACAGTTAACCCCTCTAACCCGGACTTGCTCTGGACCGAGACAAAATTCTACTGTTGATTCATAGAATGTATTGTGTTATCTTACAAATCCTAAATTAACATGTATGATTAGTTAAAGAATCAAATATACTTGCCAACTTAATGTGTCGTGTATTTGAATCTTTTGTATTGGTATAAAATGTTCCCAACAACTATATACTATACACAGTCATACCATAGTCCTACATAAATGTCTTAAGTGTTTGTACTCCTCGTTTTACTGACTAAGCATTCTGCTATACATTTACAGGGCGGGAAAAGTATTCGTTTAGTACTACGCTTATAAGAATCGCTCATAGCTTTTAAATCTGAGTAGAGGCAGACAAAACATGTAACAATTTACGACGATTTCAGTCATGTTTTGATAAAGTGAAGCCGGGTCGATAGCGCAGTTGGTAGCGCGCCGGGATTCGGAATCTCGTGTCCCGAGGGGGGGGTACGGATTCGAATCCCACCCGAAGAGGTTATATCCTTCCATGAAAATTTGACAATAGTGGCAATCTTCCTTAATTGATTAGATAATGTAAGGAAGTTTCCGACCTTATGGAAGGGTAGTTGAGTACTGGTTATAGACAGTGGTCCAAGAAAGCTAGGTTAGGTGCGCTGGACCCCGTGAAATCACCTCAAAAGTGTTGATACGGCGATAAATCCAATAAATAAATGATAAAGTGACCACCAATTATAGTAGAATGTTATTTATATGCGCATGTTTAGTATTAGTAGCGCATACGCAGTGTGAAATAACGCTATACTCGAAAATATAGCCGGTTTTTACACATTTCTACGAAGACTACAAGGGTATTAAAAATGAAAAACTTGAGTATAGTCCAATCCTAGCGTATATGACAATGGATGGTTGTTCTCACGTACAATCGGTGAAGAAAATCGAAATAGAAAATGTAACATTTTGCGTTTTTATCGAAAACGGACTTATACGGTTACCATTTAGCGATTGCATGAAAGACCAATCATTGCTTTTTTAAGTTCAAACCTTTTAGCATTTGTATTTATGCGTCGTTTACTTAAATAAAGCTCTCAAACATAGTTGGTGCGCGCCCGTTAACGGAGAACGTTCCGATGCGAAAGTCTAACATGTTTCTAAGAAATTGCAAAATATGTTACAATGTAAATGATATGTATTGTTATCTATACATACATATATGTAAATACATATGTTATAATTGTACTTTGAAGTCATCACAATATCATGTTTAACTTGTCATTGAGACAAGAATTTCAAAAGTCAACTTGTTGATTTCACCGAATTATGAAATATCGGTCACAGATGTGACTGACATTTTAAGTCCTTTGTTCAAACGCCAGTGATGTTGACTGCGCAAAATGATTGCATCATCCTGTCCTCATTACCTAATTTCGATAGACTTTTTCTTTGTTCTAAAACTGGTCACAGCCAGTTTGGTCTGGTGTGAACTGAAATCTAAAATGCTGTAGGTGTAGGACAAGGTCATCCAAAATATCATGGTGACATTTCTTTGTTCTTCTAATGTATATAAACCACACGCATCCAGTAAGTTTGTGCAGTCGTTCGTGCAGTCGTTGGTGGAGTCGTTGGTTGAGTCGTTGGTAGAGTCAGCTAGTAAGCGTTCGAGATATTGTTTGACTCGCCAGTCTAAGTCTGTCGATGTTTCTGGGACCGTGGTTAGAGACAATGTTCCGGTCCGAATAAGTTAATATTATAAGTTCGATGACTGATAGACATTTGAAGTTTTTATTGTAATTAAGATCACGTTTGAAATCGCGAAGTACTACTACTAACTATCATTGGTGTGAATACCTGTTTGAATAAATTTAGTGAACCTGAACAGTGTTTGTCAGTTAATCGATAACGTTATATATCGAACCTTCAGAAAAGAAAGATCGTCTCTGTAAAACAGCCTCTGTTTTACTTTTCTTCTTGAATTTTAAATCTAATAAACTTGATACGACTCGTCATACTTAAGCATTCTAAATTATAGGTAAATGCTAAATGATATTTTATACTTGAATGTTGAATAACATTATGTCTTAAGTTTTATATATACTATTCAGTGAGTCATATTTTAAAAGACCATTATACTGTGAATATCCTGTACTCGTATATATAATAAAAAATATACATATTGCGCAATGATAGTATTATCATTCAAATTATATGAAATAAATACCATTTAAACGTCTACGAAATTTCAACCAATCAGAAGCCAGGATTTTTTCTTCCTGGTTAAACACAGCAAACAGTCTTTATAAAAGATACAAAGACTCACAAAAACGTTTTAAAAACATGTATTGTTGTATATTCAACACAACTAATATTTAGAAAAGTAAATATTCTATCTTATTATATATTCATTGATTCAATCACTTGAATGTGAAATAGGATTGATTTCTTATCCTAGAAGTAAAAAATACATATCAACTCGTCCTCAGTTTTTTCCTAATTTCGTGGTATAAAGTTCAATGTTTGAAATACAAATACTTTGTAGACAAAATTACGATTCTTATCACCACAAAAACAACGACAAAGACAGTTTCGATATTTGAAGCTCAACTTCATTTCCTTATTTTGAATAATATCTTTTTATTACTGTGAATGCAACAGACACACTGTTATATTACTTCGCAAAATATTTCTTTTATTTCTCGTAATATGATAGACCCACGTGGGTTAGGTTAGCTAAGAATAGATTACCTGTAGTGTTGAAATATGCATTTACTGATGAGGAAGTACTAGAGCTTGTTATTGTGCAACTTTAGTATAGTTCTATTAAAAAGATATCCTAACCGCCTAAGAATGTTGAAAAGACAAGAAGCGACCTATGGAAATGTTTAATTTCAGCAAGTACGACGTATAACAAAACTATAAATAGCTTGGTGATTCCCTCAGTATCCTACTTTCGTTTTCAACAATTAGTATGCCACATGTTTTAATTCGTTCAGTTGAATGTTATAAGTGACAAATGTTATTAGTAAGTGATTTCTTACGTTCTTAATACTATTTTAAAGAATAATCTTGGTTCTATACTTTTGGCACAGTCATTTGCCTGTATATCCCTTTATTTGGAGATAAATGTACCATGAGCAAGGGAGTCAACTACTTAAATAAAAATAAATAAAAAACAAGTTGAATTGAATCTTCCATCGTCCAATTCGGAATAGCACAGATTAAAACCATTCTTCTCTGCTATAACAAAGACAAAGATGTGGTTCAAGCATACTATCTTATTTTACTACAATTATGCTGACATATGTCCGCTCCTTTCGATTCATTTAAAGATGTAAATTGTCTAGCTCCGCCGCACTCAACACCTTTTTCTTCTTTGATTGGTTTTACGCCGTATGGTAAATCACGGTGGTCAGTTAACCTACTTACCGTTCATGGAAGAGATAAATCTTTGGATTGACTGTTAATTACTTACTATGTGCATAATTTCGTCAGTGACTGACGACTTCCAGCTGCCCTAAATGTTATTTATCAGTGAAAGGAGGGAAACTGGCTTTAGGAATCATTTTATTAATAAACTCTACGAAATTATGATCCCCTGCGTTAATCGAACCCACGACTCCTTGATCAATGGACTTGCGTGATAATAAATGAGCTAGCCGGGCAGATTAATGACAGAATAATTGATAAATCAAGGACGTCGCTCCTCAAGCACCCCAGTGCTTTAATTTAGTATTGTAATACATGGATTAAAATATTAATATTTCTAGTTGTATCGGTGTTGGCACACTTGTTTCTGTCTTACCAAAAGTTGAACTTGGAGAAATGGGTCTTTAGGTGTTTAAATTGGTAGCAATCGGTGAAAACAACAGTGACTTTAACTCCTAGTTTCCGTCCTGCACTGCCTTGGGACATACAGGGTTTTTTTTCTAGGGGACTATATAGCTGTATTTATAGCTTGATACTGTCTTTTTGCAACGGTTACTATGGGTTACATCCTAGTCACGAATTCTCCGGGTTGAAAGCATGTCACATGTACATGTACATCGAAGAGAACATGCTCATATGCCAAGGGTATATATTTAACCAGTTTTAGGCTTAAAGTCAAACCCTACTATTCCTTACTTGTTTGATGCGAGTTATATTGCGTAAATATTGACCCCGATCTGACCTTTCACATTTGCATCTGATAATTATCAACAAATATCCCAACGAAAATCAGTAGGGCGTTAAGTTACCGCGAACGTTCTGTAACGTTACATTTGGAGCTACTCGGCCATTCGTTGCGAAAAATCTCGGACATATTTAGACTCTATTTGGAAACTACCGGTGTTGAAGTAAACAAATATATTATCATTTAGGCAATGGATGATGTTCCGTTTTTAGTCCGTAAATTTTGAAACATCGCTCATTGCCTTAACGATCGCATATTTGTTTATAAGATAAGATTATTCGCAGCGAATGGCCGAGGAGTTCCAAATGTATCGTTATGTAACGTTCTGTAAGGTTTTGTGTAATTAAACACGCTACTGTATCACGCCTATTCTACACTTCGGCACGATTGTAAAATTATAGAAGTATGTTTGTGTGTTAAATTTAAGCTTATAATCCTCACAGCCATGGACACGGTGTAATCGAACATTAATACTATATTCGTATTCAATGTAATGAATATTCTTGCATAAAGGTCAGGTCGGGGTCAATATTTACGCACTATACAAATGACCAATTAATGTACGGTCGACCCTCATTTGCCAGTTTAAAAGTATATAATCATTGTGAAAACAATAAAAAAATTTAGAACTATTTATCGCTTTATTTCATCTAATAATTAAACAAATTGTTTTAATTCGATGAAAATTTCCGATAATATTCATTATCCCTCGTTTTGACAAATTAACTCTTCTCCTGTTAAATTTACGCGTTTTGTTAAAAAAAATCACTTATAAATAGTAAAATTATTACGATTTAAATAATGATAAAAACCGGTTTTAATCCAAGTGAGTTATAGCTCGTTTAGGATAACTTGAGACGAACGACTCAGATTGTTTACATATTTTGGACTCCGGTATTATATAAAACAGGGAGGACAGCTTAGTTTGTGTAATGACAGTATTTAACATTTCTTAATGCGTGGAACGTGTGTTCTCGTACTAAATTTAATATATCAAAAACACACTGATAAAAGTCAATTATTACGTGTACTAAACTTAAATCCACCTGTGTATAAAAATGGTATCGTTGTATTTTGTCTCAAGTTTCCTAAACGAGCTATACCGCTTCTTTTACACACACTAAAATAAACAACTTTGGATAAAAATAGTTTTATTCATCACGTGAACCCAAATCACTAAATTCTTGCTTTAAAAAGAATGAAGCAAGACGACCACGTTGATGAATTTTGCTGATGTGAGTTATTTATTTATTTAGATTATTTTCCAGCCTATTTGCTAAAATATTTCTGCTGCAAACTGCTATACATAGGCACAGTTTTTGAAATTATGACGAACAGTCGTCGGGTTGCTGCCAAATATTACCCTCGTGTTCCAAGTGCTCGTCCCGAGCCCAATGCCATCAACATACTAGATTGACTGTTCTGTAGTCACATGATTTGCATTTATGAATAGGTTGACCACTCGACCAGACCAGAAACGCATGATTATGTCGACGGTTTGGGTTTTTAAGATCGTACATTGGAATGAAATTCGAACCACGATTATCACTCTTTTTATTGATATTTCATGACTTAAGGTTCTGGAACTGTAATGGTGACCTTCCACAATTCTCATAATGATATTGTTTCTCATCTACGAGTACGACAGACGTCTAAAAACCCTATAACTATTAATTGCCCCAGCTATAGATGGATACGGCCCTTAGATAAGGTAGGACGCCAAAATCTATCAAGATTACATCACTGAATGGTATCTTGAAATTATACAAAAAATAAACCAAATCTGTGAACTAGAACCTTTAACTGTGTGCCACAATTTAGGTCGTCATTACTGTATTTAGTCTTATCATTACAATTTGTCAAATCAATTGTCTTAACAACCAAAAAATTGTTATGCAACATAACTTGCGTTGGTAGCCATCTGTTTTTATCAGTCACATGACATCCACTCATATAAGATTACTGCAATTTGAAACTGTAATAAGCCTCTTTCTATATTAGTTATAAAGAAATGAACAGACACTGTATTTGCAAAGTAAATATGAAAAAGCAAACAACCTTCACAACAATAAATGCGATCGATACTTTTAAGTACTGTAACAGGCGCCTATAGCAAAATCATTTTTCATATATCACTAGTAAATCTGAGCCTCTTATTATCCAATATGATTGAAAATAATTATGGACCCATTTTTTAAAAAAAAAAATTCAGTTGTATATTCTTATTTTAGTGTTGACCTTAACCACAGACTTCACAATACTGTTAACCCCTCTAACCCGGACTTGCTCTAGACCGAGACAACATTCTACTGTTGATTCATAGAATGTATTGTGCTATCTTACAAATCCTAAATTAACATATATACATGGTGTAAGAATAAATTATATACTTGCCAATTGACCGGGCGTGCGTCTGAAGCTTTAAAGAGAGAGGAGCGATTATAGTAAAAGTTGCAGACGTTCTTTTTTGTATTAACTTAGGAAAAGAGTTTAATAATCCCACCGACGTCATAAGCCGTTACGTCTACTTGGTGGACATAACATTTTATATTCAATTTGATGTTAAATATTAGTTATAAAGATTTTTGACGGTGCATATGGGTCCTTCTACCCCGAGAGTACATATACCCCGAGGCTTAGCCGAGGGGTTATATGAAGCTTCTAGGGGTAGAAGGATCCATATACACCGTCAGAAATCTTTATTACGATTTTAAAATACTTCACATCCAATTAAAATCAGTCAACAGCTCTAAAATGTGCAAAAAACAATGCAGTTTTTAGTTCAATTTCCCCGCTGCGCACCCCGTTGCTTTTTTTACCTTGATCTCAGCAATTCTCCCATAATTGTTGCCAATTTGGAAAGTGAAATGTCAAAAAATGAACACACTATAATCGTTTAGTTTTTAATATAATTGCAAAGTTCAAACCTTTGTGGTCTTGGAACAAAAATATAACGCACACCATTGTAAGACTGAGAAAGATATACGAGTTCAAAAACTATAGGTCAACTCCTACGTTACGGAACATAGAAGCACGAGTACAATTCAGTGATAACTAGTTTTAAATTGAAAGTCTGTATTTCTGTTCATGTTAGTACGGAATTTCATTCAATGGCGAATAGTGAGACAAATTTAAGCAAACTTTTTTGCAATATATACATGCTTGTCAGAATAGCGCAAGCAGAATTCATCATCATTTTTGTTGTTAAGATAAGATAACGTAACACAATTATGTCAATATGTGTGCTTGTCACATATAGACATGGGGAACATTCTTTTCCAAATTGATGAAAGCTTAAACATATAAGGCTAAAAAAATGTCAATTAGTTTGAAACATGACACCGTATGCTCATACGTAATGACATATTTGATATACCATGGAGTTACGGAACATAGTAAAAATTAGAAAGTCTTCCAAACTCGAACAGAATTGCATTTTAATATCGATTAGATAATACAAAAGTATAATTTATTAATAGCACAGGGGTTTTTTTTAATGTTTGAAACAAGATTTAAGTTTATGTTCTGCCATATTACAAAATTATTATACTACTGAGCTTGGAATATAACAAATGAGATATAGGAAGTAAGTATGATGATATTAATCTAACTAAAATGCATTTTTACTGATATGTTCTAGTGTGTATATCATGTAGATATATGAAATAAACGACACTGATCGTGATGAACATTATAAATAGTCATAAATTAGCTATTTGTTAAAATTACTATGCTAAGCGGCGTTACGGAACATATGTTATGGAAAGTATTTAGCACCACGATGGGATCTAATTATATTAACATCCCATTCGTTTGGGTTTGACATTATAATTATTGGAGATCGTGTAGGTCAAATTATTATGCAGTAAAATGAGTAATTTTTAATCCGTGCCAATTAAAACTCGAGGACGCGATCATACTTAATTTAGTGAGAAACATTTCTTAAATTGACGATCACGTTTAAGGAAACTGTTTTTGTCATATGTGTATTTACGAAGTATTTCTAAAATTGAACTGGCAAAAAAACTTTGGTATTGCTAAATTTATTTTGTAATTTTTTTTTTCATTAAATATTGCAATCGCTTATTAACATATTTACTTGTTTCTTACCCTATGATAAAAGTTACTAAAGTAAGAATATCATTAAATAATAATAAATAGTATGGTATATATCGTTAGTTTAGCAAATGTGGTCTTGAAGAAATTTGATAAGATATTCCATAATATTTTATGCGTTCGGAGATTCCTAGCTGTTTTATTCGGATTTTGAATACCTGTGGCGTAGGTGCAAGGGACGCTTAAAATTGACTTTGCGCAACGTCTTTGATGGGTGCTTATGTTGAGATTGGTCATCAGTGGTGAAGACATTTTTTTTCAAAACAATAACTGGAAATTTCAACTAATCACGCACAAGATAAAATGGAACTTTTGAATGATATCAACATTCTCAAATCTTTAGACATTCTGGTTTCGTAGGTCATTGTTTTAATGTGTAAGAATCATTGTTAAGTCGATTCAGACATTGCCAATTTGTTTAATATTCTTTATTGTTGTTTTGACCATGATTTTGCTTTAATTGGTTACACAAATATTGATTTGTTACGAATTTGAAACGCATACAGCTGTGTCAAATATGAAAATCTCCACGGACGCAACTATTTTCATCAATTTTCATCATATAAGACTGGAAAACAATCAGTTAGTCTGTTTACGTAGTACAAGTACTGTGATAATGTGAAATGCATTCAAATCAATTCAGTGATCACGTAAATCGTTATTATTTCAATCTATGTTCCGTAACAAGCTCTCTATACTCCGTAACGAAATGAATTTTCATTCTCAATGAAAGAGACATCACCGTTTTTTCTTTCCACTTAAAGAAATATGTCAATGGATGTATTATTAATTGTAAAATTTAAACTATGAAAGTCATCCATCACACAGATTTCAGATTTATGCTTCATCATATACCTTCACTAAAATATGTTTTTCTTACACACGTACCGTAACTGTTAGTGCTAAGGCCTAATTTTGCTTTTAACTTGCACAAACGATCAAAAGAAAAATATCAAAAACAATAAAGTTTGTTTCTTCCATAAATCATATCATATAGCTTGTCAAATACGTGTTACGGAGAATAGTCGTTACGGAAGACAGAGGTTTTGTACAAGTTTCCCTCAATAAATAAAGAAATAACAATAGATTTACGCGTTACTTGCACTTGATCACACCAATGTACAGTGGCAAACAAGACTTCAAAGTAAATACACCTATAATGTAAAAAATTGAGTTTGGAGTTATTTTGTTCATTATCCTTTGGACAGATGAGATTCAAACTTTGTTTTCCACGATATTTGACTCATTGTAGTATTAGTAAACGGTTTAACAATTAAGAACAACACCTTTTGGAAAGTAATTTAACCATGCAAAAATAATTACGGTAACATAGGACTGTTTTGGAGACAATCCTAAAATGTGGAAGATTTAAAAATTTCGTAATCGTATAAGTAAAATATCTTTAAAATCATACAATTCACTACGCATATACTGTAAATAAATACATATTATAAGCAATAACAAACCTGAGATTAATTATTTTTCAAAGCAAATATTAAAAATAGAGCTGGAGACACGGCATTTTTCTACTTATTGAGGTTTTTGCTTAGCAATTTTTGCCAAAAGGCGTAAGTTTTCAATGTTTCTTTTGTACCACTTTAGCAACAACAATCTAACTTAACATTTCCGAGTGATTAAAACAATAAGTTTTGTTTCACGTTAAGTATATAGTCGTATATAACCTGGAGACACGCATTTTTCAAAATGGTAACCATTTCTGGAGAACGGCTGATCTACGTTTGATCATGATGTCATAGTGGCAGCCATGTTTTGATGTGTTGTTTGACGTTTAAACTAAAATACAAGTGGATTTAAAAAATCGGAAAGAACAAGGATCTTAGTAAAAAAGAAAAATTACACCCTGGCGATAGAGATATATGGACAAGTACCAAAGAATTAGTCGCTGACGGGATAAACTGTTATGGCACGATGAAAATGGTTTTTCGAAAATAGAGTCGTGAGAAACTACGTGGAATCTTATTTGAGAAAGATCGTTTGACAGCCAGTTTCATTATTTATACTTAATGCAAAGCTTGGCATGCCAGAGTGTAACGCAAGTCAACCTTTGCATTAATTGCATAATGACCAATCTGCGTAAACACATATCCAGTAGACCACGGTCGTACTGGATCTGTACTTTTTCGCTTTGAGGTCACATCGAGATGAACTTTGTGTCGACCAATCAATGCGTAGCTTTCATCTAGACGAAAACACTATTAATCACATTTTGATTTCGTAATTTCTATTTTTAGACCAAGTTTTGCTTGCTAATTTAACCGCGGTAATATTCACAGGCTGCGATTGGGCGGCTCATTTCAAATTTCGTGACGTAGACGATGTAAACAAGTTACATATCATAACAATTTCGTCATGAATATTATGATGAGAAAAGGTCACCTGAACGTGACCTTCGTTTGGAAAAGGCCAGATCTACATTAGCGAGTATGCGAGCGGTAAAATTGTAGATCGGGTTTTAATCAGATTGCATAATGACTGGATAATTCGTCACACAGTCACAGAATGGAAAAAGCTTTGGCCTTGATCGGAAAGAGTCAAATTTTGTCACTACATTTTAGAGTATTGTAAGTAAAAGATTTGTTATTCATGTTAAAAACCTTGTGTAAAACGTTAGTTTATTTAGTACAGGGTATTATTATTTCTTACCTGCGCATTCATGTCATGGATTAAAAGAAAAACAGTTTCGACCCAATGTAAAAATGGCGGACATAAGTTATGAATTTATGTTAACCATATGTGTATTACTGCGTATTCGCCATATATGAAAGTCGTACACATGAACTAGTTCTTGGCTATCTCGCTTATTTTTGCGTGTTCTTCGACGAAATCCACAATAAAATTGTGTAATTATTAGACAGTAACTCCTATGAGCCGTTGTTGTTTGAAAAAATGGACGTTATTTTACTGACTTTCAACTTTAACATAATCCATCTGATATTGATGCGATTCATATTTGGAATGCGATGTATTTTCAGCCAATCAGCGACGAGATGGCTTAGGTAGTATATGAATTATTTTGAGAGGCTACCCGAGGGGACACGGTGTTTATTACACTCCCTTCGCAGCTCAGTGAATAAATTACATTCACCAGCTGCCTTAAAACTAGTCGATTTATGATATTGACCTTTACTATGAACCTTTGAACGACCAATGAAAGTTTACCAAATTCCAATTTAGCTGAAAAACTTTATACGCATTTTCATTGGTTGAACGGGTAAACAACGCCTTATATGGTATGATCATACTAGTGACGAATGCAACCTCGTATGACGTCATATATAGCGTGGCTACACTTTGCATTTAAGCTCAATAAGTTGCTCTATGTTTACAGTTAAAAGATCAGAGATACACGTTCAAAAAGATCAATGTTTACTTACATTTTTGTAAATTTTCCATTTAAATCTAATTAATGCAAAACTGTCCAACATCTTTGCATTTCGACATTTTGAAATTACAGGCGTGAGAATTTTTTGCATTTATTTTTAAAAACCACGTGACAGTCATGCGATTTAAATGTTTATGTGTCTCTGTCTAAAAATAGAAATATCAGTTTGCACATAGTATTTTAGCAGAGGTAGAAAGTGAACAAGTACGAGTGAATCTTTCGAACCGATGCAATGGAGAGTAGGTGTTAATGAACTCACAGGCGGTGTATATGATTTTTTTTCGCGGAACCGATCAGCCAATCAAAAGCCGGCAAATTAATTTATAAAAACTTTCCAAAGTTAATACAAACAAAGAAAAACAAAGAACGTCTGCAAGTTTGATTTTTCGTCCCTTTTTCTTTAAACATTAATTATGCTTAAAATATGAACTGAAATTTAATGAAATTTACATAGATATGAGGCAAATAGATTTTGCTAAAGAACGATACCAAACATACTTCCATTGAATTTAACTTTGTATGTGAAATTTGCCAATTACTGAGTGTATAGTTATTTGCGCGTCAGTATTATATTAACATTGATATTGATGCTGAAATTTTATGACCGTCACTAAAAACAATTGACTAAATGGCTGTATATGACATGTATGTATTGTCTATGGACAAATATTTTTTGCACTGGTAGGATTTGAACCCGTTCCCTACAGTGCTCTACCAACTGCGCTGCATGCATGTACACGGATACTCTAAATATCAGTTTAATTTAACAAGAAAATAAGAATTGTTAATATATGAATGAAAACAAAGCGTTTTATGTTAAAAGAGTTAAAATAATGTCAGGTTTCATCAAAATACTAATAATAAGAAAATGCAAGATGAAGATAATTACTTTGTATAATAGCAATAATAAAATAGTTGGAGTAGCGTCGTATAAATACACAAATGAAAACGAAGCCATACCTTCAAGTTGTTTTGACCATCGGTATAAAGAGAACTTGTACACTCTCTAGTTGTAACATTATTATATATTCATACTTTATACAATGAACTCTGAGGTACGTCTGAATGTAAATAGTCAGCATGCGCGGTTTTTTTATTCCATATAAGTAATTAAACGCGTATGAATTTGCTACGAATACACGATTATATTATATAGCATTTTTAAGACTTAAATTTTAATAAACTTTTACGCGTTTAGATATAGCTAAAGTCATTTCTGAATCATTTCAAATATGAAATTGTTTTTCTAAAATCTAAACGAGTTATGGGTAGTTTGATAAAAAAACCTATTTTATTATTTACTTGAAATGTCAAGGGAAACAAAGTAACAAAGCCAAAATTTACCGCCTAGTCAATTCCAACTGTACTGATTTATGAATATGGTTTCAAATTACAAGGACGTTATCTATTAAACGTGATTTTTAAAGAAAATGCACCGGTTAGTATTCAAACAAAAACGCATATCCTTTTCATAAAATTGAATCGTTATTTAAAAAAAAATCTTCTTTCAATAGAAACCTTCACATTTATTGAAATTGTGCAATTACTACGCTAGATGATATTTTATTGACACAGCATAGACGTTATAACATGTCTTTGTATAGACTTTATCAAAATATTTCTGAAACGTTTTATAAAGTATATTTAAGTTAAAAAGTATGTAGGCATAAATGGTAACGTGAAATATAGTATAATTAAATAAAGCGAATTTTAAGGAAGTTAAACAGTTATGGAAGAACGATGCAAATATGTGTTGAGTTAATTGCATTCAACAACGATATAAAACTCACAATACATCCCAAGTTGCATAAGAAATAAATAACTACCCTCACACACTGTGTACATAGTACGGAATAACAGTTATTAACATTCAAAACATATCCAGTTTTTTTCTGAAAATTAGATATCTAACATAGTGCAGTATGACCTCAACATAACAAATTAACTGCATAACGAAATATTTTGATAATTCTCATAGAGTGTTAATTTAGTTTCACCTCAGTAGAGCAATACACTTATGTTCTTACCATTTGTTGATCAAGAGAGGCTGTATTATTGTAAAAATGGTATGCACAACTGATCCAATGTATGTAATTTTATACTCTGACTTATATCATTACAAGCAATGTACATATTGTTTTTTACCCAACTGTTACATTAACAGTATATCCATATTTTACCAATAAACTTGAATAGTATGTTCTTTTCTGGGATACAAACAAATGTAATAATAATAGTATACCTTGAAAAACTATATCGACGTGCCGATATTTTCAAGACGATATTAAGTAGATGGTATATATCAATGCTTTTTTGTATTGATTATATATATATTATCAAGTCTTAATCGCATAGTGTCGAGGATAGATTCGCATGTTTAGTATAAGTAGCGCATGCGCAATGTGAAGTAACGCCTTACCCGAAAATATAGCCCGTTTTTACGCATTCCTGCGAAGACAACAGGGGTATTTCAAATGAAATATTTGCATTAATGGGCAGAGTATAGTCCAAACATATCGTACATGACAATGGATGGTTGTTCCCACATACAATCGGTGAAGAAAATCGAAACAGAAAATGTTTTTATCGAAAACGGACTTATACGGTAACCATTTAGCGATTACATGAAAGACCAATCATCGCTTTTTTCAGTTGAAACCTTTTAGCATTTGTATTTATGCGTCGCATACTTAAATTAAGCTCTCAAACATAATTGGTGCGAGCACGAAAAGGGAGATAATTTGGTCTCGATGATTTTTATGTCGACGAAAGTTCCAAAGCGAAAGTCTTACATGTTTCTAAGAAATTGCAAAATATGTTACAATGTAAATGATATGAAGTCCTCACTATATCATGTTTAACTTGTCATTGAGACTTTCATTTACTGCCTGAATCATAGTTGGTGAGTTTAAAATAAAAATACACATATTGTGTAATGATAGTATTATCATTTTTATTTATATGAAAAAATGATGAGCATTTTAGCGTGTACGAAAATTCAACCAATAAGAATCCGTGATCTATTCTTCCTGGTTTAGCCCAGCAAGCAGTCCTTACATTAGATTCAAAGACTCACATAAACATTTTAAAAACATCTATTCTTATATATTTAACAAAACCAACTTTTAGAAAAGTTAATGTCTCCCGGCTAGCTCAGTTGGTAGCACGCAAGTCTACTGATCGAGGGGTCGTGGATTCGATTCCCGGGAGGGGCAAACTTTCGTGGAGATTGGTCATGAAAATATTTCTATGGCCATTAGGCCATAAGGTAGGTCCCTAAATTCCACACAATCAATATTAGATCAAGAGAAAGCGCTACTGTAAGTGAAGTTTTCATTATAGGCCCCTTGTCCTGAGTGCGCAATAGGTTTAGATATCCTTGAAACGAGAACTTTATTTTGCGCAAATGATATAGAAAAGATCGAATTTTTGAGTACTCATTGAGTTATGGCTGTTACAGGCTGGATTAAATGGTTGTTGCATGGTAAGTCTGAGGCAAGTCTGTTTCGGCATTTCCTGATTGCACAGTGTTAAGCCTAATAGATTCGCCTTACACAACCTTTTAAAAATGCAAGCTAGCTGCATTCGATACCATAAAATTTTAACCAGTCGAGTCTGTTGTGTGAATACCCAGTCTCGGGACCTTGTATTTTGTGCACTCATATTACATCTTTGTACAAAGAGTCTCAGCTTTGAATCTTAGATTTTATTATACTTGTTTACTTTGACTCCATTAAATGATGTAAATAATTATTAATCACAATTTTTTTTTACTTAATAATTGGTTCCTGGATTAACTTAATTATATAGTGATTAATAAGTGACTAATTATGAAGCATCAGTTTCGAACAGTCGTTTGCACATTCTCGTGTCATTTCATACATATGTATTTTGATAGTATAAGAATACTTTAAAAATGATATGGAAGCATCCATTCTTTAATTACATTTTTTGTTTGTACGAACCATTTAAAAATGTTAAAACTTACAGTAGTCGAAATCAAAAATACTGCTTGAGACCTTTTCACAAATAGCTTACATTATCGGTGCTATACTGTTTGTAAAATCTTATGAGAGACTATTTCTTTAATAAATTTACTAACATATTTATTTTGTAAGAATTGTTTACACATGGAAAAATACAAAATGATAGATTTAACAACGTGTCTTTTTTGTTCCTATAATGTTAAACTTGAATAAATGTTCGATTGGAATTGGAACTCGATGCACAAAAATCGCAAATTACACAAACAACGCATTTTACAAACACATGTGTTTGCCATAATTTTTAACAAAACGCACATGAGTTTTGAAATATCTCATTGATTCTGCCAAATAGTGCTGTATGTGGTGCATGTGATGTTTAATCAGAGATCATGTGATAGAATTGGCATTGCAGTCATAGTTAAGCCAGTTTATGCCATTGAAGATACTATTTAAGCAACTTGAAAACCAGCGAGATTTGTCTCCCTGAGGTTGCGTCAAACATTATTACAAATCGACAAATTAATCCGTACTTTTAAATTAAGCCCCTTAAGTTCATAAATTATTTACCTAAATATTGCTTAATATAGTTTTATATTGAGCTAAGCCTACGACACAGACCGCCGGCTGAGTTATTAAACTTGTTAACATCATTTATATGGCACGAGACATTACTTTCAATCATATAACAATATGTTTGTTTCAAATTAATGACGAAACGGCTTGATTGAGATGAAAATAAAGATTAGCTCCGAACTATTAATACGACTAGTCTGTTTATTAGTAATCAATTGTTTAGGTCGTTTAAGTAACACAACACAAGATATGAACGCAAATGTAAATGTCACTTTGTATGAACATTATGTAGGATAAAACCTTATGCGAAAAGTAAAAAAAGTATGATCTTGTGTGATCGACTTTAGGTGCTTTAAGATGCATTTTGCAATGTTGAAAAACTTAGAATTTTGTTCTATTCACGACTCAAATTAAAAGATTTAAGGTTTTTAAATTGCGCGATTCAAGGAAACCGTTTAATTTGGACTACTTGAATCGAAATACAATGTTTTGACTGAATGTAGACTGTACCCGCGTGGGTGGCGCAGTAGGAAGCGCGCGGGGATTTGGAATTTCGTGTCCCGAAGGGGTTGCGGTTTCAAATCCTACCGGGGAGGTTATACCCTTCTATGAAAGTTTGACTATAATGTCAATTTTTCTCCATTCATTTTCCTTCCGGCCTTTTGGAAGGGTAGGTGAGTACTGGTTATAGACAAGAGTCCAGGAAAGCTAGGTTAGGTGCGCAGGATGCCGTAGAATGACCGAAATTGTATTGAAACGGCGTAAAACCCAATAAAAAAGACTGTATATTTTTATTAGCTGTTGATTTCAGTAGTGATTTGTTAAAAAAAATAAAGTAGCCTCTCTGAACAAAAAAATCTCCGAAATGTTGTCGCCTGGTTGCAAATGATCGGTTCTTGCTGCAACCATGTATTAGTAAATTTAAAGATATGGCTGTAATTGTACTTATACTTTGTATGACGTCGTATTAATCTTTTACAAAATGTTATCAATTATCGTTTATTATCGTATATTTGCAGAGCTTTATGTGTTGTGCGTTTACATTTGTAAATATTTTAGCAGTGTTTGAAAAGTTGGGTCCCGGGTTGTAGTTGGGCCTTTGGGGGATCCTTACAATCTGGACACCTAGCATTTAGCAAATAAAAATTAAAAGAATTACGTACGCCGCTCATGTAATCGAATACTTTTAAGCGCTCAATGGACACATATTATTCGGCTTATCCTATTTTTAAGCATTTGTTATAAAAAATCGATAGTTTCTTTCCTTCTGTAATTTCAAATATTTTTCGAGAAGAGATTTATCCATTAACAAAGCTGAATAGTAAGTAATTAGAATTTATCTGATTGTGTCTTCTGTGCTTATATTTTTGGCAACTGTGCTCGTTCCACAAATTCAGTGATACTCAGTAAATAACCACCCCACTTTGGGGAAAGTGAGTGTTGCGCTATAAATAACCATTAAAACATTGAAATAAAGCCAGCAAATATTGGCTTACTATTTGACCTAAGCAAATGAAATTAGTTCACTTATAAACAACGTTAAAATCATACCTGGGCTATCAGACCATGAAGCTAGATTTATTGAAGCCAGTCTACGACCTCACCCAACTACAGCCACACCCTGCAATGTACACCTATACAAGATGACAGACTTTAGGAACATCAAGAAAGGACTGTAGATGTTCTTTTAAGAGCTACCAGACCCTGATTATACAACCACAGACACCCTTTGAACATTATTTAGAAAGACCTCTACTTCTTTTATCAACAAGTCTATTCCTTCAAAACTACTGAAAGGAAACATAGCTAACAAACCCTGGATCAACTAACCAGTCAAAGCAGCCATCAAGAGAAGTCGCGATTCTATTCAAGAATGGAGAAATCAATTAAACCAGCTGACATGAGAAAATGCAAAGAGGCCAAATGGAAATCTCTGACGAACAGCATACTTTACTTACATAAACAACCTAACCACAGAAGGCAATGAAGATAAATTAGAATTCAGGCCTACAAAACAGAAGAAGTTCTGGTCTTACATCAAGTCATTACGAAAAGATAAAGGTCGTCATTTAACTCACCAGTGGACAAGGCTAACATCCTTAACAGACAATACATGTCAGAAGACGAATCCTCAACTAAATATCTGGGTGTTGATTTCCAAGCGAACCTATCTTGGAAAAACCACATCAGCAGAATAACTAAGCAGGCTAACAATATGCTCGGCTTCCTTCGGCGCAATCTTAGATCTGCAAACCAAACCACCGAAACCAACGCCTATATCGCTTTGGTTAAATAAAAAATTTGGAGTCATGCTCGTCTGTATGGTGCCCTGATCAGCAGGATCACATAAGACAACTTGGGATGGTACTGAGAAGGGCAGCACGGTTCACCTTAAACCTCTACCATAACACAAGCAGTATAACATTCATGCTGCACCATCTAGGCTGGGAAACCTTGAGTCCAGGCGAACCAAGAACCAGCTGACCAATATGTACAAGATCACACATTACCTTATCTATATTCCAGCCTCTACATATCTAACACCCTCCAAGTCTTCTACGAGATTTTTCATCACCTACTGTCGTATATCGGCCCTAGATTACTTTTCATATTTTCTGTCTTTACTTATTTGGCAAACCTCCCAAAACTTGACCGCTACTTTTCTTACTTTCCTATCTACATCTCTTTTATCTCCTTTCTCATTTTCGTAGCGCGCCATCATATAATTGTCAAGTATGACAGTTTGATGTATCGATATTGATAGATAGATGTATTGATTAGAATTGTTGCATAAGAATGAAGGCAGTCTACAAGGGTATATATAAGTAAGTGCAGCATACTTTTTACTGTAATGTATCATATATCAGAGTTTCCACATTCTAAATTGAACTTCGGATATTGTCTTAAATAAAGCAAAAGATACTTTCTTAATGTAATTAATTGAACTGTAAATCGATTTCAAAAATTTGACAATTTTAATGCAACAACAGTCAGTAATCTCGTACATAGGCCTGGCTACAATTGTAAATATTGATGGCACAATCATTTAATGAACATTTTATCTCAATATATGAAACCAATAAATGACTCTGTTATTCAATTGGTTAAAATTATAATTGTTACCATTGAGTTGCTTCTCCAATATAAGTTCCTCAACAAGTTCATTAGGAATGCGTCCTGCGTCAGGCTGTGATTGATATCGCTTGTTGGGCATGACTGGTAAATTATTCAGTTTATAATTCTCTTTAACGGTCTCCGAACACCACATTATACATGTATTTGTATTGCAACCGTTATAACGTTTCGGCTTAATAAACGGTGTATAAACAGGAACAATAAAACTTTAATTCCAAAGTTCATACAGTTTATCAATAATGTTGTTTACGTCCCAAGTACTTTAGTAAATGAAGAACAAAAACGAAATAAACGACCACAGTAAAACAGATACATACGTAACATTGTAAAATAATCTGTACGTAATTATCGTGAACAAACGACGCTTGTTGGACAAGTGGAGCACCATGTTGGAAACAATATTTTGGATATCTATTTAAAATCGATACAAATGATTGAAATGTATTATGCCGTAGAAGTAATTACTCTGGGAATATAATTTCTTTGTTCTCCGTTATTTTCGTATGTTATGGATAGGTTGACCACTCGACCAGACCAGAAATGCATGATTATGTCGACGGTTTGATCTTTCAAGATCGTACATTAGAATGAAATTCGAACCACGATTATCACTCTTTTTATTGATATTTCATGACTTAAGGTTCTGGAACTGTAATGGTGACCTTCCACAATTCTTATAATGATATTGTTTCTCATCTACGAGCATGACAGACGTCTAAAAACCCTATAACTATTATTTGCCCCAGCTATAGATGGATACGGCCTTTAGATAAGGTAGGACGCCAAAATCTACACTAAGATTACATAAAAAAGGAACCGTTACTGTAAGTGAAGTTTTTATTATTGTCCTCTTGTCCTGAGTGAGCGATCCATAGGTTTAGTAATCCTTAAAACGTGACCTCTATTTGGAGCAAATGGTATAAAGAGTATCGAACGTTTTAGTACTGATTGCTTGTCTGACTCCTTGAGTTATGGCTGTCCCAGGCTGGTCTTAATGGTTGTTGCATAGTAAGTCCGAGGCTGTTCTGTTTCGCTATAGCCAGATTGCTGAGTATTAAATCTAGCCTCACGCATTTTTATTGAAGATGCTATCTAGCTGCATTCGATATCTTAAAAAATCAACCAGTCGAGTGTGTTGTGTGAATACCCAGTTCTTTGCCTTTGCTATTTTATGTCGTGCATGCTATATTAATGTACAAAGGTCTCAAGTTTGAACCTTGGATTTTAATGCTAGTTTATCTTGACTACATTAAATAATATAAGTTCTTAATCATAATTTGTTTTACCTAATCATTGGTTCCTGGAATAACGCAATTCTTTATTCTGGAAATGAGTGACTAATTATAAAACACCCGTTTCGTACAGTCTCGTGCAATTTTGAACATTCTCGTGTATTCTCGTGTACTTTCAGCATGTTTATTTTTTCATAGGCTCTAATTCTTTAAAAATGATAAAGGTGTACTTATTCTATAGTTATGTACAATGACCTTTTCACAAATTGCGTATATTTTCGGTGCGATACTGATTGTAAACGCTTATCAGAGACTAGCTCTTTCATGATTTTACAAACAGATTCATTTTGTATGAATGTTTACTTATGAAAACACAAAATGATTAAGCAACCCCTTTTTTGGTTCATATAGCGCAGTTGGTAGCGCGCCGGGATTTGGATAATGTCGATTTTCCTCCATTGATTAGATTATATTGAGAAGTTTCCGGCCTTGTGGAAGGGTAGGTGAGTACTGGTTATAGACAATGATCCAGGAAAGCTAGGTTAGGTGCGCTGGACGCCGTGAAATGACCTAAATTGTGTTGATACGGCGTTAACTCCAATAAATAAATAAATAAATTTTGGTTCATATATATGGTTAAACTTGAATAAAAGTTCGATTGGAATTGGAACTCGAAAAAAATTCGCAAACAAACAACGCAGTTTTACATACACGTGTGTTTGCCTTTCTTTAAAACAAAAAGCATTTGTGTATTTGAAATAGTTCATGGAATCTCCCAAATATTGCTCTATGTGGTATATTCACCCAGAAATTTGGTAATAATTTTGACATATAATAGCAGTCATATTTTAAATGAGCCGCTGTATGGAATTAAACCTAGTCTCGAACTATTTTCCTTTGATGCATCATTGAAGTCCGGGCCGTAGTTTAAAACCGAAATGAAAATGATCTATGGCTGTAATTGTATGGCATGTGCCGCCATTTATGAAGCAATTTGAAAGATCATCGAGACTAGTCTCCCTGAAGTTGCGTCACACAGCATCACATAGCGACATAGTCAGTCCATACTTTTTAAATAAGCCCTTAAATTAAGTTCATAATTTGTTTACCCTAATATTGCTCATCAAAGACTCTACGGTCCAGTGCTGTGCCATTAAACTTGTAAACGGCACCATCATATTACTATGGTGGCTGATTTATGCCATGTCGTATTTTCGTGAGGACACGACAAATCCATAGAATAAAATCAGATTGGATGGTGTAGAAGTAATGTATGTAGATATAGCTGATTAATTTAGAGAATAAATGAATCAAGCATTTATCTGGCTCATGAAATATTGATGTTTATATCGTTGCATATACAGCACTCCGGAACGTGTAGGGGGATAAGAAAGTGACGTTTTAAGACAAGTTTTACTGAAGTGTTTAATGATTGTCTTTTATGACTTGGAAACTGGCAGTTATGTTTATATGTATCAATTTGTTCAATGAAGTACCATAAAACACTCCATGATAGATCTTATTTCGATTGTAAAGAAGTAATTAAAGCTAATAAACACTTATCAATCCTTTTAATCTCAATTACTAAATATTTATAATATGTATAATGTATGTAATTTTAACAACAATGTTACAATCATGACCAAGAGACATGTTAGTGGGTGATAATACTGATCACAATTAAATTGAGCATTAAGTAAATAAATGGTATTATGCGTGTTCACTAACCAAATACATGATAACAGTCAAAGCGTTTTTTTCTAAACAATATATATAGATTATATTTTATTGAGATACACTACACTTTCATCCTTTAACAAAATATATATAAAAATATCTTGAATTGTCTAGAAAATAAGATACACAAACAGAACATTCATACAACAGACCCTAATCAAATGTTTACACTGTTTAAAGGAATGCGTTATGAAAAAACTGATTTTATTACCTAATGCTCTATATAAATGTCAAATGGCTATTTTTAACTGTTTTTCAACTATTCTGAGTGAAACCGGATTAAACCTGTTATGTTTTACTGCGCAACGCCACTGCGCATGAAACAGTTTTGACTGTTGCCCTCGCGTGCGAACTGTTGCCCTCACGTGCGAACTGTTTCATAGAGTGCAGTGCCAAGAGAAGTAACCGCATTAAAAGAACTCCAAGCGTCCAATGAGCGAGATCATTGCAAGTGTATAGTAGAAAAAAAGTAAATTCTGTTGAAAATATCTACGATATGTCGCGGTTTGAAGACATTGAAGAGAGGGATCTCGAACTTTTGCTGAGAATCGGGACTCGCTAAGCACACGTAATGTCATCCGCTTCTGAAACTATCTTTATTCACGCCATGTTATATCTGTACTTGCATTAGGTAATAAAACACTTATTGCATGGGTGTTTGGGGAACAGTCAAAACTATTATCCCTCGGTATCAGGGACAACATTAAGAACTGTTGCCCTCGGCCTAACGTCCTCGGGCAACAGTTCTTAAGTTGTCCCTGATACCTCGGGAAAATAGTTTTGACTGTTCCCCCAAACACCCATGAAATAAGTGTATACCATTTACTGATCTATACTTATTTAGAAAATGAACGAGGATAATGCCTTCAATGTAACGATGTTACCTAAGAAATCAATAGCAATTGGCCAAAATAGAGCACACATATACATTACATTTCTTTCGAGTATTCTAATATGCAATTTACTTAACAGGAATATGCAGATGATGCAACATATTGAAAAGCTATTTCATAACAATATGATATTTCAAGATTATATTGACTTCATGACCCCAGCTACGAAAAAAGTCGGACAGCATAATTAAATATTAAAATTTCAAAAGGATTTGAATCCAAGTGTATTGCAGCAATTTTTCGAGGTGCTTCACAATAAAGATAGATCAACTGTTACGAAATTTAAAGTACATTGTATAAGGTTATTCATATTGATAAATAGGAAATTAATTACAATGTTAATTACTTACTATTAAATTATTAAATTATTTATCTAACATGCTCTTGTATATCAATATTTATCTTGAGTAACATGCTACGAAAACATTGTTGAGCATATGATCTTTATCATCTTTCATTGAACATTTACTGACAAATAAACTTAAAATTGGAAATGTGTTACTAATCCCTTCAAAATAAAGACATTGGTTATAATGGTGTAATTATCGTTCTACATTTCTCAACATTGCGCTGATGCTGTTTTTCGGAACATTGGAAAAATACAAATACATTTCTTGCCCATGCATCACTGAAAGTGGGTCTTCCAATATAAGAACACGTAATTAAAACAAAACTTAGCGTTATTAGAAGTAATTGCAGAATAATCATACAATCCGTTCACTTTAATGTTTTTTTAACGTGAGACAATATATCGAACCCTTTTAATTACGCTTCAGTTTATCTTTTTCAGTCAAAATAAGTTAATGTTAATTGAGAATAAAATATCAATATATTTGGTATGCTAATACCCTTGTGTCCAGTTTGTGTCTTATTAAGCCATGGCATGAACAAGATTGTAGCAGAACTAGTAAAATCTTGAACAAGACATTGATAGTTATATGCTTTTAAATTCAGCTTTACAAAAATAATTTAAAATAAATTAGTATCATTTGACAAGGATACGACACTGGTATAGTCAAAAACTGTGACGATCTGCGTAACGACATCTCCATATGATTAAATTATCGTGGGAGTGAGCGTAGCAACCGACCCTTGTTCGATATGTGGAAAGTAGAGATGTAGTACTTTTCGCTTTAGGAGAATGTATGAAAAGAACTGGTATCTTAAACGTTGATGAAGTGCAATACTACTTTTAGATGCACATAGGGTTCAGGCTCAAGCTCTCACTATTGTTTTTTTTTATTATTTGATATTAATATTAGCTTAACATTGAATTAATTCTCCATGAAACACATCACAAGAAGTAACAAATTCCTTAATGACGTGTTTAAATCACTTTGTCATATATTAGAACAGAAATAAATCTTATATTTGACATTTGCATTAGATAGGTATAGAAATGTAATTGGTGCTTAGAAAACATTGATGAGCATTGAGCTGGAATGGAAATTGATACACTAAAACAAAAACTAAATTTAAATTCAAGTTACACTATACACACATACATAGCGATTATTCCAGAACACTGAAAAGGGCAGGGAGTAAGAAAAAAAGGACAGGGTATAGCTGATGGTAAATGTCTCAAATGTACTATTACTGCATAGAAACAGACTAAAAGGGACAGGGAGGGAGAGAAAAAGAGCAGGGTGCAGTACCCTGCTATTCTGCATTGAAATAATCACTAACATACTAGACTATGATAAAATGTATCAATATGTCTTTAATTTACTTGTTATGATTTTAGCGAACAAATACGTTTCAATGATAAGATGTAATAATAAATCAACGTTAGGTGTTGGAACTACATTAACACACATTCTGATAAAGTTACTGTACTTTTACATCATCTTTACATGTAGTAGACGTCAGAATAACATGTCATTGTCATGTAGGAAACAGTAAACATATCCATGGCGTTTTACAATTTTGCTTAACATGCGTTGTATCACGGGGTCGTTAACTTTTCCAAATGGAAAACTCGTATTTTGTTTTCCCATCTAAATCCAATAATCAAACAACATTTCTTTTCATCATGTAACATTGACAAAGGATGAGCTAACATATCGGTTTTAGTTACAAGTCTACCAAAACCCTTACCATCTTTATCATACATATCAATATTACCAGAAAAAACATGTGATACCATTAAAATATCATTTATTGTAATTGTCATATTAGATGCTCCATCTATCAGTGTAAATGTAAACAATACTTCACCATCTGTATTAAACACATAAACAGTGTTAGCTTTTAGAACACAGACCCTTGTTTTGCATGTGTTAGTAGATATAGTGCGGAAAAAAACGGGTAAATGAGGATCAAGTGAAAGAAGATTCTCAATACGTTTAACCAAAGATCCTGATGATGAATATATATATAAACTATCACTACAATGTATCCAAAATTGATTATTACAGTAAATCATACCACCTTGACAAATAGGTTTGCCTTTTAAAACAACCTTTCTCTCAACAATAATAGTGTCTCCTAACATTAAAAAAACTATCTTCAATTTATTGTATAAAACAGCCACTTGTGATGGACCCATAGTAGCTACATAAGTAGGTGTCTTCTTAAATTGGTAGCAATCCTTCACTTCGAGTTGATTATCCAGCCTCTTCAGTTTGTTGTTTCCACCGTCAATAAGTAAAACAGTACCATCAGACATCTGACACATATCTGTTATGATACATTTTGTCTCATCAGAATCCACTTCTACACTAACATCACTAAATGATTGTACTTTATAGATGTGACTGGGACTTATCTGTAAAATATTTTAAGTTATAGAATATATTAACGATGTATATGGGTACTTTTATCCCGAGGGTACATATACGTGGATTGAAGGGGGTAGACTCTAATGATTGTTCACTTTTACTAGATCTCTTTGTTTGAAAGCTTTTATGAATATGTTTCATTTTAAACAGTTGATATTTGATACAACAATAATTAGTTCTACAAGTTGTTCAGCTATTGATTTAATTGTGTCATCAGATTGTAATAAAATTTTTCGGTCAGGTGTGATGCATACATCTTTAAGTAACTAAAGTCTTATATATTGTACTAAAAAA
The DNA here is from genome assembly GCA_025267735.1 of Mactra quadrangularis. NCBI lineage: Eukaryota > Metazoa > Mollusca > Bivalvia > Venerida > Mactridae > Mactra > Mactra quadrangularis. Next base: position 27,897,044 of record CM046297.1, on the reverse strand, counting down.
CTGCAAATAGGTTTGTTGGTGCACATAATAATGCTACTTTAAGATCATTAAAAATTATAGTAAAGATATTTTTTAAGCTTGTATTTTATCTATTGATTGTAATTCGGTTTTACTCTGTAAGAATGAAATTTTGAAACATATTTTTGTATCTGTTATTGACAATACTGCACCAGTTAAGCAAGAATTAAAAAAAGAAATGAACCTTTGGTGGACTCAGCTATTTAACAAGAAATCAAGGACAGAGATAAGTAGTTCTTCTAGTAAATGTAGATTTTATAAAACTGAAGAATTGTTAATGCTTTTAATCGTTTTAGAAACAATATTCAACATTTTGCGCATTGTGTCAAGAATAATTATTTTACAAATTCCGTACATTAGAAACAACAATTCTACATTCATAATGAAAACATTGAACGATTTGGGTTTACCATCTAAGAAAGGTTCTTCTAACGGAAATCTATGTACAAACATTAATGATATATTTTGAAAAAAATCACTAATATCTAAAACTTTAAATAATTTGCACCAGTTGCATGTAAAATATTCAAAAACCTATCTGGCTGTGATAATTAATGTGATATAACTTATTGTTTAAATGTATGACATAACAATACCGTTATATTTCAGGTGATACTTATTTTTTTACGTTTTTTGTTGTTGATTTTAACGTCGCATTCAACACATATATATGTCATATATACGACGACCAGCTCTTCCTACTATAGGTTTCCTGGACACTTTTCTATCTCCAGTATTAAATTACCCTACCACGAGGCCGACAACTCATGTATAGGGTATGACCTGCCGCGACCGGGTCGACTCAGACATGCTAACCACTACGCCACGGGCGCGGCTATTTTTTACGTAGTATAATATGATTTTATAATTGTATGAAATTTGTCTCCCTTTGTCCTGCCACAAATACCAAGGACCACATGGAAAATAAAGACTAGTTCTTTTTTTTGTGTGATCCTTGATATTTGGAAGCATGTAATGGTACTAAAATCAAATGCATTTTTTAACTGTTCTGAGTTAAATCATTGTCTTAGTAATTTTAATTTTATTTATATTCATATTCTGTCAGATTATATTAATTGTACCATTATGGCAAAAAATTCATTTTTCTATTTTCAAATGTGTATGGAACTATGATTTTGTTCATTTCTACATTTTAGTATGTTTTTAGGCACATGGCAATCTGTTCTAGGTCAAATCTTACTTGTCTTAAACTTTTTTTACAAACCAAGAATTTTGAGACGCCGTAAAATGAACACAAGTTTGTTGATACGGCGTTAAACCCAATTAAAATACAACACAAAAACAAAAAAATGTACTTATAGTAGGTTGCAAATGAATTGAAACACAAACTCACTTTACTCGTGAGAGAAGATATCTCCTCATCTTGTTGACGTATTTCTTTTTGTAAATCCTTTAATTTGTTCTCCATCTGTAATGTATTCACAATTTATCGTCAACAATTTTTGTTTCGTAAAGGTATCACAAACATAAAAGCTTTAATTGCGACTTTTTCTAGTAGTGGGTGTTTGCTGAGATAAAATTTATCGAGCGTGATATTTTATATTAAGAGCATTATATTGTGTGGCTGTTCCAACAGATAACTGTGTCGTTTTTTGACTGTTGTATTGAACACCTATTTCAAATGTGATGTAAGTCAATATATCTTCTCCGTCTGCAATTGTTTACAAAGCATCATAATATTTGAATTTCACGTAAAGAAATAATTAACACCTTTATATGTGATCGTATTTAGTAGTAAGTGTTTTTCAAGTTAAAATTTATTTAGCGGGCTATTTAATAACTCAAAATGTAAGCTTTAACTTCGGCCTATTTAATTTTGTTCCTAAAATGGTGATGCTATAATGTAACTAAAGGTTAAAAAGACGATGCTGATAATCTATTTAGTAGGAGAGTTTAACAACAGACAGTCATAAACAAAGACCCTATACAAACCAATTGAAGCACCGTTAGTATTATATCGTTAAAGAACCACATGCCTAGGTCAAATGTGATGTAAATCGTAAAAAGTTAAATGATTCTACAAGATATATCCTTTCATAGTTCAAAATTGGAACATATATATCATGATTGACAAACGAGAAAATGTTAATCGAAACGTTTTAAAATGTTGTCAGTTAGTGTTATATTGAATTACTTACTTTTTTATCAAGATATGATATCTCAGTATCTTGCTTACTTTTATCTTGTTTTAACTCTCTGATGTCATCTACCATCTGCAATATCTACCAATAAACGAGTATTGTATATGTATATTAGACTCTGATTGGCCATAAACCGTGTAAGATAATATTTGTATTATGTACCAAAGTTATAATTTTGTAAAACATGTTTGGAAAATCGATTTAAGTTTAACATCACTGTTTATGGCGTTATGTTGGCCAAACTCCCAATCTACGTTCCGAGACAATATCAATTACCAATTATCAATTACATTCCCACAGTCAGTCAACAACTTCATCTTTCCCGAACAGAAGTCGATTAGATATCGAGTGTACATTGCCGATGATATTACAGTACTTGCGACATTTGAACTACTACGGGTTAACAATGTGCCACTGTAAAGGCATGACACTTTCAATTCATGAAATTTTGACCTCGAAGTTGAAGCACTTCTTACAAAGGAAATGTACATGCCATGTCCCTATGATGCAAGCGTATGTGAAACTACATATTTGATAAAAATAAATTTTCTATTGTAAAACAAATTGACAAAAACTGCACGTTTATGTGTTATATTGTAAGAGTAACATTGATTCATTGGACATACTCCAAATCAATGAAAATGTAACGATAGATTAAAAAGTTATGAATATCCATCCAAAAACACGCAAATAAAATTGACTTTATGTCATACATTATACAAAAGTTTGTGAAATGCATATCACTTTATGTATCATTACAGTCATATTCTGAAACAAACGATTCCTAAAATGAAATTGAACAAAGAACATTTGAATTATTTTAGTATAGTACAAATCAATTGAAACACAAACTTACTTTACTGTTGAGAGAAGCTATCTCATCATCTTGTTTACTTGTTTCTTGTTGTAAATCCTTGAATTTGTTCTCCATCTGCAATGTATTAACAAATTATCGTCAACATTTTTGTTTCGCAAAGGTATCACAAACATGAAAGCTTTAATGCGACGTTTTCATATTTGCGATCATTTTCTAGTAGTGTGTGTTTGCTGAGATACAATTTATCGAGCGTGATATTTCCTTATGAGAGCATAAGGTAGTGTGAATGTTCTATCAGAAAACTATGTCGTTTTTACGCTGTTGTATCGAAAGCCTTTTTTAAATGTGACGTAACTCGTTAATTTGTAAAATAATTCTACAAAATATATCTACTCCGTCGGAAATATTTCACAAAGTATCATAATATTTTACATAATGAAATAATTAACATCTTTATATCCATTCCTTTTTTCAGTAGTTGGTTTTTGTTGAAAGAGAATTTATTGAGAGGGATATTCAATAACACAAAATGTAAGCTTTAACTTCGGCTTCTTCATTTTTGATCTTTAACACGGTGATACGAAAATAAACCCAAATGTTTAATGAACAATGCGATAAAATCCATTGAGAAGGTGAGTTTAACAACAGACAGACATAAACAAAGACCCTATACAAACCAATTGAAGCACCGTTAGTATTATATCGTTAAAGAACCACATGCCTAGGTCAAATGTTATGTCAAGCGTAAATAGTTAAATGATTCTACAAAATATATCTTCTCTAGTTCAAAACGAGAAAATGTAAATCCAAACGTTTTTAAATGTTGTCAGTTAGTGTCATATTGAATTACTTACTTTTTTATCAAAAGATGATATCTCAGTACCTTGCTTACTTTTGTCTTGTTTTAACTCTCTGATGTCATCTACCATCTGCAATATCTACCAATAAACGAGTATTGTATATGTATACTACACTCTGATTGGTCATAAACCATGTAAGATAATATTTGTATTATGTACCAAAGATATAATTATGTAAAACATGGATTGTTTAGAAAATCGATTTCAATTTAACATCACTGTATATGACGTTATGTTAGCCAAACTCCCAATCTACGTTCCGAGACAATAGCCATTACCAATTATCAGTTATATTCCCTCAGTGTGTCAACAACTCCATCTTTCCCTGACAGAAATCGCTCAGATATCGATTGTAAATTGACGATGATAATATAGTACTTTCGACATTTGAACTATTATGGGTTATAAATATGCCACTGTAAAAGCATGACACTTTCGATTCAAGACATTTGACCTCAAGGTTGAAACACTTCTTATCCAGGAAATGTATATGCCATGCCCATATGATGTAAACGTATGAAAACTACAAATTTGATTAAAATATATTTTACATTTTAAAACAAATTGATAAAACTGCACGTTTATGTGTTATAGTGTATGTTTGAAAAGACGTTACATCAAATCCATATGATATAAGTTATTTTGAGAGCAACATTGATACATTGGGCATACTCCAAATCAATTAAAAAATGTAACGATAAATTAAAAAAAGTATGAATATCCATCCAAAAACACGCAAATTAAAGTGACTTGATGTCATACATCATACAAATGTCAATGAAATGCATATTGACTGAGATTTGAATCTTTAAGACGTAATACATTTTGATATCACTTTATGTATCATTACGGTCATATTCTGAAACAAACGATTCTTAAAATGAAATTGAACAAAGAACATTTAAATTATTTAGTATAGTACAAATCAATTGAAAGACAAGCTTACTTTACTGTTGAGAGAAGCTATCCCATCATCTTGTTGTTTACTTTTTCCTTGTTCTAAATCCTTGAATTTGTTTTCCATCTGCAATGTATTGATCAAAAGCATTAATCGCTGTTGTCGCTCAAAAGAATGTCTTCTTCGTAAAACTATATATAGATATGTGTACATATATGAATGTATATCAATACATTAAAATCGGTTATATCTAAAATACACCGCAAAGGCTCCCGGAACCGGAATTAAATAAATAAAAACCTTTTAAATCACCTATCGAAAAAAGCACGATTCTATGTAAAAAGTAGTGGGTTGTAGTGTGTCAGATTGCGTGTGGCAGATATAGCAACGTTCTGCTAATACGACCACATGGCGTTCTGACAGAAAGTGGTTTAAAAAACTTCCTAAAATAATGTCTCTGGGAGTAATGCCATGATTCTCCATTATTTAAAGTTGGTGATTCTACAATAATTGCGATAAATAAAATTTCTTTAAAATCTAATTGGCTATATAATCTTTTAATACCTAGAAGATGCCATTATGTTAACGTTTTTGATATTAAACATACAAAATGATCTGCTGACCTGCTAATTCAATTTATGATTATTTCAACCAGGGCACATACCTTCAACATGCTGTCTTAGGAAGAAGTGTTATGTTATTGAACAGCTGGTTCATTTGATAAGTTTCTACATTTTATAGAATTTGTTGGTAAATACGGGGTTTAATTGTAGTGCTTTAGATTTTAGTCAATGTTTTGTGCTTATTCCCTTTTGGCATTCCATGCTCTGGCAAATTTTTACCTTTAGTAATATTGTAGTAATAAATATGTTCCCGACCTTCGTGAAATGGCAGAAAATCTGTTATTTCGTTCTAATTAATGATAAAAATAACTCTTGATATAATACGGCGTATAAATTCTTTAATTTCTTATTACTTAACAAGTTTTGTACTTTACTTTTTTGGCTGCATTGCAGCCCGTGTAAGAGATGGGTTGTTTGTGACCTCCCGTGTTTTATTTGTATGTTACTTGGTTTAATTTTGTGTGAACATTTAGTCCCATAGAATGGAAAGCTTACTTATTTATCTGTTTTTCATTTGTTTTTGAAATTATATTGTATTGTTTGTTCTATTAAGTTTACCATAATTATATTTGTTCGTTTTTGTTTGTGCTTTAATTTACCACAAGAACCTTTGCGGAACAAAATAACTGTTTTACACTGAACTTTACTGGCGCTCGTATGTCGAACAGCTGGAGTAGCTTCGCTGAATTCTGTGTTTGTATATGTACTTTAATGATCGTTGTACTCTGTTAACCAGGATCTTGTTATTTGTTTATTACTCCATAGAATACTACAGAAATCACGCCAAGTGGTTTTGGACCAAAAGCTACTCTCTCAATTTCTGAACTTTTCAATCCTTAAGTGCGCATGCTACACTGGACCAGTGCTATGAGTGATAGCATAGTGACAATTATCATGAAATCACGTAATGCAGAAAAACATATTCAAACGTAATTGTAAGTCATTAGCAATACAATCTTCAATTGAATACATAATGACAAAGATTTCAATCTTAAATGAGTTAAACACTTAATATTACTTTATGTATCTTACATCCTTGTTCTGTAATGAAATACTGTAAAAATAGTTTAATCGTTATAAAACCATTTTTATAACTAAATCAGAGAACGTGTTAAGATCATCTTAGTATATAACGAATATGTTTTAAGGTAAACTTACCTTTGTCTCAATAGAGGACAATTTATTATCTTGTTTACTTTTTTCGTGTTGTAAATCTTCAAATTTGTTCTCCATCTGCAATGTATTCACAAATTATCGTAAACAATTCTGCTGTTTGTTACACAGAATTTCTACACTATAAAATATAAAAACTTAATATACATTCAGATTTCACTTATTCAGACTCTGTCTTGATGAAGCAACTTATCATGCGTTTATTCTTTTGACAATTTGTAATAAGTCAACTATCTTGAATAAACATTTAATAGGAATATGCATTGAAATTGAGTTTAAACATTTTAATCAACTAAAAAACGAAATTTAAAAAAATAAAACACGGTTCGTCTTTCTTACTTTTTTATTGTATTTTGATACACATTCTTTCGTAACAAAAAGAGCTCACGATGCTGCGACCAGAAGCAATAGTGACTGGAAAAGGAAAAATGATAATATATGGCTGAAAAAGTGCATTTTCAATATATTTTGATTTAGCAGTATATCTTGTTTTACAGATGACATAAACTAATCGAACAGGCTAATAATAAATGTATGTCTTCATTTTCCGGTGTTCACTTGATATATGAGAAAGTAATTTTCTTTTACTTTTTGTATGTCTTAAACATAAATACAAACTTTAGTCATGGTAAGTACAGATGCTACAAGAGAGCTTACATTGCTTCTTAGTTCTGCTAGATTTTCTTCGTACGTTTTATTGTTTTCAGTTTCATCCTGTAATTTACGTTCTAATTCGTCTATCTGAAATTGATTAAGACGTGGTTATAACCAGAACTTCATCATTACTGTTTCAAAATTGCAACTTCAATATATGAGATGCCTTTAAGAAATCTTACATTAACGATAATCAGCTCATTGTCCGCATAGTCACAAAAATTCTCAACAATTGGTCTGTTATGGCTGGGTTTGGTTCTACCTAGTATAGGCGCCCCAGCAATGAAAATATATTTGGATTCAATACCAAGCCATTTTTGCAAAATGTCTCTGATAATATGACTCCAGTTGTCACTAACACTTTAAATAAATCAACGAAAAACAAATTGTTTCGTCTAAATCCGACGTCAGCATCGATTGATATATACTCGGCAAAAATAAAAACCTGACAGTGTATATTTGTTTAAATTTTTAAAGAACAAATGACTGAAATGTAAAAACAAATGTTGGGCATGATAGAAAGATGTATGCACAACATTGATATGGATTTTGGTGGTTATTAATGACGTTTTGGTTTGTTAAATTACACATGTTCTGATGTAAGGGTCAAAATTAAATTTGTCAGTTTTGTGGCTGTACCATGTTGACTACGTGTGGATGTTTTAATCATTTCATCAACAGTTGTAAATTAATTTGAGTTGTTATTTCATTCAATATCTGTTGTGGCCTCCTTTAGCTCTAAGAAGTGCGTCAACGCGTCGACACATAGAATTGCCGTAATGTTGAACAAGGTTATTCGGAAGGTTGTTCCATTCTGCTATCAACGCATTTTCAGCTCGTGGATGTTTTGTGGGTTGTGATTTCGCCGAACATTTCTGCCAAGCGCATCCTAGATATGCTCTATGGGGTTCATATCTGGAGACTTTGCTGGCCATTGCATGGTGTTGACGTTGGCTGCAGCTAAGCGAGCGCGTGTAATCCTCGCGGTGTGAGGACGGACGTTGTCATGTTGAAACACAACTGGGGCGTTCCTTCGCATAAATGGAATGGCTTCGGCATTCAAGACTTCGTCAATGTATCTCTGGGAGTTTAAGTTGCCGCGGATAACAATAAGCCGGGTCTTCTGTCCACCCATTATACCGCCCCACACCATAACGCCTCCACCACCAAAACGATCATGCTGTCGAACACAAACATGTGCGAACCTTTCGCCCTGCCGCCGATAAACTCTTGCACGGCCGTCAGCATGACTGAGATTGTAACGAGACTCATCTGAAAACAGAACGGTATTCCAGTCACGTCGCCGCCAGTGACGGTGCGCACGTGCCCACCCAATACGAGCATGACGATGGCGTTAAGTTAGAATACCGCCTGTATATGGGCGTCGAGCTCTAATAGGACGCTGGCATGCACGTAACCGATTACGAATGGTTTGAGCAGTAACATTAAACCTTGGTGCTGTCAAGGTCGCCGATCTGAACCTGTCGCGTAAGTAAGTTAAAACGATGGCACGGTCGTCCCTTGGGGTAGTTGCCCTTGGCCTACCTGGCCTTGGACGATCATGCACATCACCCGTAATCTATAGCGTCTTACAAGTTCATGAACTGTGTTGCGGCTGCAGTTAAACATTCTACTCACGTTAACAACGGATACCCCACCCCGCAGCATTCCTATTGCTTGATTTCGTTCTCTTTCTGACAAATGTGCCATCATGAAAGCAATCAACTTTAGGTGTGAATTACACTACACTGACACTGAACACATGTATAGTGCCTTTCATAACTGTCTATCTGACACAGTTCAGTCTGCACGAAGTTTACGTGCGAAAATTGAAAATTTACGCTTGGCTGCGTATTATTGACAATAGTCGGACAAGACAAAACAGGTGTGTAGTGTAACGATAGTACATGTATACACACTACACAACATTTTATTCAACACACATATGAAAACGTAATTGACAGAAATAAAGTGTCAGGTTTTTATTTTTAATAAAAAAATCAAATTTGACTTGGAATTAGTTTTGCTAGGTAACTTGGTTTATTTTGGTATTCATGGTACTCATATCATTAAGCAAATGTTAATCAGTAGAATATTGTTCAGCAGTTCGATCTAGATAAATCTTTACTCATCAAACATACAAACCATATCCAACGAAAAGTTCACAAAAGTCTGATCTCGATATTTGTGGTGACACAATGTCACTACACACACTTCAATTAAGCTTTCGAAACCGTTTTTCAATGCCACATTCAGGTTCACAAAATCCGCTTGTTTTTTATTATTTTGCTTTAAATTAGCCAGCCAAAAGATCACGCATAGCTCGTATAGGATAACTTGAGACAAAATAAAACGATACCATTTTTATACACAGGTGAATCTAAGCATAGTACTCATAATTATAGATTTCAGTCTGTTCTAAATGTATTAAAGTTATAACCAGCGTGTTCTAGCTGTGGCCCAACGGCTATTATGTCTGACTCCAGAGTAGAGTAAATTCGAATCTCTTTTCATATGGTTTAAGGATACTATGTTGTATGCAATTCGTTTTAATTTTTTGATAACTTGGAGGTCTTACCTTTTTAAAAAATTACTATGAAAAGATATTTTTTTTAAAAATACTATTTTTTATCATGTTTATATATTTATAACAAAACTAATCATATTATAATTGCCCAGCATAATGAAATACTTAAATGTATCATACACAATTTTATCAATCACGAAAACACACGTAAATGCATGATTAATACATGTTTCATCACACAAAATAAAGTAAAACAAACTTCAACCGGGTTTGAACCTGATACAAAAAGTATTTAGTAATTCATAATTCATCTTTATTTGGCATAAAACGGCATTACCTATGCCTTTGGCCATTTACTAAATTCATGGCAAAGACCACATTTAGTAACAAACTGTCGTCTCTACTACCTGAGCTATTTGCATATCCATAATTCATTACTGTTATAAATTTATACTGTCAACTAATCTTCATATTCTGTGCAATATATAGGTAAACAAACCGATTTGTTTGTCTCAAGTTATCCTAAACGAGATATATCACTACAAATGTCATTAGGAGTTCAGAAAATCCAAGTTTGGTTTACAATTGAACTATTTGGTTGTTTTAAATACGAATTTCATCAATGTATTTCCTTGCTGAAATGACACGTGATCTATGTATTTATATATTCCACTATTACATTTAGACTATAACATGTACGTGTTTCTTTAAAATACATAATTTATTTTACAGTCTTGCGTGGATGCAAATCATATGCACATTTTCTGTTACGGTGTATTAATCACTTTATCCATTAAAATGTATGACTCCTTATATATGATATCAGTATATTCTGGCCTCCGCTAAATGTAAATATGAATGTTTAACACAATTAAGCACTGATTGTACCAAAATGCAACTATGATACTTCAATAATCAATCATATGAATGGAAGTTTGTACAATACCTTATGTTGGTTTATCTGTGTTTTTAATTCTTCATTTTTACGTTCTAGAACCTACAAAACAATAAAGCACTACCCTGACAATGTTATCGTTAATTTACAGGTCATCAATGTTATTTAACATTACGAGTGAATTGTTTGATTGCTGGTTGCTTGTATACTGTACATTGACCACTAATACACATCACACGTATTTCATGTTTTTGCTATTTGTGAAGTGAGGATATATTTTTTACTAACATAACCAAAAGAAATAAGCCATGATTAAAAAACAATCATTGGATCGTTAGTATCATTTTAAAACCTGGACATTTCACTCACAATAATGCATAAACTGATCTGCAAATTGAATTTACAATTCAAATCGCAAGCATTTATTCATATTCCTTATTCATGTAAAATATTTACGAACACACAATCTTATTTGCAGCACTTAAGTTAAAACTAATTTATAAATTTAGAAAAGATGTATTTGTAAATAGTTATATAAATAAACATATATATAAAACCATTTTCTGCAATTCGTATTCTTTTTCTTTTAGTAGATCTTCGTAGTTCAACTTTGATTCTTGTCTCTGAAAAATCAGTACTCCTGTCACTTTAGTGTGTGATTGTACTCTATTCTACATTATTTTGTTATGACAAAAGACCATTCATGCCACCGAGCGTACAATATCTTTAAGAATAGTAATCAGCTATGGTTTTGAATAATTGTTCAATACATATTTCGTATTTCTTTGTCGAAACAAAATGCACTACGACAAATAAGATAGAAGGTGTACAATATTCATTTCAATTATACGTGTCAACAGCAAACTAAAATGCATTGGTAAACAGTTTCACATTTGGAAGAATAAGTTTTATAATTGAAAACTAATGTTACAATAAATATAAAATGTAACTTAGAACAAATACAAACGGTATATATGAATGACTAACCTTGCTCTCTATTTTAAACATTGCTAATGATTTCATTGTAGCATGTACTCCTTTGGGTGATTTAAAATCAGCATTCAAATAATTGAATTGTAACTGTAATGCTTTATTTGCTAGTTTGTGTATTTCACCATCTTCAGTGAAGAGAGTAACTGTCAAGTTTTCTACCTAGAATTATATTAAATTAGTTATAAAATAAATCAAAACCTTTCGAATGTCATACATGTAATAAATTTCATCATTTAATTAATTTTCCAATTAAATAGATGTAATAATATTTATACTTATTAATTACTATGCCACACAATTAACATGTTCAAAGTACTCTTAAATATGTTAAGACATAAATGGGGGCCATGTGAAAATTTTAATCATGTAATCATATCAACAGGTATTTCTATTAATATGTTATTTAAGTTACTCAAAAAAATAGATTGAAACATTGGGCCAATAAGAACTTTAATAAAATATCTTTTAAACTCATGTTTAAAACTTCACATATACCTCTTCAAACGCTTTTAAAACTTTCGAAGTATCGAAAACTTCCGTAGTTGAAGAATCGACAGCCACGTTTTTAATGAGTGTTTTCATCTCTAGAAAGTAATTATCTCTTTTATCATCGGACAACCGATTATCGATACTATGCATCAACTCATGTCTGGACAGAATAACCTGCAGAAAAGTGTTTGAAAAGAAAACTAACAGTAGTTAAAAAGTAAAACATGATTTAGAATAACTAATTATATCAAGTGATCGTCATTACAAAACTATTTCATTGTTAAAATTTGCAATACAGGAAATTTGGAAAACACTTCAATCAATCTTTTGCGTTATATACATGCGTGTTGTAAGAAAACCAAAACGTTGAACATAATATGTGTACAAGTTTATTTACAACGATGTAACAGAAGTTTGCAATATTACCTGGCCTACATCAAACCATATCAAGTTTCCATGAAATAATTTACATCGACTCATCAAACTCAACACAGCAAATGGTTCGACCTCTTTTGGTCCCAACGAAGTTTCAATTTCGCAGTTATGACTAACGTATAGTTTAGAAACTATCCACCAATAGTCTGATGGTGAAATTGGCTTTTTACTAGCATGTCGTTCCCATCTTTTACATGGACAACTACGAAAAGAACGAACAATATAATGTTCATTTAATAAGAAAATAACTGCGTTGTTTAAAACAACTAACAAAGTAAATATATGTATAAACATAAACACTCATATGAGATGTATAATATATACTTTTCCTATCCGCGTTTAAATGTAAAGATGGAACTAAGCATAATGTTTATGATGCTTTAATTTTCATACCGATGTTGAAATATAACATTTATATTTCGACAACCAGTTGATAAGGCAACTTTGATAAAAGATTAAGGGTAAACGCAATATTAAAATAGCAAATTGGGGTATATGAATTGTATGCATAACAAATTGTGAACTTTGTACCTGCCTTTGAAATTGTCTAGTATTTTCTTGAACACATCGACACAAGTTGCACACTTTTTGTCATAAAGAGCCCACGAATGCTCGTTTGTGTTCTTCTTTGATTTCTTTTTTTTAACTTCTCCATTTACTGCAACTTTAATCAATAATTCTTTAAAGTGATCTTCTTCACCAGGTCCATGCATATGAACTAGTTCATCAATAAATGGTTCCATCTTTTTTTTTAATATAACTAATTGAACCATTTCGGACATTCTGGAGATTAAGTACTGCCTTGGCCCAGTTTGAAAATTCTTCGTCAAAGTTGTCTTCATGCTTAAACATTTTTTATTAAATCTGTCAAATACAATAGCAATGAATTAGTGTACATTTGTGTTTATGTAAGTACATTTAATTCCAGTGAGTTAATATTATGAGTGTTTCTAACAGGTGTAAAAGATGAATATTAAAACCTGACTTTAACTATTTTATATTCATACCAAGTTTTAAGATGATTTCAAATACATATCTATTAGAACCTATACAAAACCAGATTCGGTATACAGATATAATGTTTAATGGAATTTGTTTTTGTCATTTTCTGGTTACATTTGATCGGGATATAATAACTTTTAACGGAAACTTGTCAGAGTATATAATGACTAAGTATGCTATACATGTAAAACAAATGTTGAGAAAGTCAGTTAACGAATTATGAATTTAATATATATGTATCAACTTTTTTAAAACTAAAAAATGTGACAACTTACAAATGATGTTTATCATGTAATAAATATCGACCCCGTATGTCACGGTATAGACACTTTTTGGTGCATTTTTTGTGACTTCTATTGTATATTTCTTGCAACATAAAGGTAAGTTTGTCTTAAAAATGATTAGATTTTTTGACACAATTACAGACACCGAATGGTATTTTGAAATTATACAAAAAATAAACCAAATCTGTGAACTAGTACCATTAACTGTGTGCCACAATTTAGGTCGTCATTACTGTATTTAGTCTAATCATTACAATTTATCAAATCAATTGTCTTAACAACCAAAAAATTGTTATGCAACATAACTTGCGTTGGTAGCCATCTGTTTTTATCAGTCACATGACATCCACTTATATAAGATTACTTCACTTTGAAACTGTAATAAGCAGCCACATGTTGTATATGGCCTGATAATCAAATATATCACTCGCTGATTTCATTTATTTTATTTTATTATTTTTCTATTTGGGTTTAATGCCGTATCAACACTTTTGGTCATTTAACGGCGTCCAATATACCAAGTAGTAAAATGGCGAGGGCGGCGTGTCTTTGCCCATGTAGCGGATTTTTTAAACGTTAAAAATGTATTTACATAACTTATAAAAGAAAAACTTCTTATATTTTCCTAATATATCATTTGTGTCTTCTTTAAAGAACAGTTATAAAAAGAAGATGTCAAAATAATCAAATAAGAATTTGTATATCTAATGTATAATGAATAAAATAATGAAACATTTTATCTTAACCTGTTTATGTGGTGATTTACTGAAAGCAACCAATCCAGTCAATTATCTATACCGATTGGTTAATACAGATTATATTGTGCACTCATAGTTTTGATATTGAATTATTTTATTAATATTTTTTTATATTTAATTTTTTCGATGGATGTTTGTGTACAAACTTTAATATTTATCTATACAATAGACTCATTTAATATATTTCAATGAAAGGCATGCGTCTGAAGCTTTAAAGAGAGAGGAGCGATTATAGTAAAAGTTGCAGACGTTCTTTTTTTGTTTGTATTAACTTAGGAAAAGAGTTTAATAATCCCGCCGACGTCATTAGACGTTACGTCTACTTATTGGACATAACATTTTACATTCAATTTGATGTAAAATATTAGTTATAAAGATTTTTGACGGTGCATATGGGTCCTTCTACCCCAAGAGTACATATACCCCGAGGCTTAGCCGAGGGGTTATATGTAGCTTCTAGGGGTAGAAGGACCCATATACACCGTCAGAAATCTTTATTACGATTTTACGATACTTCACATCCAATTAAAATCAGCCAACAGTTCTAAAATGTGCAAGAAAACAATGCAGTTTTTAGTTCAATTTCCCCGCTGCGCACCCCGTTGCTTTTTTACCTTGATCTCAGCAATTCTCCCATAATTGTTGCCAATTTGAAAAGTGAAATGTCGACAAATGAACAAACTGTAATCATTTAGTTTTTAATATAATTGCAAAGTTCAAACCTTTGTGGTCTTGGAACAAAAATATAACGCACACCATTCTAAGACTGAGAAAGATATACGAGTTCAAAACTATAGGTCAACTCCTACCTTACGGAAAATAGAAGCACGAGTACAAGTAATTGATAACTAGTTTTAAATTGAAAGTCTGTATTTCTGTCCATCTTAGTACGGAATTTCAATCAATGGCGAATAGTTAGACAAATTTAAGCAAACTTTTTTTGCAATATATACATGCTTGTCAGAATAGCGCAAGCAGAATTCATCATCATTTTTGTTGTTAAGATAACGTAACACAATTATGTCAATATGTGTACTTGTCACATATAGACATGGGGAACATTCTTTTCCAAATTGATGAAAGCTTAAACATATAAGGCACAAAATAAAATGTCAATTAGTTTGAAACATGACACCGTATGCTCATACGTAATGACATATTTGATATACCATGGAGTTACGGAACATAGTAAAAATTAGAAAGTCTTCCAAACTCGAACAAAATTGCATTTTAATATCGATTAGATAATACGAAAGTATAATTTATTAATAGCACAGGGTAATTTTTAATGTTTAAAACAAGATTTAAGTTTATGTTCTGCCATATTACAAAATTATTATACTACTGAGCTTGGAATATAACAAATGAGATATAAGAAGTAAGTATGATGATATTAACCTAACTAAAATGCACTTTTACTGATATGTTCTAGTGTGTTTATCATGTAGATATATGAAATAAACGACACTGATCGTGATGAACATTATAAATAGTCAATAAATTAGCTATTTGTTAAAATAACTATGCTTAGCGGCGTTACGGAACATATGTTATGGAAAGTATTTAGCACCACGATGGGATCTAATTATATTAACATCCCATTCGTTTGGGTTTGACATTATAATTTTTGGAGATCGTGTAGGTCATAACTATTATGCAGTAAAATGGGTAATTTTTAATCCGTGCCAATTAAAACTCGAGGACGCGATCATACTTAATTTAGTGAGAATCATTTTTTAAATTGACAATCACATTTAGGAATGAAATCAAATCCAGAAAAGTTTGATAAATTGTATGCATAGTTTGGCTTAAATTCAACTTTGGTCAAACGTTGCATTTGATATATACCTAAAAGAAAAGGAAACTGTTTTTGTCATATGTGTATTTACGAAGTATTTCTAAAATTGAACTGGCAAAAAACTTTGGTATTGCTAAATTTATTTTGTAATATTTTTTTTTCATTAAATATTGCAATCGCTTATTAACATATTTACTTGTTTCTTACCCTATGATAAAAGTTATTAAAGTAAGAATATCATTAAATAATAATAAATAGTATGGTATATATCGTTAGTTTAGCAAATGTGGTCTTGAAGAAATTTGATAAGATATTCCATCATATGTTATGCGTTCGGAGATTCCTAGCTGTTTCATTCAGATTTTGAATACCCGTGGCGTAGGTGCAAGAGACGCTTAAAATTGACTTTGCGCAACGTCTTTGATGGGTGCTCATGTTGAGATTGGTCATCAGTGGAGAAGACATTTTTTTTCAAAACAATAACTGGAAATTTCAACTAATCACGCACAAGATAAAATGGAACTTTTGAATGATATCAACATTCTCAAATCTTCAGACATTCTGATTTCGTAGGTCATTGTTTTAATGTGTAAGAATCATTGTTAAGTCGATTCAGACATTGCCAATTTGTTATATATTCTTTATTGTTGTTTAGACCATGATTTTGCTTTAATTGGTTACACAAATATTGTTTTGTTACGAATTTGAAACGTATACAGCTGTGTCAAATATGAAAATCTCCACGGACGCAACTATTTTCATGAATATTCATCATATAAGACTGGAAAACGATCAGTTAGTCTGTTTACGTAGTAAAAGTACTGTGATAATGTGAAATGCATTCAAATCAATTTCAATTCAGAGATCACGTAAATCGTTATTATTTCAATCTATGTTCCGTTACAAGCTCTCTATACTCCGTAACGAAATGAATTTTCATTCTCAATGAAAGAGTTATCAACGTTTTTTCTTTCCACTTAAAGAAATATGTCAATGGATGTATTATTAATTGTAAAATTTAAACTATGAAAGTCATCCATCACACAGATTTCAGATTTATGCTTCATCATGTACCTTCACTAAAATATGTTTTTCTTACACCGTAATTGTTAGTGCTAAGGCCTAATTTTGCTTTTAACTTGCACAAACGATCAAAAGAGAAATATCAAAAACAATAACAGTTTATTTCTTCCATAAATCATATCATACAGCTTGT
This sequence comes from Mactra quadrangularis, assembly GCA_025267735.1. Lineage (NCBI taxonomy): Eukaryota > Metazoa > Mollusca > Bivalvia > Venerida > Mactridae > Mactra > Mactra quadrangularis. The sequence goes on along the minus strand of CM046297.1, from coordinate 27,879,442 downwards.
CAAATACTTGTTACGGAGAATAGTCGTTACGGAAGACAGAGGTTTTGTAAAAGTTTCCCTCGATAAATAAAAAAATAACAATAGATTTACGCGTTACTTGCACTTGATCACACCAATGTACAGTGGCAAACAATAATTCAATGTAAAAACACCTATAATGTCGCTAGCAACTGTGCTACGCTTGGTATTGAAGCATAGTTTCTTAAATGCGACATTTAAAAATTTGAGTTTGGAGTTATTTTGTTCATTCTCCTTTGGACAGATGAGATTCAAACTTTGTTTTCAACGATATTTGACTCGTTGTAGTATTAGTAAACGGTTTAACAATTAAGAACAACACCTTTTGGAAAGTAATTTAACCATGCAAAAATAGTTACGGTAACATAGGACTGTTTTGGAGACAATCCTAAAATGTGGAAAATCAAAGAATTTCATATTAGTATAAGTAAAATATCTTTACAATCATACAATTCACTACGCATATACTGTAAATAAATACATATTATAAGCAATAACAAACCTTAGATTAATTATTTTATTTTTCAAAGCAAATATTAAAAATAGATCTGGAGACACGGCATTTTTCTACTTATTGAGGTTTTTGCTTAGCATTTTTTGCCAAAAGGCGTAAGTTTTCAATGTTTCTTTTGTACCACTTTAGCAACAACAATCTAACTTAACATTTCCAAGTGCTTAAAACAATAAGTTTTGTTTCACGTTAAGTATATAGTCGTATATAACCTGGAGACACGTGTTTTTCAAAATGGTAACCATTTCTGGAGAACGGCTTATCTACGTTTGATCATTATGTCATAGTGGCAGCCATGTTTTGATGTGTTGTTTGACGTTTAAACTAAAATACAAGTGGATTTAAAAATCGGAAAGTACAAGGATCTTAGTAAAAAAGAAAAAATACACAATGGCGATAGAGATATATGGACATGTATCAACGAATTAGTCGCTGACGTGATAAACTGTTATGGAACGATGAAAATGGTTTTTTCGAAAAAAGAGTCGTGAGAAACTACGTGGAATCTTATTTGAGAAAGATCGTTTGACAGCCAGTTTCATTATTTATACTTAATGCAAAGCTTGGCATGCCAGAGTGTAACGCAAGTCAACCTTTGTATTAATTGCATAATGACTGGATAATTCGTCACACAGTCACAGAATGGAAAAAGCTTTGGCCTTGATCGGAAAGAGTCAAATTTTGTCACTACATTTTAGAGTATTGTAAGTAAAAGATTTGTTATTCATGTTTAAAACCTTGTGTAAAACGTTAGTTTATTTAGTACAGGGCATTATTATTTCTTACCTGCGTATTCATGTCCTGGATTAAAAAAAAACAGTTTCGACCCAATGAAAACTGGCGGACATAAGTTATGAATTTATGTTAACCATATGTTTATTACTGCGTATTCGCCATATATGAAAGTCGTACACATGAACTAGTTCTTGGCGATCTCGCTTATTATTGCGTGTTCTTCGACGAAATCCACAATAAAATTGTGTAATTATTTAACATTAACTCCTATGAGCCGTTGTTGTTTGAAAAAATGAACGTTATTTTACTGACTTTCAACTTTAACATAATCCATCTGATATTGATGCGATTCATATTTGGAATGCGGTGTATTTTCAGCCAATCAGCGACGAGATGGCTCAGGTAGTATATGAATTATTTTGAGAGGCTACCCGAGGGGACACGGTGTTTATGAACTCACAGGCGGTGTATATGATTTTTTTTCGAGGACCCGATCAGCCAATCAAAAGCCGGCAAATTAATTTATAAAAACTTTCCAAAGTTAATACAAACAAAGAAAAACAAAGAACGTCTGCAAGTTTGATGTTTCGTCCCTTTCTCTTTAAACATTAATTATGCTTAAGATATGAACTGAAATTTAATGAAATTTACATAGATATGAGGCAAATAGATTTTGCTAAAGAATGATACCAAACATACTTCCATTGAATTTAACTTTGTATGTGAAATTTGCCAATTACTAAGTGTATAGTTATTTGCGCGTCAGTATTATATTAACATTGATAATGATGCTGAAATTTTATGACCGTCACTAAAAACAATGGATTAAATGGCTGTATATGACATGTACATGTATTGTCTATGAACAAATATTTTTTGCACTGGTAGGATTCGAACCCGTCCCCTACAGTGCTCTACCAACTGCGCTGCATGCATGTACACGGATACTCTAAATATCAGTTTAATTAAACAAGAAAATAAGAAATGTTAATATATGAATGAAAACAAAGCGTTTTATGTTAAAAGAGTTAAAATAATGTCAGGTTTCATCAAATTAGGAATAATAAGAAAATGCAAGATGAAGATATTTACTTTGTATAATAGCAATAATAGAATAGTTGGAGTAGCGTCGTATAAATACACAAATGAAAACGAAGCCATACCTTCAAGTTGTTTTGACCATCGGTATAAAGAGAACTTGTACACTCTCTAGTTGTAACATTATTATATATTCATACTTTATACACTGAAATCTGAGGTACGTCTGAATGTAAATAGTCAGCATGCGCGGTTTTTTTTATTCCATATAAGTAATTAAACGCGTATGAATTTGCTACGAATACACGATTATATAATATAGCATTTTAAGACTTAAATTTTAATAAATTTTTACGCGTTTAGATATAGCTAAGTCATTTCTGAATCATTTAAAATATGTAATTGTTTTACTAAAATCTTAAAAAGTTATGACTAGTTTGATAAAAAAACTATTTTATGATATACTTGAAATGTCAAGGGAAACAAAGTAACAAAGCCAAAAATTACCGCCTTGTCAATTCCAACTGTACTGATTTATGAATATGGTTTTAAATTACAAGGACGTTATCTATTAAACGTGATTTTTAAAGAAAATGCACCGGTAGTTTTCAAACAAAAACGCATATCCTTTTCATAAAATTGAATCGTTATTTAAAAAAAAATCTTCTTGCGCATGTTTAGTATTAGTAGAGCATGCGCAATGTGAAGTAACGCCATACCCGAAAATATAGCCTGTTTTACGCATTTCTACGAAGACTACAGGGATATTTCAAATGAAAAACTTGCATTAATGGGCGGAGTATAATCCAAACATTGCGTATATGGCAATGATTGTTCCCATGTACATTCGGTGAAGAAAGTCGAATTAAATGTTACATTTTGCGTTTTATCGAAAACGGACATATACGGTAACAATTTAGCGATTAAATGGAAGACCAACCATTGCCTTCTTAAGTTGAATCCTTTGAGCATTTGTATTTATGTGTCGTATACCTTAATTAAGCACTTAAACATAGTTGGTGCGCGCCCGAGAAGGGAGATAATTTGGTGTGGCAGCCATGATGACTTTTATGTCGACGAACGTTCCAAAGCGAAAGTAGAGCCTGTTTCTAGAAAATTGATGATGGTGATATTGAAATGGGTGACATTGTTATTCTTAAGGAATGAATGTCTGAAATTTAAAATGCAGTTTCGTAAACTGTTTTTTTACAAAATATACTCCACATGTTCTAGGAAATGTGTTAGAAAATTGTTGATTGTGATATTGAACAAATGTGTGACATCGTTATTCTTAACAAATGAACTCATGAAATTGTAAAATGCAGTGTTCGTAATCTGTTTTTATACAAACCAAATAAATGGTTCGTACCCAATCTCTTTCGTACTGAACATGGATTTTCTTAATCATTTCGTTACTGTTGTCCTTACTTAGTGCCTGTCGATGAAGTCTGAATTAATTATGATCATTGTAATAACCTGGTAGATTTTGTCAGATGAAAGAAGTTTTTTTAGAAATTCATTGAGGTTTCTATTTGGTTAATCATCTTAATTAAATGAATTTCTTTTACTAACAGTAACAATGTCAATGATATATATTGTTATTTAAACATAAATATATGTTAATACATATGTTATACATGTAATATGAAGTCATCATTATAATCATGTTTAACTTATCATTGAGACTTTCTTTTTCTGCCAGAATCATACTTGGTGACTTTTTTATCATTTAAATATATTTATATTTCCTTTCCAGGAGAGTGAGTCTGATTCAAAGCTTCAACAACTTTTGTGACCTACCAGTGATTCAATAAAAATAGAAAACAGAGAAAAAGGTATCTGCACCATCGTCGGGTCCCAAGTCCCGAGTGAGAAAGTAGGAGGGACTATTGCACAATCTGCTCACAATGTATCTGTGCATTGGCAATGAACTCTACAATGTTAAGAAACACACTATCCGCTTATGTTCACATTCCACGCTCATATCCTCACGGATTCACCCACTACACACTCTGCAGTAATGCAAATAGCAATATCAAGTGCACTTACAACACAGACCTCCTACATCACTAGCAAATTCTATGTATGGAACCTTCAGAAAAGAAAGATTGTCACTGTAAAACAGCCTCTGTTATACTTTTCTTCGTGAGTTTTGAATTTGATAAACTTGTTAAGATTCGTCATACTGAAGCATTCTGAATAACATTATAATATCTTATACTTTAAACATTACGCAATAATAATCGGGGTGTTTAAAACAAAATAAGATTTATATATTCTTTTCAGTCTGTCATTTTTGAAAGATCATTATAACTATGAATCTTACGGAAGCATGGAAGTGACATAGTTGATATTTTTTAACATTGTTCCGGCAACTTACGAGAGGTGATATTTATTTTTCAACTCGTTCGCACAAGTAAGTAGCTATAGGTCTTCAGCGAACCCGTGTGTATACTGTTAATGAACGGGTACGCTGAAGATAAGTCTATGATAAAAGTTCACCAATAATCGTACCTGAGGAATCTGCCACGCTCGTATACATTCATCGAGTGTGCAATGGAGTAAATCGATGAATATCCCGTTAAAATAAGTAATCTTTTAATTTGCCAACTTAAAACGTATAACATGCCCATTCCGAACGTAAAATACGCCCAAGTTTCCAATAGGCCATCTTGACAAAATACATGACTACGTGACGTCGAGATAGACCTTGACCGACCTTGACGGTCATGGACACAATACCATGTGCATCAAGAATTCTTTTAAAGATGTTAGTTCTGGGTAAATTATTCATTTCCCTATCATATGACATAATTTGAGCCACTTTTGGGACAGGGCAAAATTTGGGGGTAAACGCCCTACTCCTTTACCTTCTCTCCTAACTTGTGGGAACGAGTTAGAAATTATTTTATCACTTTTCGTAATTTGTGAGAACGAGTTAGAAAAAAATACGTACTCTCCTAACTTGTGGGAACGAGTTAGAAAAAAAACCTACTCTTTTCACTTGTGGGAACGAGTTAGAAAAAATATTGACCATCTCCATGCTTCCGTAGAATCTCATGCACTCTTATAGAATTGTAAAAGTTTTTTGTACCTTAATTAAAAAACAACACAATTTTGAATTCCAGACATTATCTATCATATTGAATTGTTCATTGTTGCGTATGACCACTGTATTTGGTAATCCCGGTCATCTAATCAGTTAACGGCTTATAAATTAATATCACATGCCTCCATTGTCAAGTGGTTAAATTCAAATCACTTTAAATCAATAGTATAACCCATTACTGACCAAATATTATGAACTCAATACAGGCAAACATAATGATATTTTATGAATGAAAAAAAAAACATTACTGCCAGATGATGACAGTCAGTATGTCTCATGGACAATGATTAGGTGAACTATCCGCTTCATAAGACTGGTTTTTGAACAGGGTCATGAACTCAAAAACAAAACTCTAATTGAATTAACATCTATATACTTAGTCCAACAAGAGCAAAGCTACAATTATTGATACAGACTCATAATATGTATCATAGATTACCTGTAGTTTGGAGAACAATCTGACAACAAAGCAACACCAAGGTCAGGATGTATAATGTCCATGATTGATTCAGCTTTCTGAGTCTCTTCTAGAGCTTGTCCTTAAATGAATAAACAAAAACAAATAAACGAATGCTTACAAGTATTTCCTAAAATATTGAACTTAAGAGGATTTAGTAGCTTGCACATAAAAAATCCTTACTCAAGTAAAACAAATGTACTTCGGGACCAGTCTCGAGCACCCCCCCCCCCCTATTTACACAACAATTAATTCAATTTTGCATTATGTACCTGTCCATTAGAGTATTTCTTGATTGAAATTAATTTTGGTAGAAGTTTTAATAATAAATATGTGGCATTATTCAGCAAAATGTGTATTATGCGGTTGTGATACGAAAGTTTGGACCCCCCTCCCCTAGAAAAAGTTTGGACCCGCCCTCGAAAAAATCCTGGATCCGTCCTTGTAAGCAATGTATAATATTAACGCATGCGCTTGTCTTGATTGATATAAAATACAAAATATAAATACTGGCAATTACTTTATCAATACAGCTAAAAATCTAGAGTCATTATTTTACAAAGCATGGACGAGGACGAATGTGATTGGTGACGAATCGTCGGACATGATACATGATTCTACTCACTCACATTGTTAGATCTGTAGTGTCTTGATTAAGAACATGATTTTTAAGGAATTTTTAGTTTTAGATACAACACAAAAATAATTCAATCACTAGTGTACAAACTATTGAAAATCACTAGTAACTATGCGAAGTCCTGCAATATTTTTGTAAAACTGTAAAGAGTTTTCGAAAACAAATCTGTAAAGAGTTTGTGTACGTGTACAATATGTTAATTCAGGGGCCAAAAACGATTAAACTTTTGACTTTTTAGATCTTTTTGTGCCTTAAAATTGGTGTTA